>JAJJWW010012863.1:0-36280 GCA_023531295.1 Papaver armeniacum | reverse complement strand
GAGATAAGGCCAAGTCACAAACAAAATGCAGAGGTAACAAAACAACATAGCTTAACCAATAAATAATAAGAAAGTAAAAAAAAAACACTCCCATAAAGTTGGATAAAGACAAAGTAACAGTAGTCTACATATAACAATGTCATTAGCATTTAGGTTCACACAAAGGTTACATGTTATCCAATATCAAAATGAATGAGGATTACCAGTTTATAAGTTTGTACGCAGGGTATATCCTCCTGAGCTGGTTGAAAGGCTAATCAATGTTTTCTGTCCCCTCAATTTCAAATCCCTCCATCATCTTCGTGTCTTCCTCCCCTAATTCTTTTAACGAAACAAAGGTGTTCTTGTGAGAGAATACTCCACAAATATGTTCATTAAAACCCACAATCGTTTCCGAGGTTGAAACTTCTGGGTCGTGAATGTTGATATGCTTACGCGTGTAAGTTAAGACAGCGAAACTCTTCGTAACCGCAAACAATTTGCTGTTAAGCCTGTCAGAAACACTAACCTCTTTCCTCCAACCCAATGACTGATGTCCTTCTCGCTCTTTCATGTCAGAGTTATCTTCCTTCTTTCTCAATAGCCACACATCCCAACATTCAGCTCCACTGACAAGCAGATTAATAGCAAAATACAAACACCCATCCAATACCCCTAGTTTATACCAATCATCAAAATCACTATCTGACAAAGGAGGTGGTGGTGAAAGAAATTCACAGAACTTTTCCTCGGCCAAATTGAAGGGAACGATCATTTTTAATTCATAGTCCAGCCAATAAAGAACTTCGTCGACATAGATACCTTCTTGCCAAAGTGCTCTGGAACTACAGTTGACCTTTCCAAGGTTTCTCCATCCATGGCCACTGCCTAGAGTGTATATGTAAACTTCCATAATCTTGGTCTTGTTCTCACATATTATTATCATAACTTTATACTCGTTGGTTGAAGAAACATAACCAAAGCCACTTACCAGAAAATCCATCTTAACTCTCTTAATTTCTGGAAGCGTGATATACTGTCTGGTAATGGGGTTACAAATACAAGTTTTTTCTCTTGAATAATAACAGATCAAACCATTATACGACCCAACAAATCTAGTATCCCGCCTAAACTGAGGGTTAAAATTAACCCTTTTAATTCTCCCAACAAAGTCATGATTCTCATCGTTATATTCAAAATACTGAAAATTGTAGCCATCCCTCCCACGAATATAAGTCACACCAATGAAACCCAACTTACCAGAATCAGCCGCAGGATGATTGAGATGATCTAAATGCATCTTGGAGAATAATGGATGATAACAAATGATATTTCTCCAATTTGTGCAAACTAATTTGCATTCGAGTACCAATTCGGTGGGTACTCGACTGATAATATCCATCGTAATCTCTGATGGTAGAAGATCGAAATACTCCATCAAAATCCTTTCCAGTTGAACAGTGAGATAGAGGAGGATGGTGAAGAAAAATTATAGGGTTCAAGAAATTGTGATTTTTTTGGGGCTGCAAATTTAAGGTTAAATGAATCGCTCTGTGTGTGAGTCTGTGAGAGAAGAATCGAATACGTACTGTGGGGAATAAAAAGTATTCATTTTGACGGTCGTTTTTTCGAAATAAACGTCCGTGTTTTAAACTATGTGCCAAGGTTTGAAAAATGGGTCACGGCTCACGTCACGGGTACTAGGTGTGACCATTATAACGCGTTTTGACAGTGAAACGCGTTTTGGGCAAAAAACACGTTATTTAGAGAAAAAACACGTTTTTTGTATGCGTTTTTCATAAAAACGAACGTTATAACGGTTAAATAGAAAATTAAAAAAAATTATGATCAGAAATTCCTATGTAACGTTTATAACGTGCGTGAAAACGTTATAACGTGTTTAAAAAACGTTGCGACTAATTTAATACTCCCTCCGTCCCTAAATAGATTACCTACTCATTTTTTTGTTTTGTCTCACTAATAGATGATCTATATCAATAAAAAATTGGATATTTCTAAAACTACCATTTTAATTGATTATTGTTAGTATAAGAAATATGTATAATTCGATAGTCATGATTATATTCCTTACGTAGGTGTTTTAAAACCTAGGATGTTCGTGGATATGGGAGGACAATATAACACTTCTAGGGATTCTCAACCTTCGACGACAAAATTTGGCAAAAGTAAAACATGTTGGGAAAAAGTCGATTCTTCTGTTGGACGTTTTTTCTATGCCAATGATGATATTCCCTTCAATGTGGCTAACTCATCTCAGTACCACGAGGCATTCAATGCAGTTACAAATTTCGGCCAATCCTATAGAGTTTCATCATCTTATAAGTTGTCGAATCTCATATTAACTTTTGAAAAACAAAGGATTGAAAAAGATGTGGTGTCTTTCCAACGACGTTATTGGAGATAATATGGTTGTACACTCATGTCTGATGGTTGGAAAAACAAAGCAACCATATGATTGTAAACTTTCTAGTTTACAGTGGTAGTTGAATTACGTTTTTAAAAAGTGTCGACATAGAACATAATTTGAGAACGACAGAGTATTTAAATACTTTTTCAAGCCCGTTATAGATGATATCGGTCCGAAAAACATTGTTCAATTAGTAACAGATCAAGGATTCCTATTCAAAGTTAGAGGCAACTAAGAATAACTTCATTTTATTTTAAACATATATATTGGGAATATATTTATCATTAACTTCTTTCTATTTTTGTTTGAATAAGTAAGAGATTGGCATCAGAATATATGGCACATTTTTCTGGGTACCTTGTGTGCTCCTCACATGTTGGACTTGATTGGAAGATACATAAAAAATTCCCCTTTGTTAAAGATGTGATCGGAGAAGCAAGACAAATTAGCATATTTATTTACAATCATGCTTGGGTTCTTGCTAGGTTTCGTCAACATTTTGCAGGACGCAATCTATGACGCCCTGTCTTAACAAGGTTTTCAACGAATTTTATTGCAATCAAAAGCATCATTGATCAACGTAATGTTATCGAGAACCTAATTCTAGACAAAGAATTTTTGAAATCGGATGAGGCAATACACAAGGTTATGAGAATGTGAATCCATATATGATTCTCGTTACACTTCCGATCGCTCTGACCATGGTGTTCAACATATGAACGAAGGATATAACTAGTACAACCGTTGACACGGTGGGAGGGCCGACCGAAGAACATACATAAGTCACCAGCTACTACTTTTGTCATCCTAAAATATCATCATGGCCTTAACCCTGAAATTTCAGCAACCTCGCCCTGACTAGCCATATTTTAGGTGTTCATGGTCATGGTAATGGGTAAGCGAGTCTGTATAACATGCATACTCCAACTAATTCTAGCAGTATATAGAGCAGGACGAGATATTAAATAAAAAAAAGATAGTGCTAGAGTTTACGCAGCAAGCACAAAAACTTTAAAACCCGAAACTCGAAGTAGATTGCATTAGAGATCTCAATAACCAACCAGGCTATAATCTGTTTCATCATTCCATATTCCATAGAAGATAAAGGAGAGCAACCATTGTTTGATGCCACTCGAAAAGAACCCCTCGTATCACGGTGGGGAAGAATTGAACCATTTTCACTGATTTACCATGTACTTTGCAATGTATTAGATAAATTGTTAGTTGAAATACTGAAATTAACTACTTAAAACAGTTAAAGTGAGTGCCAATAAATACAAGTATAAGGAACCGAGGAAAAAAAAAGTAAGTTGTCATAACTTGGTTCAAATTTGAAATGAAGAGATTTAAGATCAATGGAAGCATTCTTAGTATTCATTCTTACTCTTTTCTCGGTAATACTTTCCCGGCATGAGAATTGAGGAACAATTCATCATCTTCACGGAAAAATTCCCCAATATCTCGCACATTGACAAGGTTTCCGAGTCACGAATTTGGAGAATATGTATTGTTTGGTAGCGGGCGGACATGATAGCCAACAAAATCATCATACAAAAAAACACCCATGCTATGAGCCAAGTTAACGTAATCATTGCGGAAAATCTTTTCATCCAAAGACAACTCAAATCGTCCAATTTGATAGTCACAAATGTACACCAATAGAATTTCTTAAGGAATTCGAGAGAATGCCATATGAAACGAGAATCAAGAAGTAACGGATCCTTGTAAGTCAATTAACTCCCAAAGAACATCGTGAAGGTCTAGTTAACAAACGTCACAAGGTGAAATGTAATTTTTTCAACAGATGGGACTCCATGAATAGCTCCTTCAACATTGGGTGCATCATAGACTTGTGCAGTTTGGGTGGCAAACAAGCCAAATTGGTTACTCTGGACATATAAGAAGTAGTCGTTACAGATGAACTCATTACTAAAACCAAGTGAGACACAATATAGCTGAGTGAAAAAATTATCAAACCTCCTTGCTTTAGAAGGAAGATCATAAGAATCATCCCAGTCGTCTTTTTCTTCTTCATCCTTGTAAGAAAAAGACAGCCATTTTGGTCTATAAACAATGAGGTATTGATGATTCTGATGAAACTAATTAGGAAGTGACCATCATCTGTGAACTTAATGATCTGGGAAATCAACATTATATAGGGTACAGCTAGGTACTATATTCTCAAAGAATCTCCTCGCATTATTAACCTGTACCTCATTAATTCATGCCCAGCATCAAATTAAGGCGTCATTCAGTATCATGAGGTATGTTTATGCGTATCTACTATCACTGGTATCTCAAAAAGTAAACCCTAGATCAGTAAAAATAAAAATAAATAAAATCATGGAGATTGAGTGCTTACAGCAGTGCCAGGAGCAGGAGTGCGAATTTGGCGATCGAAAATCCTGGATACGATGTTGTTGGCTTGAAGAATATTAGGAATCATCCAGCAACTATGAAGCCAATGGAAGAGCACAGACTATCTTAACACTAAATTCACAAAAGGGTGCACACTTCTGCCACCACAAGAGATGGGTTCACCACAGGATAATAGAAATCTTTAGTTTGGAACCCCCAAACACAGAAAAATAAGATGAATTAGGTGCCAAAGAACTCTTAGCAAGAGAAAAAAAGAACTACCATTTTAGTTGTACAACGTGCTCAAAATTTACAATCCTCAGAGATGCACATCCTAGCTTAGTTCGATTATAAAAATGGTTATAATCAGACCCAAGTGTCAACAAACAATAAATGAAATTTCCAATCCAACAAATTTGCTTATGAAATCTAAAATTCATGGTGGTTTGTAAGATTGCAGTATACCTAATCTCAATTCCAAATAAAAATTCTTTCCCTATCATGTTTCAGTTTCAGGAAGTGATGAAATCAAATCCTAAGGAAACCCTAGGTTCTTCAAATTCGACAATAAAATTGATAGCAGTTGAGTGATTAAATCATTTAAGAACATATGATGAACGCTCAATAGATCGAAACAGGAAGAAATAAGATTGAAATCGTACCTTCAATCTCAAAACAAGAACACCCAAAATCCCCTTTTCGATTATTCTCAAATCCCAACTGGAATTGACCAACTCAATGGTTCATAACCAAACACCTTTCCTTCTATGAGCTAGAATCGGAAATTTAGATTAGGATTCATGATTTCGAAACCCTTACTTCTCTGATACTTCAATTTCGACGCAAATCTTTCTTCATCTCGATCTCCTATGTCTGTTTGAAGAAGAAAGAAGAAGGGAAAAAGAAAAAAAGAAAGAAAAAGAGGTTGCCGAGAATCGAACCTGCAACGTGCAGGTCACTTTTACAAGGATTTTACTAAACTACCCCTCAACAATTACTATATTGCCAACCTTCGTGTCCTTTTTTCTGCACACGAATTTTACGTGATTACCCATCCTTTTTTGTTATATTTACGCCAATTTTATTGAGAAATAGAAACATAGAGGGGCTCTTTAGTCCTTTCATTGTTGATTGAAAATAGTTTGGGACACCAAAATCCAATCTTTTTGTATCAATTGATGACTTACAATTTACAAAAAAGTGGCCATATAAAGGCCCTCCCTCGCTTCGCTCGGTCGGCCCAATTATAATATTGATAACAATAATGAAGTAGGTAACAATGATGATGAAAATAAAGGAGGTTATGATGACGATAATGAAGGCTATTATGATGATGATACTTATGCGAACGAAGATAGCCGGTACCCCACGACGATGACTATGATCAGGAAAGGAACCGCCGAGAAAATGAAAAATACATGAATAAATAAAAAAAAGGTGGTGGGCAGTTGGTTTGCATAGTTTTTTTTATTGATGAACAATAATTTAACAATCTTATGTTTCTTAAATTTGAAGTTTTAATCATGTAGTTTACTTTCCATGTATTATTCAAAACAATTTAATTCGAAGTGTTAAGATTTCAATCCATAGAAAGAAAAAAAAACTCAAAAAAAATGGTAAGAAAGTTATTTACACGATTATAACGTGCGTGATAACGGGAAAACAGTTCTAAAAAACGCACGTTAAAATGTTATTTAGAAGAAAAAAACAGTTAAACTAATTTTAAAAAAAACGGTTATAACGTGTGTAAAAACTGAAAAACGGTCCTAAAAAACTGTCGTTATTTCATATTTATCGGCATTATAAAGGCACGAGGTTCGGGGACCCTCACGGACACTGTATATGGGTGTGACCGTTTTAACGGCCGTTTTTCCGGTAAAAAAGGGTGTTTTTCAAACCTTGCTATGTGCCCAACTTCAGTTATAGGTTTTCTCAACTTCAGCTAAGAATATCTAAATCAAGTGTTAGTTTCTAATATGTTTGATAAAAATGTCCTTGTAAATCTAATGAACTATATTTCTCAATTAATATATGTCCTCTTTTCATCAAAAAAAAATAAAAATAAATCTATGTGCCCAAAAGTTGGAAACACTCAAGTTCGATGCCTTGTTTAACGATTCTCTAAAATAGTAGTGCCCGACTAACTCTCTGTCCCTTTTTTTTTTCAGTTCAGCATCTGTCTCATCTTATTCTCCGTTGATATTGTATTGCGGTTAGCATTTCCGAAACACGATACTAGGCACTGCATAATTCTGCATGTTGTATGTGCAAAGTGTGCAATTGAGTTTTACTCGATTTATTTAAGATAATGTTGTCTATTCTATTTATTCTTTTTAAGTTTAAATTTTAAAGAATGGTTCTGAACAAATGCATGAAGATGAATAATCTAGTGTGATCATATATTGTGGAGCCATGATTCCCTAGCACTTTGTATAGATATAATAAGCATAGGAAAAGCAAAGACCAACGAAACAACCCTGGGAGTAAAAAAATATGTGAGTTAGATCTGAATGTCCCATTAAACATGTCATATTGTTCAGTGTAAAAAAAAAAGACATTATATGCATAACAAAATTCGTTCTCACTGTCCTCAATTCTCCGATCGAGCTTCCCAACCTGAAAAATTCTTCTGCTCAGATTCGCTGCATCCAAACCTTATTAAATCACTCCTAATTTTCTTCACCACCCTTTGTTTGCAAGTTTTCCTTTTAAGTTTGAATTTTTTTTTTTAGAACTAATTATGCTTACATAGAGTTATGCTTGATCTTAAATCAGTGGGTGCTTGATTTTTGTGTATTGATGCCGATTAAGAGAAGGGTAAGGGTTTTAGCTTTGTTTTCAAGAACAAGATCCATAGAATAAAAAAGTGAAACATCAAATACAACAACAACATCAACGGGAACAACATCAAGATCAAGATGGCCAACAACTCCATCAACTACAACAACAATGTTTACCAAGACTCCCATGTCGATTTAGACCGCTTACAATTGATTTCTACCGATCCAGAAGACCTTTGTCACTTTAATTTTTATTTTTATTTTTGAAAAGGAGAATTACATTTAAATGGTTGAATTGTCAAAGGTCACATAGTTTAGGAATGTAGCATTTCTAGTCTTTACAATCGAGTAAATAACATTAGCATAACTAATTCCCAATTATAAGCATTAACTTATGATCGTCTTGTTCGATTAGACCTTATACCCCTGATAGCTTGGATGTTCCTGCGATTTTTGATCCCTGTTACCTGCATAGTTTCGCCACACTCTTGTTTATTTCTTGGTCCCGGTGTCTGAATCCACGGTTGATGTAGAATAGAACAGTTACAGCTAGCCAAATATAGTACTCTTTACTTGATTACCCTAGTTTTAGATTTAGAAATTGTTACAAAAAACCTTGGTTTGAACTTGAAAAAGCGGGGGTACAACAACCACACCCAATATTTCGATTAGCAATCTGTATGGACTAACTCCAATATACTTTCAAGAGAATCAACTGGACAGTCAGACTCAATCTTAATAAAAGTATATAAAAGAGTTATATCTCTCTTTCTCGATTGAATACTTACTCAAGCAAATAGAAATCTGTGAGTCTAATTAAATACAAGAGAAATCACTTGAATGGTACAAAAGACCAATGTTCAAGGATCAATCAATTTCAATCAACAACCAAAGGTTATATTTCCCAATTGATCGATTCAATGCACAACCTGCGATATTTCAATTATATAACAAAATATAATGCGGAAAAGAAATAACACAGACACCATAAGTTTTGTTAACGAAGAAACCGCAAATGCAGAAAAACCCCGAGACCTAGTCCAGATTGAACACACACTGTATTAAGACGCTACAGACACTAGCCTACTACAAACTAACTTCGGTCTAGAATGTAGTTGAACCCCAATCAATATCACACTGATCCAAGGTAAAGTTGCGCTCCTTACGTCTCTAATCCCAGCAGGATATTATTCACTTGATTCCCTTAGCTGATCTCACTCACAACTAAGAGTTGCTACGACCCAAAGTCGAAAAATTTAATAAACAAATCTGTATCACACGAAAAGTCTACAGTAATAGATAAATTTGTCTCCCACAGAAATACTTACGAGTTTTGTTCCGTCTTTTGATAAATCAAGGTGAACAGGAACCAATTGATAACCCGGACTTATATTCCCGAAGAATAACCTAGTATTATCAATCACCTCACAATAATCTTAATCGACTAGCGAAAGAAGATATTGTGAAATCAATCTAAAGCCAATGTTTACGATTTTACTTAGTACGATAGAAATAACAAGATCGGATCACACAACTACAAGAAAGTAGTATTGTCCGGCTTCACAATCCCAAATGAAGTCTTCAAAGTCGTTAACCTCGGGGTCTCAATAGAAACCTAAGGTTAAAGGAAAATCGACTATAGCTTATACCACTAGTATCACACAGGAGGTGTGGGGATTAGGTTTCCCAGTTGCTAGAGTTTTCCCTTATATAGTCTTTCAAATAAGGGTTTGCAATCAATGTTAGCTTGGTAACAAAGCATTCAATATTCACCGTTAGATGAAAACCTGATTAGATTCAAGCTAATATATTTTAACTATTAGATCGAAACTTAGCTTGTTACACACAAATGAAATGCACATTTTTTAGGTTTGTGTAACCGTACCCAAACATGTACATTTAGTTGGTTCAACAGTAGTTAACCAAATGGTTAGCCATATGAGCGCTTTCATATCAACCATATTCTTCTTTACCATAACCAGTTCAAATGACTCAAATGAATTAGTTAGAGAGTTTTTCAATTGCTTAGATCTTTATAATAGACGCAATTGAAACAAAAACGATTTGATTCACTCGAATCGATTCATGAACTTTATAGCCACGGTTTACAATTATGCATTCCTTAGTTTATATTAGTTTAAGTTCACAAATAATCGTTTTTAGAAAATAACCAATCTAAGTACGCGGACCGGTACGTTGACTTAAGTACCCTAATAAGTTTGTTTTTAGTTTAAAAACTCCAGTGAGAATTTCTGGATGAGAACTTGACAATACGCAGACTTGGTACGCGGACTAGTTCCGGTTTTCCTGAGCAGCAAAGTACGCATACTTTTGTTCAAGGAATAAGGACTTATACACATATGTGTTACCACACAATGTTTATATCCTTCCATGGTTATATAATCTAAACTCTCATTTCAATCATTGAAACATTCTTAGAGGACGTTATATAGTTGTTATTCACAAACCATTTTTCGTCAAAGTCATTTTCAAGTGATTGAAGCTTAACATGACTTTCGTCACTAGTAAAGATGAACTTAGCCAAAGCGAAAGCTTACCAACACATATTTCGAGAAATAGATAAGCGAGATAAACTAAACATTTCAAAATAGAAAATGTGTATAATCATAGTCTACATAGCAAAACGACTTTTGTCTCAAGATAGGAGATAGAGTAGATAGACTTTTGAGTGATAGATAAGTTCAAGTATCCACATACCTTTTAGTCGATGAAGTTCCACAAGTTCCTTGAGTATTTCTTTGTCTTTGTATGATGATCGCCATGGAGTCTTGAGCACAACTACACTTTCTATCCTAGTCCGAGACTTAGCTAATAGTAGACTAAAAATCAAGACTTATAGTTTTGATCAGTAACATTGAAAAACATGCTTGAGATAGCAACGCATGGGAGTTCGACCGAGCAGTGCTCTAACAATCTCCCCCTTTGTCAATTTTAGTGACAAAACTATCAATACATATGGAATACAAAAATAGATAAATAAACTTTTGTAGCTTCTCTTCCACATGCCTGATATTCTTGGTTCTTCAACATTACTCGAAATCTTCGTCACTTCCAAGTACTCAAATGATTCCAAAGGTTGTAATTTTAGCATCATCGTTGTTGAAAATCCGTAGCCATAACAATGAGAAAACAAGAATTCTCAATCATTGTTACACAGTGTCATAGTATTATTACACAACATTAAAGTTCAATTTCATCACAACTTCGACAACAATACTATGGTGATGTATCACTCCCCCTTAGTCAATACTCCATCTCATATGGAAACCACTCCCCCTTACATAATGATCCGAAAACCATATGTATTTGTAGTGTGAACTACACATTAATTCTCCCCCTTTTTGTCAATAAAATTGGAAAAGGTACAAAAACTTGTGGGATCCTAATGAAATTTCCAAAGAGACATTTCATGACCAAAAGAAAGCACATATCAACTTTTTAGATGCAATCATATAGCCGAGCTAAATGCTTTCATTGAGGAGTTTATAAAGATACAAGATAACTCCTATAATATTTCACAGCCGCACTCCCCACAAAGATTTGGCAATTAAGCACAAGTTCACTTAAGAACTCTCCCCTATAAAATGTCATTCCCGAAAGAACAACAAGAGCGATGTGACTAATCGTTTTCCCATAGTCTACGTAATGTGTACAGCTCAGAGAATCGTATACTAAGCAGTATTGATGCCTCTGTTGAACTGATAATGCTAAGTAGTGAAAGATACTCAAGATCACAATAATAACTAAGAACACAAATATAATGTAAAAGTCACTAAGTTATCATGAGACACAAGAGATTACGTGGTTTGAATTTCGTCTACATTCATGGGGTAATGAGTGATTGTTTTGTGTCAAGTTATGATGGTTACAAAGATCTTAAATGCTTCCCAAAGTAATAGAGAGAACTCAAGTTTAAGTAAATACTTAAGTTCTAAACATTAAAGAGGTATAAGCTTAAGACTAGATCTTCTCTCCTCGGTATTGAATGCCCTTAATTTGTTATAGACCCTTCTGCTCCAGGTATATCTTTGGTGCCTCTGGGTCTATCGTTTCCTGATAATTCTTTCGTACAGATGGTACCTTCGTTCGCCGCGTGCTTTTTCCAGTTGAACTCTGACACCTTAGTCGACCCACGTTCCTTCTGAACTTCCCAACATCGACTGATTGTACCTTCGTTCATCGCCAGCCTCTGCCAATCTGGTACCGTCATATCATCTCCCTTCACGTGCTTTGATTATGCGTGTAGATAAGAGATTTGTGCATTTAATGTTGATTAGATATGTCATCTACTTATGTCCCTTCGCCAGCTTCCTCCCCATATACTAGGCTTTTACTTCTTTCATCTTAGCCATCGAGGAATCCTTTCTTGGGACGAGATAAACTAGATCTACGAAGGTATCCTCTCGTCACTTGATTCTCTGTATAGAAAGGGTTACACAGTTATCTTGTATGCGACTACTGATATCGTGACACGTGCTCCCCAGAATATTGGTATTCACAGTTTGCCCCTTTTCTTTCATATTCTACCGTTTGGTAGGATTGGAACAAAACTACCGTAACGCCTCCATTTTTGCACGTACCGATTGGGTGGTCCCTACATGTCCTTTCATGCAATAACTTCCCCTTGAATTTCGGGACGTCCGTATTTTTGGATTCTTCAGCCGCCTATAAGAAGAGAATAAAGATGAGGAATTTTCATTAACTCCTTTTCTTTCTCTCGAACGGTCGCTCTCTGTCCCTTTCACAGAGATTTTCTTCCATCATCAACTGCTGATCTTTCCTTCGATTTTCCAAAGCTTTTTGGTTCAATACTCGATCATCATATACACGTAAGTGATACTTTTCTCTTTGATGTTGCTTTTCGCATTTCTCCATGCTTAATTATGTCTTCCCTTCTTCGATTTGTTGGAAGTTATTGTTGTACTTGCCTGTGAGAATCTTAATTCTCTTTTACTCGTTCATGACGTATGAGAACTTGGGCTTGTTCCCATTTTGTATTTTGATGATGATTTTGTCATGATTGTTCCTCGTCTACAACTTTATTCATGGTGACGGATGACCTTTGATTTCTCCTTATGATGAGTTTAAACCGTTTCCCTTGGTTGGTTTAGTAAAACCCATGCCCAAAGTATGCATGTTTTTTCCCCTAATTTGCTTTTGAGCTGACTGTAATTCCAATCCGCCATTGCTGATGAGATGTTCTTCCTGCTGGTGCTACGGATAATGAGACTTCCGAAGAATCCTACGCGGAAGAAACGGAGACCTTCTTCGTCTACTGATCCACCTTCGCGGATGGATCAACCTGATGCTACGCCATCTCCGCCCCCTGAGGACACCGAGGTACCTGTTGGTACTGAGATGGATGTGGTCCCTGAGGATGTTGCGGATCCTGAGGTAGGAGAAGTTGTTGTTGAGGATCTTCCACCTCCTCCTCCCCACTATAAGCTTTAGAGAATTCAATGCAAGGTGACAAGGATAGCTACGCTCATCCGTCCCTTAGTGAGATCACCAAGTCTTTTCACCTCCATAAGTTTGAGATCTCCTTTGTCAATAACCCTGATATTCTCACTGAATCCCTGATCCGAAGTTTTCCTTATGATGATCTCTTGATTAGTGTTGGTCAGTTGGACGCAGGTATGCTCCTCCCTTTGTTTAGTAGAAAGGATCCCTTCTACTTTGATGTTTTGTCTACCAGGGATGACCTGATGAACAAGACTCAGGTCTGAGGAGTTATGTAGTATACTGGTAACTACTGGCGTGCCCTTCGTGAGAGCTGGTACCATAGTAAGGGAAAGACCACTTTGAAGTCTTATGACCCCTTTACTGATGTAAGGTCTAAGCAGGAGTATTATACCCCCGCCAACTTCAATGCTACGTACTCTGATACTACTAAGAAGAGTAATCTTCTTCCTTGGACTGTTGGCCCTCGTCGTACCCCATGTTATTGCTAAGAAAATCGGGAAGGTAATAGCCTTAAATGCACGTTATAGGAGATCGATAAAGCTGGTTTGTTGTTATCCTTTATTCTCGTTAAGCTACCTTTACCGAAGCCTGATCGCATCCGTCTTGATCATGATGATCGCTGGGCTCGTACTACTCTTCGTGTGGTGGTGTTTGTAGGTGAAAACTGTTTCTGCTGATTTTGGTAATTTCGGGTGTGTGGATGAGAAACGAATCTAAACCCTAAAAAATGCACTGCACGTGAGTACTTTTGATTCGAGAGATCAGTCTGTACAATCCTGGCCTAAACCAAGAAATGGTCGTTCCGTGCTTGCTTCGGTCACAAAGTGAAGGAGAAGGGTTGATCTTAGGGAGGGAAGTGAAGAAAGTGTTGAGACCAGAATATTTGATTCGGAAGACGTGGATTGTTTTATGACTTGTATCAGAAAGTGGAACTGGAATGAAAGGTATCAGTTCTTTAGTGATTTCTGGATACTGTGATGTTGCCGACCAAAAACTTGTTGTTTGGTGGTAAATAGGTGAAACCTTTTTATACAAGTCATATTGAAACATACCATGGTCTCGTAGGAAATAGAAACGATTGAGTGGTGGAAGAATATAGTAACGTGTAACCGTCAGGCATTATGCTTCCATGATGAAGGAAGTGAATTAGTTTACACCGTTACTTTCATCACCACTAATTGTTCCACTTCATGACACTTTCTTATAACGAGAGTATTGCACGCCGCACGCTATAAACCGCCAGACCAATACCCTGATAAGTATCCTCAAGTTTGTGACATGTTTGATGTCTCGAGTGTTTTCGTGGAAAACGTGTAGCAGGTTGCTATGTTTGGCAAGTCAAAGTCAAGAGACTTGCCATAGGAAAATAGCATGTGATGCTATAAGGCTTTCCTTGGCCGGCCGCCTAAAACTTTCCACAAGTCCGTCAGTTTGGTGGCGAACTTGAATGGCTGAGATTGCATCTCATGAAGAAGGGTAGTCGTTGATTATGGCTACCTTATGTTGGCGCCTGGTAATGTCACGGTGGCATTTTTGGCGTACGCCTGGTGGTGGCATTGCGACATGACCGGCATATCTCGTGCATGCCGGTGGCACGGTGGTGTAAGTGGCGCCGGCGTAGCCATGGCCACTAGTGGTTGTCTGGAACTTGCCGCAAGTCCGTCGATTCGGTGGCAAACTTGGATGGCTGAGATTACATCTCATGAGGAAGGGTAGCCGTTGATTATGGCCATATCTTTGTTGTGTAGCAAAGTGGCGCCATTATCATAGTGGCGGCTGGCGTAGCCGTGGCATAGAGGTATGCCAGGGGCGTAGCCGTGGCAGCTGTTTTGGCATATTGGTGTTAGACTCAAATATGGCTCTGGTAATATTGGCCTTTTTTCCACATCGATCCCAACGCTCTGGGAAACGTTATTTGGCTTGGTTTGCGTAGTAATTTTGCCCAAATTAGGGTTTGGCATGTCGAAACCCTAATTAGTGCGTGTGGCATGGCCACACCTGTGGCGTTGTGGCATGGCGAAAGCTATGACTTGACTTCGTGGCCAAAGTTAGGGCTTGGAGGCTTGTCCAAGGCTAGGATTTGGCGCCGTGGCTAAAGTTAGGGATTGGCGGTGTGGCCAAGGCTAGGATTTGGCGTCGTGGCCCAAGTTAGGGCTTGGCGGCGTGGCCAAGGCTAGGATTTGGCATCGTGGCATAAGTTATGATTTGGCGGCGTGGCCAAGGCTAGGATTTGGCTCCGTGGCCAAATTTAGGGCTTGGAGGTGTGACGGACCGGAAAACTACGCCTTTGGCGCGTTGCCCCGCAAGCCGTAATCTCCCCCGATGCGTCAAGATGAAGCTACGATCCGGGTGTTGATGGTGGATTTTCGTTTAAGGTTAAATTTGTAAAAAAAACCGAAAAAATCATGCGTTGACATCTTGTAAAAGATAAAGCCATTTATAAGTGTTGGATACTCCCTCACTTAATTCACCAAGAGTGGAGCATGTAGCAACAATCCCATTCTCGCGAATACATGAAATTCCTCCGTTGGAGCATGTGGCAACAATCCCTTCCGTGAATTTCATATCGGCCTTGTATTTCCAGTACTCATTATCGGTGTGGCATGACGACCGAGTGTTACTCTTGCTGCATAACACGAACCTCCAAGCACTATAATGAAACCATGTACGAAATACCCATACAGCCGATTCTCGGTGTGTTATACTAGCCCGAGCCCTCTCGGTGTGTTATACTAGCCCGATTGAGCCCTCTCGGTGTGTTATACTAGCCCGATTGAGCATCCCACCGACCGTATCGGTCTGGGATATGATTCGACCTGATCATCCAACTCCATAAGCATGATTGGATGACCCACTGATCAATTCCATCACCCCCAAGCAGGTATGGAATACCCACGGACGACCCCGCATGGTCGGCCATTGGCCTTTGCTTGCCAAAAGACGTTCATACCAAGCATTATGGACTGGAAAACCCTAAATAAGGGTTTGCGGCATATTACATGTGTCGCAAAACAATCTCAACCATCCATCTTCGCAGTATAGATGGAGGGTGTAGATGTAGATTCAAAGGGCCCGAGCATGTCAACACGATCACGGTGGGCCCGCCTACACACTTGACCAATAGGTCAAGACCAACAATGTTTGGCCGTGACAAAATCATCACCCAAATAAGGAGTGGCGCACGGCTTTTGAAAGCCAAAATTAGGGTTTCAAATCATCACGCGCGTCCATCTTCTCCCAAGACGAATGGGGGTCACAGTTAGATTAAGCAAGGGCCTGGTCATACCAAAGATGACCACCGTGGGCTCATCTACCTCCTCATGCGAACGGCCAAGGCATCCCATGCCCGGCTAATCCAAAAACGCCCGCCCAAACATGCGTGGTTACACTTCCCAAATTGCAAACGATCTCGACCACTCAACTTCACCTGATGATTTGAATGGCTTAGATCACGTTTCCATGGGATAGTCGGTATAGGCATGATCACCAGCCTGCCATCTTCCCGTCAAACCCATCGACCAAGACCGACCAAGATGTGTCGTCTTGAAACGCGTGCCCGAACTAGGGATCTCGCGCGCGGTTTCCAACTCCTTTAACAAGCAAGGATTTCTCGCGCAAACCGATCTCAACCACTCCTCATTGCCGGTCAAATTGAGTGGCCTAGATAGCACCTTCATGGGACGGTAAGACATGGACGTGTACACCAGCATGCCATCTACATACACGTCCTTTCGGTCCTCTCCAAATTCTTCCATTACTTGGTTTCGACCAGTGAAGAGTCATGTTTGCGCTCCTCTTCAAAAAAAAAACCTAATATTCATTAACGGTCGCAGATGAGTGTCTCAAAGATCATCTCATCCGTCCAACTTCACCAACAGCCATCACTTTACCACACCATAATGCGACTGCATAAAATACACACGATACTTCACAAGTATCGACTTCCCGAATAACACAATTATTCAATTCGAAGATTACATGCTATCTTTCGTGGATCCACGATCCACACATTCCGACATCAATCATGTCACAAACCGGGGATACATACTGGGTATTGGTCTGGCGGTTTACTGACGTGCAATGTGCAACGCGCCATCACAAGAACGTGTCGGGAAGTCATGGACGGTTAGAGATGAACAGGAGAAGTGGGCAAGACCGGTCGACGCACAACTCCACTACTCCATCACTCCACTTCCTCCACTTCCCACGAGAGACGTGAATGAGGCTCAATGACTTGTATAAATAGGTTCTCCGCCCTATTTCAAACAACAACACAAGTTCATACGAGACAGAAAATCAAGTGTTAATACAAAAATCGTATTCAAACACCCCCGAGAGCTCGCTTGCATCAACCGCAAGCCTTGCTTCCCTTTCGTTACAAGTCATAAGCAAGCCAACACCTTCACAATCTCAACACCTTCTTCGCTTCCCTCCCTAAGATCAACCCCATCTCCTTCACTTTGTGACCGAAACAAGTCCGGAACGACCATTTCTTGGTTTAGGCCGGACTTGCACGATTGATCTCTCGAATCTACAAGCACTCACCGCGCAAGTGTATTTTTTAAAGGTTTAAATTCATTCCTCATCCACACCCCAAATTACCAAATTCTGCAGGAGTAGTTTTCACCCATAAACAATTGGCGACCACAGTGGGAGGTTAATCTCTCGGTTGTAAAGTCAATTTCTTCAAAGATCGATTCAATTTCAACAATTTCAAAGAGGTAGATCTTAGAACCAATTCAATCAACCATTCATTTTCAAGATGGTGGAACTAAGGTCCTGGATCGGAATCAATTCGGACGGAGCTAGCGTGGATAACACTCCGGTGTTGACGTACTTCAGTGGAGCTACCGTAGCCAACACATCTCGTGGGGCCGTTACCTCTGTCACCAACACTAGCGGAGCCGGGAGACATCCCAAGAGGTGTGACGCCTCCCATCACCGAGCCGAGTGTGCCCGCAAATCCCGGCATCTCTTCGAGCGTAACGCCTCCAAAGGGTTACCAGAGCAACAACTCTCACTCCTCCATCAGGACGAGGAGCCGGAGGCACAAGAGGGGGACCACCGTCTAGTACCATTGCAGACTTGATGGAGAAGCAGGAAATTCTTGTTAAAACTCAAACAGATATGGCCGCAACTCAGAAAGAGGTACTCACTTTCCTTAAATCTTTGACTGAACGATTGCCGCAAGATTCACGACAACCCTTGAGTCGGCGATAGATGCATTCAATATACCCGGAGCGAGCATTTCCGCTCATACCCACATGAATGAAGAAACTCGTGTTGCTCCCGAGCGCCAAAGGGAGAGAGACCAGCCTTCCAACTTCATTACGCATGAGGATCTAGAGCGACTTCTCCAAAATCGAGGAAAAGGGGACCGAACGGACGTACACCAACATCGCCCACCGTACCCTCAAGATGTGCAACGGATTCCTCTACCAAGAGGTTACACCTCTCCCAGCTTCTCCCTCTCCGATGGTCTCGTAATGCTCGTGAACACATTTCTCGATTCTTGGAAGCCTTGGGGAACATGAATACAATCATGTTTTACGCCTAAAAGAATTCTCAAAATCACTCACTGGGAGGGCATACACTGTACAACAACATTGCGCCTAACAAAGATATCCAATTGGAGAGAGATGGTCGTTGCTTTCTACGGAAGTATTTCTTCGTGTCCAACAAATCACGTTTTCAGGACACCCAATAATTCTCCCCAATGAACAACGAACATCCCAACGACTTCGTTAAAAGATTCGTAACCCAAGCGCTAGATTGTCACGATCCTAATGTCACCGAATCGGCAATTGGTGGAATCATGCATCAATGGGATGATACCCATATACCGCGCTCTCGTTGGATAATCTCGGGCTTTCAAACATTCTCCTCGAACTCCACGAAGCCGCAAAACGTTCAAGAACAATCGCACCAAAGACTACTAGAAAGAACCGAGTTGTTCGAAATGAAGATTTGCGTGAAAGTCGAGGGCGGGCGTCTCACGAACAAACAATACAACACCGGTCCTTCGTGAGTGTGGTAAGCGGAGGAGAAAAGAGGAAAGCTTCTAACAACAAACCAAGCGGACATCCCCACACAAGACTTCGTCTCGAAAAGGAGCAGACAAAACTCCTGCACAAAACACTAAAGACACGGGTTTTCCCTTTCCCATGAATGAAGTGATAGAGCTCTTGGAAGCGTGGATCCAAGACGACGCCGTAAAGCTGCCCCCTATCAGACGTCCTCCAACCGAGGAAGAAATGGCGGATCCCAGATATTGTTGCTACCACAGGTTCGTCCATCATCCAACCAAAGATTGCAACAGGTTGAAACAAATATTCAGGGAAAAAGTAGAGACAGGGGAACTTCAGCTTGGAAACGAGGGTGTTCATAGAGACCCTTTACCTATCAGGAACTGCATGATTTCTGGGGATTCTGTTCGCAAGACCGTACAATCTATGATGGAGCACATATTTGAAATCTTGTACTTCTCCAAAGGACAGCGTCAAGACATATTTGCGGCCCTCAACCACGTTGTGTCGTAAGGCGTTTGCATCCGGTAGCATTCGGAACCCCGCCTCTTTCCCGAAAGACATGAGCAATGGAAACCGGGGACTCCTAACCGTCACTCATTTGAGAAACGTTGAATTCGATAGCGTGTTGATTGATACGGCTCCGAATTTAACATCATTACTGTCAAGACCCCGAGAGCGGAAAGATTTCGAAGCGTGAAGCTACTCGTCACCCGACCGTGGTTAAAGATTCAGGAGAGCCCGAGAGATGCATGGATATATTGATCCGAAGTCAAATTGGGTGATGCCTCGACACGAGCAAAGTTCTACATAGTCAAAGATCATCCCAACTACAACATGATCCCGGGACGCCCTTGATGCATGACAACAAAGCAATACTAGGAGTCTCGTCCTCTACCGGTTTCGATACCTGAAAGAATCTCCAACATGCCTTCTGGACCTCCTGATGACTGTCTGTTGCCGCACCAAAGAACTTACCAATGTGACACAACTTCCTGAGAGAGCCTCACAAAGATACATTGAAAATTTCCGATCTCAAGTAAGTCTCGTCACGCAACCTTCCTTACAACCTACCGCCCTTCATTCTGACAAGTCCTGGGGACTGACCCCAACCAACGGACCAACCTTGACTAAGAGATATGAATGGGAAGCCGGCCTTTTCAAACGTTTTATCACGAGTGTAGAGGCTGTCTTGGTCAAAGGCGATGAGAAGAATGTCCAAGTATCTGCACGTCCAAACCCGTTTGGAATTGGAGACCTGGTGACAAAGATGACTGCGTTCAATGTTGGAAGCATAACGGTGAATATGACCACTCCACCCGACTCACCCACCGAGAGAGAAGATGAACCATACCTGGTAGCAGATGTTATCCTAGGTGGCTACTGCAAGCTCATCAACGCCGATAAACTAGAGGGCATAACAATTCACTCACGATGGCTCAAACCCTACCGAACTTAAGATGTCGTGCTATCACCTTCCAAATGTTCTCCACCCTTTAAAACGCCGTGCTATTTTTTCCAGCGTATTTCCTTTTACAATTCCATATCATATTTGTAATTCCTCCGTAAAATGATTGCAACACTTGCATTCAAAGTTAGGGTTTCAATTTTCAATTTTCAATTGAAGCATTATTTTCATTTGAGAGCCTCTTTACTCCTAAAAAACACAAGTTCCCCGAGTCGACCCTAAACCAACCACCGGAGCAAGAAAGGGAACCCTAAGCAAATATCTCACAGAAGAAGGAAATAGAACGTGTGCACAAAAGGAAAATGATTTGAGACATCTCGCCCCAAAAAGCCAAGAAGATCTTACATCGAAGCACTGTGTCCGTGGATATTCCATTATAATATTGTTTCTTTTATCATTAAGAACTATATGCGAAGGCGCACCCTTGCACCCGAGAAGGATTGGTTGCGCTCTGACAAAAGATTATAAAAGAAAACTTTATTCAAACAATCAAATGGAAGAAATACCTTGAACTCACCGCCACTCGAGTACAAGGAAGATGTTCGAGCACGAATATACTTGGAAAGAAGAAAAAAACAAAAGAGATTTCAGTCGTCAAGAGGGCCTGTCTCGCCTACATCACCATCATATCCATCACCCGTCGATGCTCCCTCTCTGGATCTCCCTCGGTTTACGCATTAGACGTCTCCGCAGCAGAAAGACACTCCATCCCAATATCACCAAATGAGCGTTAAAAAGCGCATCAACATTAGGAGCCGTACCAATTGCTTTCTGTGTTTTCAGTTCCTTCGTGTTTGAGTCAAGAATTATCACGCCGTCCCGAACCGGTAATCACACTTGCCTTCATTCGGAGGTCGTTCATGCTCAACTCTCCGCCTCTTCAACCGCGCCGCAAATCTCTCTCGCCCTTGCGCTACTAG
Source organism: Papaver armeniacum (assembly GCA_023531295.1). NCBI lineage: Eukaryota > Viridiplantae > Streptophyta > Magnoliopsida > Ranunculales > Papaveraceae > Papaver > Papaver armeniacum. The sequence goes on along the minus strand of JAJJWW010012863.1, from coordinate 14,837 downwards.
TGTCTCCCGTAAAGCGTTTCCTCGCGCCTCCGCCGCTCCTCCATGTCAATTGCAGTTGAAAGTGCACAGATACGTCCTCTGACAATACGAAGGTGGGAGATAGACATCCCCTGTATAGCACGGCCGACTTCGCGAAGTGGAAGATCAATCCTAGCCAAAACTTCTTCGTGCGCATGGTTTTCGGGCTTGTCGACTTCAAAACTTCTTTCTGGGGAAGCAACAGAATGAGCTCCCACTGCTTCCATGATAAACTTCAAAGGAGAGGGAGTTATGAGCACACACACACAAAAAAAAAAAAAAAAAAAAAAAAAAAAAAAAAAGAGGAGATCATCAAATCCATCGATCAGTTAATCACAAAATCGAGCGCACTCGAGATATAGAATAAACGACCACGTGAGACGATTCTTTATAATCTCACAAGTCGACGTAATCCCATAAGGAAAAGGAATCTTTACTTACCACCTATGAAGGTGCTAATTCGGATAACAAAATGAGGCTTATCGATATACCCGAGGAGAGCCGTGTATGGTGAAGGAAGTACACTTGAAGAAGTAGCCGAGCTCAAATATGCACAAGAGGAACCAGAGCGACTCACTGGACCAAGTCATGTTTCCTTCGCATCCTTAATCGTAACCAACCAGCTTTGGCAACGCCGACTATCCTGATAAATACGTACTTACTTGACTTGGTCATTTCAAGATATATGTATGTCACCATCTCATGCCTACCACACAATAGTGTAACCATTATGTACTAGGCAGGGGACTTAATGTTGATGGTGGATTTTCGTTTAAGGTTAAATTTGTAAAAAAAGCCGAAAAATCATGCGCCGACATCTTGTAAAAGATAAAGCCATTTATAAGTGTTGGATACTCCCTCACTTAATTCACCAAGAGTGGAGCATGTAGCAACAATCCCATTCTCGTGAATACATGAAATTCCTCCAGTTGGAGCATGTGGCAACAATCCCTTCCCCGTGAATTTCATATCACTTTGTATTTCCAAATACTCATTATCGGTGTGGCATGATGACCGAGTGTTACTCTTGCGCATAACACGAACCTCCAAGCACTATAATGAAACCATGTACGAAATACCCGTAAAAGCCGATTCTCGGTGTGTTATACTAGCCCGAGCCCTCTCTAAAGTTATACTAGCCCGATTGACCCCTCTCGTGTGTTATACTAGCCTGATTGAGCATCCGACCGACCGTACGCACGGGATATGATCTGACCGATCATCCAACTCCATAAGCATGATTGGATGACCCTGCATCAATTCCATCACCCCCAAGCGGTATGGAATACCCACGGACGACCCCGCATGGCTCGGCCATTGGCCTTTGCTTGCCAAAAGATGTTCATACCAAGCATTATGGACGGAAAACCCTAAATAAGGGTTTGCGGCATATTACATGTGTCGCAAAATAATCTCAACCATCCATCTTCGCAGGTATAGATGGAGGGTGTAGATGTAGATTCAAAGGGCCTGAGCATGTCAACACGATCACCGTGGGCCCGCCTACACACTTGACCAATCGGTCAAGACCAACAATGTTTGGCCGTGACAAAATCATCACCCAAACAAGGAGGGCGCACGCTTTTGAAAGCCAAAATTAGGGTTTCAAATCATCACGCGCGTCCATCTTCTCCTAAGCACGAATGGAGGGTCACAGATTAGATTAAGCAAGGGCCTGGCCATACGAGCATGACCACCGTGGGCTCATCTACCTCCTCATGCGAACGGCCAAGGCATCCCATGCCCGGCTAATCCAAAATGCCCGCCCAAACATGCGTGGTTACACTTCCCAAATTGCAAACCGATCTCGACCACTCAACTTCACCTGATGATTTGAATGGCTTAGATCACGTTTCCATGGGATAGTCGTGTATAGGCATGATCACCACCGCCATCTTCCCGTCAAACCCATCGACCAAGACCGACCAAGATGTGTCGTCTTGAAACGCGTGCCCGAACTAGGGATCTCGCGTCGGTTTCCAACTCCTTTGCGGCAAGGATTTCGCCTGCAAACCGATCTCCACCACTCCTCTTTTTGCCTGGTCAAATTGAGTGGCCTAGATCGCACCTTCATGGGACGGTAAGACATGGACGTGTACACCAAAGATGCCATCTACATACACGTCCCTAAGTCGGTCCTCTCCAAATTCTTCCATTACTTGGTTTGACCAAGTCAAGAGTCATGTTTGCGCTCCTCTTCAAAAAACCTAATATTCATTAACGGAGATGAGTGTTTCAAAGATCATCTCATCCGTCCAACTTCACCAGCCTTGGTTATACAACCCTCGGTCGAGTTATTTGGTTATGAGGCGTGATTGCCCATCACTTTACCACACCATAATACAAAGCACTGCATAAAATACACACGATACTTCACAAGTATCGACTTCCGAATAACACAAATATTCAAGCTCGCATTACATGCTATCTTTCGTGGATTCACGATCCACACATTCCGCATATAAATCATGTCACAAACGGGGATACATACTTGGGGTATTGGTCCGGCGGTTTACAGCGTGCAACGTGCAACGCGCCATCACAAGAACGTGTCAGGAAGTCATGGACGGTTAGAGATGAACAGGAGAAGTGGGCAAGACTGGTCGACGCACAACTCCACTACTCCATCACTCCACTTCCTCCATCACTCCACTTCCTCCACTTCCCACGAGAGACGTGAATGAGGCTCAATGACTTGTATAAATAGGTTCTCCGCCCTATTTCAAACAACAACACAAGTTCAGACGAGACATAAAATCAAGTGTTAATACAAAAATCGTATTCAAACACCCGTGAGCCTCGCTTGCATCAACCGCAAGCCCGCTCACCTTCTACGTACAAGTCATAAGCAAGCCAACACCTTCACAATCTCAACACCTTCTTCGCTTCCCTCCCTAAGATCAACCCCATCTCCTTCACTTTGTGACCGAAACAAGTCCGGAACGGTCATTTCTTGGTTTAGGCCGGACTTGCACTGCAGTATTGATCTCTCGAATCTACAAGCACTCACCGCGCAAAGGCATTTGTTTAAAGGTTTAAATTCATTCCTCATCCACACCCCAAATTACCAAATTCTGCAGAGTAGTTTTCACCCATAAACACCGGGCCTCAAAGCTATAGGAAAATGCACGTTCAATTGCCCTTGCAAGCATGCTCGTGGATTATGATGTAGCTAACTGAGATTCAACACCATTCCAACTTACCCTTGTTCCGAAAAGGGTTTATTAAGGAAAGCAAAAACTTCTTTAATACGACAAAAACGACCTTTGAGGCCCTAAACGATGGAATTTGGCTAAATTTCAGTGACCATGTGAATTAACATGTCTTGATCTTTGGGACATTTCCCATCAAAATGGACTCTTATTGAGCTAAATTACGACACTCGGGTTTTTAGCCTATGTCGAACGCCTTGATTGGAAGTATGAGCATCGAAGGAATAGAATGCAACTAGCCTCATCAAGTTTGGCCACAATCATCTCTTGCATCGAGTTACCGAACCAGATGATATGAGATGCCAAAGTGCCGCAATCATCTCTAAATTAGATGATATGAGCGACAACGTGCTGGACCGGCAATGCTGCAACTCATTGCGGCTTCCTACGCACCCTTCCTACTCTAAAGGGATCAAGCATGACCGTAGTTCATCCTCGAAGGGATAGAAACTTAATCCAACTCGTTCGCGGGCCATGTCCAAGCAATAATGGAAATGGCCTAGTTCGTATAGGCTGTTCCCTCGAAATGCATCCAAGTGATGCATGTTTGGTCCGCAATATAGCATAACAATGCCTAAGCATCAAATGCCCTCTTCGCGAGGCTACGCAACTATAAATGAGTCTTAGGCATCATTTATACTCTTCCGGCTAAGCTATGAAGCTTACTTGGTGCATAGTCCGCATATGCACCATAAACCAACTACCCTTCCCTATATATGTAAAAATGACATTTTTACAACTTAAATTGGGGGACCAAAAATCATTCATCAACTCCCCAGGACATGATGGCCGCACCTTACCATTCTGGCCAACTGCGATGTACGTCCGTAATGGCTGTATATTCGATTATGGCTCACATGCCGATTTCAATGTCCCGCCATGACGGCCAACATTTACTTGAGCGAGTCCGTGAAGGGCCGTGATGGCTGTACTTAGTCTTTGGCCCATATGCCACTCCAATGTCCAGCCGTGATGGATGTACATTTCTAAGGCTATCTCACTTAGTGCATGATCCGTATATGCACCTTCAACTAAGTACCCCTCCCTATATATGTTAACTTAACATTCTTACAACTTTGATTAGGGGAGGAAAAATCATTCATCAACTCCCCACTTTTATTATTCATGTCATTTGCCATATACTCCTACCATGTTGGCTGTCCATCGCCAACCCGATGTCCGACCATGTTGGTCTGTCGGTTATGAACCCGATGTGCAGCCATGTTGGTCTGTCCGATTCCAACCCGATGTCCAACCATGTTGGTTGTCCATCGCTAACTCGATGTGCAGCCATGTTGGCTGTCCGGTTCTAAGCCGATGTGCATCCATGTTGGCTGTCCATTGCCAAATCAATGTGCATCCATGTTGGTTGTTCTGGTTCTAACCCGATGTGCATCCATGTTGGTCAGTCCTGTTCCAACTCCGATATGCAGCCATGTTGGCTGAACATTATGAACACATTGGCCAAGGGCCAATGTTCGTTTTCCTACGCAACGAAAGCTTTGGATGAAACTTCATCTCAGGTCATGGCGCATCCTTTAGCATGCGCCATGCTAAAAACACGGGGTGTTACACTCTTCACCCCTTTAAAGAATTTCGTCCCCGAAATTCAAAACAAAAATTATTGTGGACAATCTCCTCGGTTTGGATTTCCTGACCAAAAGTCCCATACCAAATGCTCAGAAATCACGGGTTTCTTCACGTTATCATGAACAACAATTTAGACCTTCTGAGCAACCGTCTCATACCGCCTTCCCAGGAATCCAAAAGTGCCCACAACAATACCAAGAATCGCAATTGGCCAGTGCCAAGAGGATATCTCGACCAGGTATCTTAAATGTGCATCCCATACTACACACTCAGGAGTCCCTAAAGTTCACAAGGTTGGTGCCAAAGGTTTGACATGAGTATAACGTAACGTGCCACTTCTTTTTGCAGTACTGTGTGGAACAGATTCCAGTTTCCCACCGTCCCTGACGGTCATCCAGGTTGCCACTCGTAAGTGGGATGTTAGCCGTGCCTGACAACGCACATCGTTGGCTTGTTTCCAACGTGTGGGGATGATCAGTCCCATTCTCTACCCATCGTCCCTGACGATATTCCGGATATCCACTTGTAAGTGGGGTGCCACTTAGGCCAGGCAAACTCACAATACTTAAACAAGCTCAACTCGATTCGCATAGTAACTGGCCAAGCAGTTACAAACTCTCTTCGCGTAAAAGTTGGCCTACTCTCAAACTTTTAGTTTTCATTAAGGAAAATACTCGCCAATGAGTCCACTCCGCACAAGTCCCTAGAGTTTTCTCGGAACTTGCACTGATACCAACTGTGACGGACCGGAAAATTACGCTTTGGCGCGTTGCCACGCAGGTTGTAATCTCCCCCGATGCATCAAGATGAAGCTGCGATCCGGGCCTCAAAGCTATAGGCAAATGCACGTTCAATTTCCCTTGCAAGCATGCTCGTGGAGCATGATGTAGCTAACTGAGCTTCAACATCATTCCAACTTACCCTTGTTCCGAAAAGGGTTTATTAAGGAAAGCAAAAACTTCCTTAATACGGAAAAAATGGCCTTTTGAGGCCCTAAACGATGGAATTTGGCTAAATTCTGGAGACCATGTGGATCAACATGTCTTGATATTTGGGCTGTTTCCCATCAAAATGGACTCCTATTGAGCTAAATTACGACACTCGGGTTTTTAGCCTATGTCGAACGCCTTGATAGGAAGTATGAGCATCGAAGGAATAGAATGCAACTAGCCTCATCAAGTTTGGCCACAATCATCTCTTGCATCGAGTTACCAAGCCATATGATATGATAGGCCAAAGTGTCGCAATCATCTCTAAATTAGATGATATGAGCGACAACGTGTTGGACCGGCAATGCTGCAACTCATTGTGACTGCCTACGTACCCTTGCCTACCCTAAAGGGATCAATCACAGACCGTAGTTCATCCTCGAAGGGACAGAAACTTAATCCAACTCGTTTACATGGCCATGGCCAATCAATAATGGAAATGGCCTAGTCCGTATAGGTCGTTCCTTCGAAATGTATCCAAGTGATGCATGTTTGGTCCGCAATATGGCATAACGATGCCTAAGCATCAAATGCCCTCTTCGCGAGGCTACGCAACTATAAATGAGTCTTAGGCATCATTTATACTCTTCTGGCTAAGCTATGAAGCTTACTTGGTGCATAGTCCGCATATGCACCATCAACCAACTACCCCTCCCTATATATGTAAAAATGACATTTTTACAACTTAAATTGGGGACCAAAATCATTCATCAACTCCCCAGGCCATGATGGCCGCACCTTACCATTCTGGCCAATCTGCGATGTACAACCCTAATGGCTGTATATTCAGTTATGGCTCACATGCCAGTTTCAATGTCCGGCCATGACGGATGAACATTTACTAAGCTAGGTCTCGTGAAGGGTTGTGATGGTTGTACTTCCGTCTTTGGCCCATAGGCCACTCCAATGTCCATCCGTGATGGCTGTACATTTCTAAGGCTATCTCACTTAGTGCATGGTCTGTATATGCACCTTCAACCAAGTACCCCTCCCTATATATGTTAACTTAACATTTTTACAACTTTGATTAGGGGAGGAAAAATCATTCATCAACTCCCCACTTTTACTATTCATGTCTGTTGCCATATACCCGGCCATGTTGGTTGTCCACTGCCAACCCGATGTCCAGCCATGTTGGCTGTCCGCTGCCAACCCGATGTCCAACCATGTTGGCTATACATTACCAGCCCGATGTTCATCCATGTTGGTTGTCCGCTGCCAACCCGATGTGCAGCCATGTTGGCTGTCCGGTTCCAACCCGATGTCCAGCCATGTTGGCAGAACATTGTGAACACATTGGCCAAGGGCCAATGTTCGTTTTCCTACGTAACGGAAGCTTTGGATGAAACTTCATCTCAAGCCATGGCGTATTCTTTAGCATGCGCCATGATAAAAACACGGGGTGTTACAGGCGGCGTGGACAAGGCTAGGATTTGGCGTCGAGGCCAAAGCTAGGGCTTGGCGGCGTGGCCAAGGCTAGGATTTTGCGTCGTGGCCAAAGTTAGGGCTTGGCGGCGTGGCCAAGGATAGGATTTGGCGTCATGGCCCATGTTAGGGCTTTCCGGCGTGGCCAAGGCTTGGATTTGGCGTCGTGGCCAAAGCTAGGGCTTGGCGGCATGGCCAAGGCTAGGATTTGGCGTCGTGGCCAAAGTTAGAGCTTGGCAGCATTTCCAAGGCTAGGTTTTGGCGTCGTGGCCAAAGTTAGAGCTTGCGGCATGGCTAAGGATAGGTTTTGGCGTCGTGGCCCAAGTTAGGGCTTGAATGTTAAAGAGTGGCATGTTGGCATGCCGATTAATATATTGTCGTGGCAGGGCGCGTTTGGCTTGCCGCTTAGTATGGTGGCGCGGCAGGTGCATTTGGCCTTAAATGTATGGTGGCGGGTTTAGAGCGACTTGATTGGTCAAGAAAAGGGTCACCTAACATGAGCGCGGCCGCACCTCTAGTGCTCGTGGGCGCATTTAAAGTGACCTAATTGGTCGGTATGAAGGAGAGGGGTCAGCCAAGCATGGGTGTGGCTACACTTCTAGTGTGAGTGTGGCGGCTTTAGAGCGACCTGATTGGTCGATGGAAAAAGTGGCCGAAAAGTATGGGCCCAGCCACAACTTATGTGCGCGTGGCGAGTTTAAGGCGACCTGATTGGTCAAGGGAAATAGGGACGGTTTAGGATGGGGCGTGGCCAGTGGCAAATGGCGCCGGCTGGCCTAAGGCATGGACACTCCTCCCTTTATGCTGCTCTTATCCTACAGCTCCCTGTTTTCTATTTCTGGGCAAGATTTTGTGTCTACTAATCCATGGCGTATTAATTACCTAGTTTGCCTAGGCTTAAATTTCGACAAGCAAGGCCTGATATACTGCGCAAGGCGCAAAACCCTAACTTTTTCAAGTTAACCTGGGTAATCGATTGAATTCTATGTGTTAACACAGAGTTCTTTAAGTTCATTACCGAGAGCAAAGATGCTTTCCGATTGAATACTTTATGCAAAGACCTTATCCTTGATATTTGGAAATTCGTGCTACTCACTGCGAGTGAACACAAATTTTCATGCCATATCAACATTAAGGCGGAACATAGCATAGAAAGCATTCAAAGAAACTTGTATTAAGTGAATATAGGCAAGGCGCGAAATTTATAGAACATCCGGGATGGTTGATACATGCGCCAATCACGGATAAATTTCATGTAAATATATTGAAAGGTTTAATAACTATGCTAGTGGAGAGGCTAGCACTAACGGCTCCGTTTCCTTACAGAGTGACGTCACATCGATTCAAGGTTTTACAATTTTAACCCTAAGCTAAAAACCACCATCAACATTAATTCCCCTGCTTAGCATGTAACAATGGCATTGTTGCGGGGTAAGCATGAGATGGTGACAGAAAAGGATAAAAAGTCGAAAGGGCAAGACAGGAGAAGATTACTAGGAAAATTCGATTAACCTTTGGCAAGAGGCATGAGCAGTCTGCAATCTTTGTGCTGACGCACTTCTGTCTTGGCCACGGAGTACTGGTGCCATGTATTGTTTGTGCACCGAGCCTTGAATACAAAGATGAGTATTGAGGTGGTGGAGCCGTCAACACTATAATGTATTGAGGCAGTATGTATGACAACATAGTAGTGAGTGTTGAGGAATTTGTACGTCAACACTAAAATGAGAGAAGTGTTGAGGAAGTTTCCATGGCAACACAAGTGATGAGTGTTGAGGAATTTGAACGTCTCAACACTAAGAGGAAAAAAATGTGTTGAGGCGAGTTTCCACGGCAACACAAAAAGGTGAGTGTTGAGGAATTTGCACGTCTCAACACGAAGATAAAAGGACGTGTTGATGCCCTAGCAGATTGTGGTGAGTGTTGAGGAATTTGCACATCTCAACACTAAGAGAAAAGGATGTGTTGATGACCGTCAACACAGTGGTGAGTGTTGAGTAATTTGCACGTCTCAACACTAAGAGAAAAGGATATGTTGATTCCCGGCAACACAGTGGTGAGTGTTGAGGAATTTTATATCTCAACACTAAGAGATAAGGATGTGTTGATGCCCTACAACACAATGGTGAGTGTTGAGGAATTTGTAATGCGTTTCAACACTAAGAGAAAAGGATGTGTTGAGGAAGCAAGCCTAGGAACACGCTGGTGAGTGTTGAGGAATTTGCACGTCTCAACATTAAGAGAAAGGATGTGTTGATGCTTGGCAACATAGTGGTGAGTGTTGAGTAATTTGCACGTCTCAACACTAAGAGAAAAGGATGTGTTGATGCCCGACAACACAGTGGTGAGTGTTGAGGAATTTGTACATCTCAACACTAAGAGAAAGGATGTGTTGAGGAAGCATGCCTAGCAACACAGTGGTGAGTGTTGAGAATTTTTACGCCTCAACACTAAGAGAAAAGGATGTGTTGATGCCCGGCAACACAGAGTGGTGAGTGTTGAGGGAATTTGCACGTCTCAACACTAAGAGAAAAGGATGTGTTGATGCCGTGCAACACAACGGTGAGTGTTGAGGAATTTGCACGTCTCAACACTAAGAGAAAAGAATGTGTTGATGCCCTGAAACATAGCGGTGAGTGTTGAGGAATTTTCACATCTCAACACTCGGAGAAAAGGACGTGTTGATGCCCGACAACACAGCCGTGAGTGTTGAGGAATTTGCACGTCTCAACACTAAGAGAAAAGGATGTGTTGATGCCCGACAACACAAGCAGGTGAGTGTTGAGGAATTTGTACATCTCAACACTAAGAGAAAAGGATGTGTTTAGAAGCATGCCTAGCAACACAAAGTGGTGAGTGTTGAGGAATTTGCACATCTCAACACTAAGAGAAAAGGATGTGTTGATGCCCGAAAACACAAAGTGGTGAGTGTTGAGGAATTTGCACGTCTCAACACTAAGAGAAAAGGATGTGTTGATGCCCTATGAACACAACGGTGAGTGTTGAGGAATTTGAATGTCTCAACACTAAGAGAAAAGGACGTGTTGATGCCCTAAGAACATAGCGGTGAGTGTTGAGGAATTTGCACGCCTCAACACTAAGAGAAAATGACGTGTTGATGCCCGGCAACACAGCGGTGAGTCTTGAGGAATTTTCACGTCTCAACACTAAGAGAAAAGGATGTGTTGATGCCCGGCAACACAGTGGTGAATGTTGAGGATTTTGTACGTCTCAACACTAATAGAAAATGATGTGTTGATTCCCATCAACACAGTGGTGAGTGTTGAGGAATTTGTATGTCTCAACACTAAGAAAAAATGATGCGTTGATGCCCAGCAACACAGTGGTGAGTGTTAAGGAATTTGCACGTCTCAACGCTAAGATAAAAGGATGTGTTGATGCCCGGCAATACAGTGGTGAGTGTTGAGGAATTTTTACGTCTCAATACTAAGAGATAAGGATGTGTTGATTCCCTACAACACACTCGTGAGTGTTGAGGATTTTGTATGTATCAACACTAAGAGAAAAGGATGTGTTGAGGAAGCAAGCCTAGGAACACAGTGGTGAGTGTTGATGAATTTGCACGTCTCAACATTAAGAGAAAGGATGTGTTGATGCTTGGCAACACAGTGGTGAGTGTTGAGTAATTTGCACGTCTCAACACTAAGAGAAAAGGATGTGTTGATGCCCGACAACACAGTGGTGAGTGTTGAGGAATTTGTACCTCTCAAAACTAAGAGAAAAGGATGTGTTGAGGAAGCATGCCTAGCAAAACAGCGGTGAGTGTTGAGGAATTTGCATGTCTCAACACTAAGATAAAAGGATGTGTTGATGCCCGGACACAGCGGTGAGTGTTGAGGAATTTGCACATATCAACACCAAGAGAAAAGGACGTGTTGATGCCCGGCAACACAGCAATGAGTGTTGATGAATTTGCACGTCTAAACACTAAGAGAAAAGGACGTGTTGATGCCCGGCAACATAGCGGTGAGTGTTGAGGAATTTGCACGTCTCAACACTAAGAGAAAAGGACGTGTTGATGCCCGGAAACACAGCGGTGAGTGTTGAGGAATTTGCACGTCTCAACACTAAGAGAAAAGGATGTGTTGATGCCCGGAAAAACAGTGGTGAGTTTGAGGATTTTGTACGTCTCAACACTAAGAGAAAATAATTTGTTGATGCCCATCAACACAAGTGGTGAGTGTTAAAGAATTTGTATGTCTCAACACTAAGAAAAAATGATGAATGCCCAAAGAACACAAACTGGTGAGTGTTAAGGAATTTGCACAACACTAAGATAAAAGGATGTGTTGATGCCCTATGAACACAAATGTGAGTGTTGAGGAATTTGTACGTTTCCACACTAAGAGAAAAGGGACGTGTTGATGCCCTAAGAACACAAAGGTGAGTGTTGAGGAATTTGCACGCCGCAACAATAAGAGAAAATGATATGTTGATGCCCAGCAAGACAGTAGTGAGTGTTGAGGAATTTCTATGTCTCAACACTAAGAGAAAATGATGTGTTGATGCCCAGAAACACAGTGGTGAGTGTTGAGGAATTTCTACGTCTCAACACTAAGAGAAAAGGATGTTTTGATGCCAGGTAACACAGTGGTGAGTGTTGAGTAATTTGCACGTCTCAACACTAAGAGGAGAACGTGTTGAGGGAGTATGCCTGACAACGCAATAGTGGTGTTGAGGAATTTTCACGTCTCAACATTAAGATATTTAAAATTCATTGAATATGCCTCATAGATATAAAACATTTAGTTTAAGGATAGTTACTTAGCTCTGTCTCCACTAGGCATGTCCTTCGCGCGTGATTGGGCTTTGGGTATTTTAGGCTCCCGTGAGTGAGCAAAGATCGTGGGTTAGTGATGACCTCAGGATGATAACAAAGCTTGATAGACGGACAAAAGTCCATGGTGTTTGATGGGATGAAACAAAAAGTTGGCCACAACTACGAACCTTGGCCGGTCACGATCACGATCCTCGACAAAGAGGAGTGTGGTGGCTACGAAACGAAGGCACCTTGGAGACAAAGTAGGAGTTGGATCTTGAACACTGAAAAAGCAGGGGTACAACAACATCTCCCTATATTTCGATTAGCAATTTGTATGGACTAACTCCGATATACTTTCAAGAGAATCAACTAGACTCAATCTTAATAAAGTATATCAAAGTGTTAATATCTATCTCTCGATTTGATCAATGCTCAAACAAATAGAAATCAGAGACTTTATCAAATACAAGAGATATAAACTAGGATGGTACCAAAGACCAATATCCAAGGATCATTCAATTTCCAATCAACAACCAAAGGTTATATTTCACAATTGGTCATCTACGCACAACCCATGATATTTCAATTATATAACAAAATATAATGCGGAATAAAAATAACACAGAGACACCAAAATTTTGTTAACGAGGAAACCGCAAATGCGGAAAAACCCCAACCTAGTCCAAAGTTGAACACACACCGTATTAAGCCGCTCGTACACTAGCCTACTACAAACTAACTTCGGTATGAACTGTAGTTGAACCCCAATCAATCTCATACCGAACCAAGGTGGTTCTCCTACGTCTCGATCCCAGCAGATACTACGTGCTTGATTCCCTTAGATGATCTCACCACAACTAAGAGTTGCTACGACTCCAAAGTCGAAGACTTTAATAAACAAATCGGTATCACATAGAAAAGTCTAAGGTAATAGATAAATCTATCTCCTACGAAATACCTACGAAGTTTTGTTCCGTATTTTGATAAATCAAGGTGAATCGAACAAATTGATAACCCTAACTTATACTCCCGAAAAATAGCCTAGTATTATCAATCACCTCACAATAATCTTAATCGACGCTACGAAAGAAGATATTGTGGAATCACAAACGATGAGATGAAGATGTTTGTGACTACTTTTATATCTTGCCTATCGAGATATTAATCTCAAGCCAATCGTTACGATTGTACTCAACACGATTAAATCAAAGAACATCGATCACACAATTACGAGAAAGTTGTATCGGTCTGGATTTACAATCCCAATAAAGTCTTTAATTCGTTAACTGGTTTTCAAGAAGAAACCTAAGGTTAAAGGAGAATCGACTCTAGATAATACAAGTAGTATCACATGAGCCGTGGGGATTAGGTTTCCTGGTTGCTAGAGTTCTCCCTTATATAGTCTTTCAAATCGGGTTTGCAATCAATGTTAGCTTAGTAACAAAGCATTCAATATTCACCGTTAGATAAAAACCTAATTAGATTCAAGCTAATATCATTCAACCGTTGGATCGAAAACTTAGATTGTTACACACAAATGAAATGCACAATTTTAGGTTTGTGTAACCATACCCAAACATGTACATTTGTTGGTTCAACAATAGTTAACCAAATGGTTAGCCATATGAGCACTTTCATATCAACCATGTTCTTCTTCACCATAACTAGTTCAAATGACTCAAATGTACTAGTTAGAGATTTGTTCAATTGTATAAATCTTATGTAACTACACAAGACACAGTCGAAGCAAAAAACGATTTGATTCACATGAATCGATTCATGAACTTTATAGCCACGGTTTGCATTTTTCATTCCTTAGTTAATATAAATATAAGTTCACAAAAAATCGTCTTTAGATATAACCAACTTAAGTTCGTAGACTTAGTTCGAGGACTTAAGTTCCTAGAAGGAGTTCTCAAACTCAAAGAGATATTCTCGGGATGAGAACTTCCGCCGCCCGCATGGACCGGGCCCGCTGACCGAGTTCACGACTCTTGTTCCTAGTTTTCGATCAACAAAGTACGTATAGTTCTGTTTCAAGGAAAAAAATATTTATACATATATGTGTTGCCACACAATGCTTATATCCAACAATGGTTACATAATTTAAACTCTCATTTCAATCATTGAAACATTCTTAGAGGACGTTATTATATAGTTGTTATTCACAAATTATTTTTCGTCAAAGCAATTTTCAAAGTGATTGAAACATAACATGACTTTCGTCACTAGGTAAAGATGAACTTGGCCAAAGCGAAAGCTTACCAACACATATTTCGAGAAATAGATAAGCGAGATAAACTCGACTCGAAATAGCAAATGTGTATAATCAAAGTTTATATAGCAAAACGACTTTTGCCTCAAAGATAGAAGATAGAGTAGATAGACTTTTGAGTGATAGATAAGTTCAAGTCTCCACATACCTTTTAGTCAATGAAGTTCCACCAGTTCCTTGAGTAGTTCTTCGTCTTGTATGATGATTTCCATGGAGTTCTTGAGCTCAACTACACTTACTATCCTAGTCCGAGACTTAGCTATAGTAGACTATAAATCAAGACTTATAGTTTTGATCACTAACATTGACAAACATGCTTGAGATAGCAACGCATGCGAGTTCGACCGAGCAGTGCTCTAACAAACACTAACAGAGTTAACAAATGGAGCATCACCACCATGCCTACGAGGTTCTCACCCTCCGCCGAGCCAAGACGGATGAGACTGGGGTTATCCTTGGAAAAATCTTTCTCAATATCATCCAAATGAGGGTTGAGGCCAAGATCCTCAATGTCCTCCCATATCTTCATCATTTGGAACCTCTCG
>JAJJWW010012862.1:0-79440 GCA_023531295.1 Papaver armeniacum | reverse complement strand
ATAAGTCTTATATTATCTATCTGGTTTATTTCAAAAGTAAAAAGAATATATTTCTAACTTTATTTAATTCACAAAATCTGACCGTAGATAATTATTAATAATTTTACGTAACTACTTCGTCCTAATTATTATTTTAATCATTATATATTTACTAATAAAATTTTAATTGGATAAAGTTCATTACAGTACTATTTGATAAGTGTTAATATTACTTTCATTATGATTATTGGTGATCCTATTATCATTTATTATTGTTAACACTAATGGTCGAACTATTATCTTAATTACTTTTACAATTTAGCTTCATTTCTAATTTAATAGATTAATGGTTCTAAATTACGGAAAAGGTACTCTATCAGTTTCTAAATAAAATTTGGGATCCATCAATCAATTTACTAATAGAAGCAAGTCCTCCTTTTATGAATGGTAATCCATGAATGTAAGTTGCCCTGTCTAAGCTGATCATACCTGACAATGGTTTCCTACAAATAAAGACAACACAAACACACCATAATTACAAACCTCACTATTTTCCAGTGCTATATTATTTAAGTATCATTCAATTGAGACTAACTAATTTCTAGTTATTTATAGGAATTTCTAACTTGTATCACAATTGGCTTCAGCCTACAAGTTTTACTTCATAGATATATACACGCAAAACAAGAAGCAAACAATCAACATATTTAAAAATTAATCAATCAATTCAAAAATTATTTTAGTTCTTGATTGCTTTTAGTGATTAAGATTTATCTCACAAACCCAACCCAGTTCTAAACTAATTTATTTCACTAACTGGCACTGGCTATTCCTATTGACGCCTATGTAAGATCTAATAATGAGCTCTGATACCAAGTCTGTAGTGCCCCCTAAGCTAGCAGCTGACTAATCCAAGAGATTAACACGAAAATGAGGTACTAACGATATACACATTTAATTAAAACACTAAGAAAGAAGTTCTAAACAAAGATTAACCCAAATCTAAACCCTCTCTCAAATAAATACAAGAACTCCTCTCAAATGATACATATTTAATAATGAGTTGGTTTACAAATAGAATATAAATACAAAAAAATAAACATATGCGGAAGCTAACCAACTAACGAAACCAATTTCTCGAAGCTTTCAACGTCGCGTGCACATCTTGATCAGTCTCTAAAACTGAAAGTGGGAATGGGTGAGCACATCATCCCTAAAAGGGGTTCCCAGTAGAAATAATAACTAACTTTCAAGTAATCACTAAAATGATTTAAAGACAATGCAGGTTTTACTGAAAACCGATAAAACACGGAAAACAGATAAAGCATATTAAAATAATAAGTTGTACTGAAATATAAAGTTTAACCAACCAATAAGCCGGCACACATTCACAACATAAATAATAGTTGAGCGACGTCTTCCTTCGGAGTAGCAAGGCATGACTGTTGTACACTCTTCAATGATCATTAAAGCGCCCTGAGGTTTCCGTCCCCAAGTCATAAACGATAAGTACTTTACCAGTACCTTATTCTACGCGCACTCTACATAGTAAGTATCCAAAGAGATCTAATGGTAACAACATTATATCTGATCGAAGTGCTTACACAGTGGACATCCCCCTTTACCATCCCCGCGTAAATCCAACAATCTTATATAAGATTCTCAACATAATTCTCTCTAAACACCAGAACATAATATAATAGCTTTTGAAAGTAATTTAAAATAAACAGTAAACATTCACGTATGAGACATGCGTTGCCCACGTACAGAAATAGGGAAAGTATAGTGGCCAAATTAAAACCAGACCTATATAATATTCAACCCAACGAGGTCTATCTAGGTTTGCATAAAATAGGTATAACATTTGGGGGCACACATCCCACACCAATCAAAAGGAAAAGATTTCCTTACATGCTAACAACAAGTAAAGAATGTAACCACTTTCCAGTCAATGGAAAGCATCACTTTTTGAAGATAAGTAAATACTCCCAAAAACACAGGTATTAGTTGTTTCCGAAGATCCAACCCCATTCCAAAATGTCAAAGAAAACTAGTTTGTATTACACAGAAATAATACATGCATACACAGAACATATACTAGCAAAGATATGCATGCCTTTCGCAATATAAATATATTTATAAAACAATAACGAATACAAGAGAGTTCATTATCAATTCCCACCTCTTATGATGACAAGCCTCGCATACCTTGAGATCCATAATCCACTGGTTCATCCTTCAGATCGATCGTTGTTAATAAATATTAACTGTTAATCACACAAGCACTCTAAAGATTAGCCAAAAGGCTCATACAAGGCTCATAACACAATCTCATACAATTATCTAGTCAAAGACTAAGTGAACTATCTAATTGTTCTAAGTCTATTAATGGTTTTATACCTTTTCATTATCTATCTTTAGCGTATTTAAAGGTTTAATAATTCAATTAGGTTGGTTCTATAGTCTATTAGATATGTATTATGAATATCTACAACTTTGTAGAAGGAACCAAAGGTTAATTCAGACCACAAGTGGTCCAAAGATACAAAATAAGTTTTCTGGTCCTAAGCCCAAGCCCATGGGTTTAATCCGGCACGGTCCACTAGTCCGGCCTATTACACAAGGTCCAGTCCAACAGAGTCAACTAACGGTCTTTAATGTCAAGGGTCAACTAACAGTCAACGTCTAATGTCAAGGTCAAGTCCGAGGTCAAATGGTCAAATTCAATTGGTCAAATCCAACTCGGTCAACCGAGTTAACTCGGTGAAGATAGGGAACTCGGTGAGTCAAAACGATTCAACTCATTCGGATATCTCGAGTCGGGGTAAGCTAGGTCGGTCGGGTTCGACTAAGTTTGAAAAGCTCAAGGCCAAAGCCTTGCACAGGCCAGATCCATTGCTCAGGCCAAAGAGCACTAAAGCACCATCTTGGTGCAACACTTAACCTGCCATGACTAAACTGATGCAACACATAGCATAACAAGATCAAATGCATTTCTAACTCTCTTAACAAAAATACAAAAGCAAAACATCACTTCCTTGATTCAGTTCAAGTACTATAATAATCATTTCTATTTCTAATTCCTAAACACCTCCCAACTCAACTCATCAGCATTACCAATCCTATTAACTTCAACCACACTGCCATTCCAACACAGAACCACCACCATTACATCAAGAGCATCTCCACCAGCAATACTGAACTTCAATTCTTCACACTTGTAGCTTATAATCGTCAATTACACATAGACCATTCATCAGCTGTAAAGATCACTTCTTCTTGTTGAGAACCTATCTGCAAAACTGGTTCTCATCTAAGCAACATCTTCTTCTTAACTCTCACTGCATTCAACCACCAGCAACTGCATCTTCACTTATTTCCCATGATCATTTCCATCTCATCACCAGCAAAAACATAACTACCCAAGCCATCACCTTCAGTTCAAAATTAAACTTCACATCTCTTGTATCCCAACAGTACCAGGACAACTTGTAACTCAGCTGGAGTTTCAAATTCATTAATGTTTAATACTCGTTCATCTATCACCTAAACATTCAAATTACAACTGTTGCAATCTTTATCTACCAGCTCTATTAACTTCACTGATAACTCAACCTAGATGCTCCATTCTCATGACTTGAAGTCTCAGAATCACCACAACCACAATCAATTCATGTTACTAATTTCCTCCTTTCTAATTCATTACAGCCTGTAAATATCTCCACCAGATCCATCAATTTCAGCCCAAATATACAAACCCTAATTTCGGATTTGATTTACTGAGAAACTAAAATTAAACCTAGTACATATATCTATAGCTCAATTAAAAACAAACCCATTACTAATTAATCAAGCAACACATCAATATCACACAAAACAGGGCTTAATAAAGAAACCCTAATTTACCTGGTTTTGATTCAACATCACAAAAGCTTCACCTCGTCGATTTGAAGACAACCCTTCTTTACTTCATCCATCAGCATCCCAATTCACTTCTCAAATTTATATTAAACCCTACTTCGATCTTCTCAGTAGAAACCCTATCATCAACTTCTTGTGATCAATCAACTACCGTTCCATCACCTTCATCTCTAATGAAACCAGCTAACAAGCTTTCTATGAAACTCTCACGCAAAAGGCCTCAAATCTCTGAGATTGAGATCGACAGAGAAAAGAAAGAGAAATAACAGGAAGAAGAAGAACAGAGAAGAAAGAAGAACAAATAGAAGGAAGAAAAGAGAAATAAGTTTCTCTTCGACACGCGTAGGAGATAAGGCAACGATATTTATTAAGGCACCCAGAAAAAAAAGTAAGTGCAGCCAGGTCGGTCTAAGGTACCCCTCATACTAATCTGATGATAACTTATGCGTCCAGTATCCGAATGACACGTTCGAGTAGTCTAATTCTCCTAACTTTTCGGGATCTATTTAGTGATACTAGTTTCATATCTAAATCGTTTCTAGATTAATTTATATTAATTAACGTTCGTCTCTAATTAATCGAGTCATTAGCGGTTAATTTGTCTCTTGACTGGTCTAATAGCGTTGACGAGCTTGAGGCTCGTTACAGTCTTGTAGCTGCTAATTTTATCAGTCAAGAGGAGCTGAAATTGGTGGAAGAGTGATATTCCCCTGGTGTAATGCTTTAATGTTGCAACTGAAGGAATTGTGTATAACTGAGATATGAAGATGAAGATTTGACTACTGATGCAGATGGTAATTAATGTGTAAATGGTTGTGGCAGTACATTGCTTGGTGTTGAATGGGTTCAAACTGCAGGTACATTGGCTGTGATGATGAATCAGAGGGCCTGAGAAAATTGAAAGATTTGAATTGGTAGTGCAGTTACGGCAGTTGTGAAATGAGCTACAAGTTGGTGTTGATTGTGTATGAGATGCATATGGTTCTGGTGGTTGTGGTCAAGGGATTAGGATTGCATGGTTGCAGTAAGAATAGTTAACAGGGAACAAGAATTGCAGTCATTGTTGGTACTGTAATGGTGACTGAAGCTGAAGCAATGGAATAGCGGTAAGCTGGGTGCAATGGTTGTTCTGCAGAAATGGAAATGATGTCAGTGAGCTTAACTGAGGTGTTGGGAATGATATTGCCAGTAGTAGATGGGATTTGTACTAGAGCTAATGAACTAGTGCTGAGTATAGCAGGTGCAAGCTGGTATGGATGGTGTTGCATCCTATGAAGCACGGATACTGATACGGGGATACGGATACGGGGATACTGATACGGGGATTCGTCAATTTTCAAAAAATGGGGATGCGGGATACGTTGGGATACGTGTATTAATTAAAAAATATTTAATTTATTAATAATGAAAAGAATCGCATAAAGTAAGAAAATTATAAAATACTATCTGGAATATAAAAAAAAAAAAAAAAGATAAAAAAAAGATAACCCATCACTCATCAATATTGAATAAGAATGTTAGGGTTAGACATTTATATATCTTTTGCTTCTATAGAATAATTTTTGATAAATACGAATATATTACATATCTAAAAATATTTAACATATTTTGTATACAAATATTTGGCAATATATTATATATATATATATACTATAAGAAGTGTCCCCTCTAGAGTATCTGGGAAGTATCCCAAAAGCATCCCCTACCCTTTTCGTAATTAATAAAAAGGGACACTTTAAATGGGGTGTCCGATACGTATCCCCAAGTGTCCCCAAGTGTCCGACACTGATAAGGCGTCCGACACGGATACGTCACCTGTTTTGAGGTGTCCGTGCTTCATAGGTTGCATCTGGTGGTAGTAAAGTTGGTGGTTACAAACAGTTTATGCAGGAAATTGGTTGATGATGTGTATGTGAGGCTACAAAATTAGGAATTGCAGGGAAGTGACAGAGTGCATGAACAAGAATGCAGCAGCATTGCGAAAAGTGAGCAAAAATGACGAGATGATAATACTAGTTCCGGCTGATGGATTTCAGAGATTAGAGTGTATATCATAAAGTTTCATTAAATCACGAAGGGGGTATATGTTGGATGCAAGAGTTGGCCATGGGATATATGAGTTTGCAGTCGCGCTTTTGGGATAGTTTTCGCATAACTTAGAAATTGGCCTAGATGACTCTTTGGTGATGTATTTTTCAGAATTTTGAATGTATGAAGTACAAAGTAGGAGAGTTGAGTCACATCAACACAGTTTCCTGGAGATATATTCAGGCAACCGGCTACCGGATCCCGGTGATGACGTCACCAAATTCCATCCAACTTCCGGCGACCAGTTTTGGAGGAATATTTCCAGAAACATATTTCTCACACATGGGCCTTGGTGGACTACTAGATGGACATGGACCTTGAAGACTATGAGGACCTAACCTAATTTTGGAAAGAGTATCCTTTTGGGAAATAGAGAAACATATAAAAAAGAGAAACTCTATTTTATCGATTTTCTCTACTACTTTTATTCTAGGGTTTAGAAACATGAAAACCTTTCTTTTTATTCTTGTTATAAAGTCCATAGATATGAGTAGTTAAATCTTATATTATTGGTTAAGGATGTAGTCCGATTTCGAGAACTTGTGCATGATTAATGCATTAGTTTTCTCTCTTTATTATCGTTCAAACTTCTATTGTTTTTCATAATTTCATGATTGACGTATTGCGATAGGATTTAGATATTTGTTTAGTTAAGTGGCCAATTAATTAGACTTACATCCATTTCCATAGCTAATATAAGGTTTATCATCAAGTGATAACCCTAAATACAAGTAGCATGATATGATCACGGTTTGTAGTGATACACTCTTGTAATCATATGTGGAGTTTGACCTTTGTCCAAATTGTCATGCGCAATGTATGGCAATTGCATTGATTAGCTTATTTCTGAAACTTAATGCTCCTAGGAATTCAACTTAATTAGCGCATGGCGTTAGGTTATTCTTTAGGTAGACTTCACATTCACAGCTCTAATGTGTTTGTTAATGAACTTAGGAAATTAATGGAGTAACTTGCTCTCTTGATACTCTAGGGCTTTTGATGATAGCGATATTAAATATGAATTATAATCATTCATTAAAATAGTTGTTTGCAATTTAAGATGAAATCCTTGTTTATTTTCTTGTTTGATTTTGTTTTATTTTAGTTACTTAAAAATAAGAAAATCCCCCCCTTTGTTTACATAGGAAACCGAAGCATATAACAATACTAGTCCTCTCTGTGGGAACGATCCTTTCTTACCAAGTACTTCATTTGTATTTTGAGTAGTGAGAAAGTAATATTATTTTTGACGCATACGATAGCTATCAAACATTATTCCATATCCCTTGCTCCAATTAAGATAGATTAAATCCAGGACATAATATAAAGCACAAGATAATTAAGGGAAGAATAATAAACTTTTTTCTTTTTAATTTATGAAGAGTTGTCTGATTTAACTAAGAGTCTTGTTAATAGGAGTGAATAAATGGATTTGAGGAGGGGAAAAAAATCGGTGAAATTAAAATTTATAAGACAGAAAAATTATAAACCCTAAAAACGCCATATAAAACTCAATATTTAATCATCATAAATTCCAAATAACTCATCTTCACTTTTTATTTTATCTCTCCGAAATCATAAATCAAACTTCATAATCCCATTTAAGATTTTAAAGAAAGGGTGATTATGAAATTTTTACCGATTAGTGGCATCCAGTTAACGTAGTCGTTTAATTTTCTCGTTTCCATATTTCTTTGTATATGTATTTATAACCTCCCGTGGGAGAAATGGGGAAAAAGAAAATTTTGAGAACCGACAAAGTCACTTTTACGGTCTTGATGATTAGGATCAAAGGTTCTAGTTTGCATGCACATGGAAGAATAGTTTGGATGTTCTAGATTTTATTTGAAACCATTTTTTTCTTATCATCAATCGACCGACTTAGTTGATGAAGGTCTAGCAAATTGAAAGAAACAATATTAGAAAGAAAAAAAAAATATTCCCTCTCGGGAATAATCAGGGGATAAACACAGGTAGGTGTGTACTTTCATGCGTGTAATAGCAACAACCAACACATAATCCCGAGGGTTTTCTAATGAGTCGACTCAGTCAATAATCTTTTCTTGATTTCTTGATTTCTTTCATCTGATTTTATTGTATTTACAGTGATTTCATGCATATCTTCCTAATTTTTTAGTTTATCTAAATCGTTTAATCTAACCCTCTTGATGCATTTTAGTTATATGCATTACTCTGATTCTGTCTGTTCTCAATCTTGGGTTTATTATGTTCAGGATAGATTAAATAGATTTTGATTTGTTCTTAGTTTCTCTTTTCCTGGTAGATGTTTTAGACCTCTATTACTCTACTCAATATTTGTTTTAATGGCTTGCTAATTTTGTGCAGATTCCTCCTGTTCCCGTCATGGATCATATTATTGGATCTTTGTGCAATGGTCTTGTATCAGTATTTTGATATTTTTTTATCAACTATGATAATATTACCTGAAACAGTCTATTCCAATCCAACAATATTGCGAAATGAAAAAGTATCAGCTATGAAGTTTTCTCCGTATGAGATTTACAATCGTTATTCCCATCAAGTTTTGATAACCATGAGTCACCAGGTCGGTTTCCCAGTTTATTTTCCGATCCAAATTCAAAAAATTCAAATCTCAAACTTCCCCCCTAGTAAACCCCGTGATTTACGTAGTCAACAAGATAACGCGGATTACATGCAACACCAGCTAAGCAGAATAATATCCTCGTCAATTCTAGATTATTTTTGGCTTCTTTTTAGGAAACAAAATATCCTGGATATCAATCACCATAGAATAAAAATACTAGATCAAACTCTAAGAGCTAAAATCCTACACCTTCGTTTCTACCTTCATACCTCTGAAACCCTAAATCTCAAAACAACCTCGAGCTTTTGCAACTCTATGGAGGCTAACAATACCAACAAAAATCTCCTTCTGATCGCTGAAAGAATGGAAGCTACTTCAATAAGAAAAGATAGGGGTGATATTGTGTCTATAAATACTTTTAATGAAGCTGCTGAAGCCTGGTCTAACAGTATAATAGGGAAGCTATTGACGAAGGAGGATGAGAATGAGGATGTGATTGAAATATCGCAGGTTAAGGATGAAATGGATGTACTTTGGAAAAAATACAAGAAAAGAGAAATAAAAGTGGTGGGAAAGTATCTATATGTTTTCAAGTTCAACTCTCAGAAGGATATGAAGGAGGTTATCAAAAAATCTCCTTGGAATATATTGAAAAGCCCACTGGCTTTACAAGAATACACTACTGTTGTTGCATATAAAGATTATGTTTTCACAACTTAGGCCTGGAACGTTCAGTTTAAAGGGTTACTTCTTGAACATCATCATGTAGTTGTGGTAGATGAAGCAATTGCAGACCTGGGAAAGATAATCTCAACAGAACCAAAAAACTGCAGACCTAGGGGAGGAAACATGATCACGACACGTATTGAAATGGATCTCAAATAACCATTAAAAAGGGGTGAATGGTGGAATACTAACTTAGGAGAGCCAAAATGGATAAGATGCCACTGGGTCAAACAACCCCATAATATCTGCGATCAATGTTATATAATTGACCATGATGATAATACTTGTGAAGCAGTTGTTGAATATTTGCGTGAAAGGGCGATGACTCAAGATGAATATGAAGAACATTGTGCTGCAAAGAATAAAGTTACGGAGAAGATGGATAATACAGAAGCACATGATCATGATAATGATTATGTCCGTGTTGAGAATGAGCAAGAAATGGAGGCTGAGAATTCTAGGCATTCCAATAGAGCTAGGAACCAACCTGATCAATCTAGTGGTTCAAATCCTTTTATAGTAGGGCCTATCCTGGTTACTCATGGGTGGAACAATAACAACTATGCTTCAACAAGCACTCAAGCTGATCTTATGGATACAATGGATAGTGGTACACACAAGGACAACATTCCAAACACAAAGTTGAATGCCATGAAAGAACAGGGGGACCATGCACCTACGGTAAAAACTTTCTTTACTCTTTATTGTATTTGCAATTATTTTGGTTTTAATTCTCATTTGGTTTGTCTGTATCAGTTATATTAAAGGTTTTCTTACGTTCTTAACATCGTGCATATACATTATCACTGCATAAAAATGAGAGTGTTAGCGTGGAAGTGTCAAGGATTTGCTAAGAAAAAAACTAGGGATCATCTTAGAGATCTTATGTACCCAGACATTATTTTCTTATTAGAGGCCAAGTTAGGAGGAAATGACAAAGTTTATTAGATTTTATAAGTTCCCAAACTATAAATTGATTCCTTCTAGGGGCTTAGCTGGAGGTTTAATACTTATGTGGAAACATGGATTTAATTTTAGTATTGTCAACTCGGAATCTTGGATTATAAATTGTTTGGTGCAGGAAGACCCAAGTAAACCAGAATGGGTCCTTACTTGTATGTATGGATCTCCGTACCCTAACCACAAATAGAAACAATGGACTTATATAAAAGCTTTAAGTCAGGATATTCAACAACCACGGGTCATCATTGGTGATTTTGAACTTGGTTTTTCCAAATGAAAGCATAAAATTGATTGGCAGTATTTCTTCTCATACTTCTTATGATACTAATTATTCAAGGGATTCTTATTTCATTAATCTAGTTCATGAGGCGGTTCTAGAGGATATGGTCTATACAGGAAGATATTTTACTTGGTCTTCAAATGTCCATGGTATTGGCATTCGCAGGTCAAGACTTGACAGGGCTATTACAAATGAAGATTTCGTCATTCATTTTCTAGATGCCAAGTTATTACATCTTCCGCATTTGGGATCTGATCACTATCCAATCATGTTGGACAATACTACTTTAAATGGATACAGAAGACGCAATTGGAAGTATTTTCAATGCTACGAGAAGGATGAGACAGTAAAAAAATGAGATTGTCTCTGCCTGGAATTATCAATTCAATGGGTCCCGTGCTTATCGATTCTCAAGACATCTTATTGTGACCAGAAAGTTTGTATCAAAGTGAAACTGAGAGAAATTTGGCAACATCCAAAGCAATATCTTCCTCCTTCATCAATAGATGGAAGCTCTACAGGGAGGCACTCAACAAAATAATACCACAAACCAAGTACAGCAACTAGAGAACCAGATTGAACACTGGCATCAGGTTCAAAATGATTGTTGGGGATAGAAAGCTAGGGATGAGTATTATTTAGAGATGGATCGCAACACAAAATATCATCATGCTAATGCAAATAAGAGGAGGTCAATAAGTAATATTGTTGCTCTAAAGGATGATAATAGGAACTGGTGTACCACAAGGAGAGATCTGGAGAATTTACTTACAAATCATTACAGATTGCTGCATACTACCAGTTCACCAGCCAAAAATGATCAAATCCTTCAGTGCATTCCCAGTGTAATAACTGATCTGGACAATGCAGAACTTATGAAGATACCGATCTTTCTTGAGGTTTTTAGAGCTTTGAAAGGAATAAAATCGTGGAAGGCACCGGGCCAGACGGATTTCCACCGGGATTTTTTAAAACCCATTGGGATATAATAGGTTCTGATATGGTGGATATGGTGCAGCAGTTCTTCCGTACAGGTTATATGCTGAAATGTTTAAATGCTACTAATATCACTCTTAAACGAAGAACAAACAATTCCCATCTGATCTGCGCCCTATTGCTTTGTCCAGCACAAGCTACAATATATAATCTCTAAGATACTGTCCACTAAGATGAAGAAGCTAATGGGAAAAATTATATCATCTCTTCAAGTAGCCTATGTGTCGGGTCATCAAATCTCAGATAATATTCAGCTGGCTCAGGAAATAGTTTATTTTATGAAGAATAAAAAAGAAGATTATAAACACTTAGCTCTTAAGCTAGACATGTCAAAGGCCTTCGATCGTCTTGAATGGTCTTTTCTCTTAGATGTAATGGAACAAATGGGTTTTTACACAACATTCCGTAACCTCATATTGCAATGTATCAATACAACTAAGATTTCCATTATTCTTAATGGTGCTCCATGTGATGCTTATCAGCCTACAAGGGGGGTGAGGCAGGGTGACCCATTATCACCCTACCTATTCATTATTGTAATGGAGGCATTTTCTCGACAACTCTACCATGCTGAACAGATGAATCAGATTGAGGGTATAAAAATTGCTCATGGTGCTCCACCCATCTCTCATTTGTATTTTGCCAACGATTTCTTACTATTTTTAAATGTAGATCTCCACAATGTCAATAACGTTCTCAAGATTATTGATGATTTTGGTAGTGCTTCTGGGAAGATGGTAAATTTTAACAATTCAAGTGTGCACTTCAGCACAAATGTCCCACAGCATTTCTTCAGAATCTAAACAAGAAGATTAAATGTGCCAAGGATGAATACAAATGAGAGATATCTAGGCATTCCATTCATCATTGGTAAAACTAAAGTACAGTGTTTTACTCATTTATATGACAGGGTTAGAAACAGGCTCTCAGCTTGGAATGGTAAGACCATGTCTCAATGTGGCAAATCTTTAATGATAAAGACAACCACAAATACCATTCCTTCTTACTCAATGATTTTCCTCCAAATACCACTTGATATAATAAAAAAGATTGATGCAGGACAAAGAGATTTTTGGTGGGGTTATGAAGAGAAAAGAGGTACTTGCTTTATTTCCTGGAAAAACTTAAGTATGCACAAAACCCTTGGTGGGCAGGGTTTTAGGGACTTAAAGATACTAAATCAAGCTTTGCTAGTTAGATCAGCTTGGAGGATATGCACTAATGGGGAGGTACAATGGGTGAAGGCAATGCAGGCAAAGTATTTCCCAGGCACCAGTTTGCTTCATGCCAATATAAAAACCAATTGTTCTTGGGCATGGAATGGGATACAAAAACAAGTTAACTTCATAAGGAAGCACAGTCTTTGGAATTAGGAAAGGGGAACAACATAAAAATATGGTTAGATGTTTGGATTACGAGGCTAGATAACCCTCCAGAACCAAGAGAAGATGTGGTTGACTCTGAGAATTTCATATGGGTCCAAGAACTCATAATACAAAGCAGCAGGCAGTGGAATACTGCATTAGTTCAGCGTCTGTTTGATACTACCACTGCAGATTTAATCCTAAAAATGAATATCCCTGCTTCAGTTGAAGATAAGCTCATCTGGAATCTCACAAGAAATGGCAATTTCTCTCTGAAATCTGCCTATAACATGCTCTTTGATATCAGCAGGGGCAGTCTACAAACATATAACATCATTCAAGGAACACATATTAGCTGGAAGGTTTTTTGGGATATTCAAGTCTGTCCAAGAGTAAAACATTTCTTCTGGAAATATTTCTTAGATATTCTTACAACTGAAAAGACGAGGGTACCCAAATATACCTCAATCTAAAAAAATTCCACCTATAAGTCCTTTGTCCGAAAGTGATTGTCTCTGGACTAAGTCAAGACAATACAACTAATCGGTTCACACTTCGTGTGATTGTATATGGATACGAGATCAAGACAATACAACCACGAAGTATGTTTACTTGATAAATGGTTCAGACTTAACCAAACACAATAGGATTACTATCAAGTAAATAGGAATTAACGTTTGTGTAATTTACTTTAAATTATAATAACAATAATTATAATTGCGGAAAATAAAAGTAAATGACACAACAAGATTTTGTTAACGAGGAAACCGCAAATGCAGAAAAGCCCCAGGACCTTGTCCAGAATTGAATACTCTCAGGATTAAGCCGCTATACAAAATCAAACCAACTTCGTATAGTTGAGACCAAGCAACTAAACTTATAGTTCACCTAGTTCCGTTTGTATTCCCACGCCTCTAACTTGTAATAAGTCACGTACTTGGAACAATTCCTTTGGTTCGTATTACAAACAGTAAAGGAACAACAAATCTGTTTGGTAGCAACTCTTTTAACCAAGTGATGTGAGTTTGACACAAGGCTCTTCCGTTTATCCAAATAAACTCCTTTGTCATGTCCTTAGATGTATCTAATAATAACTACCAAATTAATTGTTTATATTTTGCAATACTTTGAATCACAAAGAATTGTATTGATGTCGATTTACTCAACTAATCAATCCAATCTACCACAAGGATATTATAGTTGGATCCTCTTTAACCGAAACAAGTATTGTGTACACCAAAGATTATGAACCCAAATCATAAATCTTCAAAGTCTTCTTTGTCTACAAATCTTCTTAGATCTTCAATAAACACCTGCACACATCAAATTGAATCTCTTGTGATCAGTCACGCACAGAACGGAGTCTGTTAACAATGGATTATCACAAGATGTCTTTAGATCTACAAACAGTCTAAAGATCCCCGTCGAAACTTCGATCTAGTTTGAGTGAATCTTATATCAAAAGAGAAGATTCTCAAGCATAAACAAACTAGGTGCAATCAAAGTTCAACAACCGTTAGTCAATCAAATCAATCGAAAACTAATAATAAACCGCAATTATCTAGTTTCCCACCAACGGTACTAATAGAGCTTCTTAATCCCAAAGAAGTCTTTAAACCGAGCGGCCGTAAGAGATTTCTCCTAATTAGGTTACTTTCCTCTCCGAATAGGCGGCTCCACTAGTAACAACGCAACTAGGTAGTTTTGCTGGCTCTGAGGATTAGTTTGCTCAAAATTCAAACTTTGATATTTATAGACCAAGGAAGTTTGGACACCAAGGAATTTCCAAAACCGAAAATATTCTTAAGATATGCAATATATTTCCAAATTCGGTTTGTATAATTCCGGGAAATTCTTTGTCCAAACATTGACCGAAAATCTCTTAGAAAATCTCCAACTTTACTAATTTTCATTTTTCAAAAAATAAAATTAAAAACCTTAAATAAAAGATTCAAAATTTATTTTCTTCGATCCGGGATTTTCCTTTAGCTATTAAGGAATATCTTTGAACAATTAAAGATAAGCGTTACTGCACATGTTCAAAGTATGTCGACATATTAACTTGGTAAATCATCTTTCATATTTACTATCTTGGAATCGATTTGCCACACTTCCAAACAAGTTTAGAATTGGTTCATCTGACTTCCAAGAACTATGTGATTGATCAAGAACACTCAATCACCAATCATGGGTTTCACGGTTCTACCAAAACAAGTTTCGGTTCTACCTCTATGTGAGTACTGGATTTAGTCACACTAGCTTTCCAAAATTCGGTTGACTAGGTACTAAGATCGGTTCCCACATATATATGGTATCTAACTTGTATTTGTTGCACATATCCCTAGGATCGGTTCCTAATATCTAAAAACGTGTTGCACGTGTTCATAGATCGGTTCCCAATATTAGAAACGTGTTGCACCTCTTACAAGGATCGATTCCCTTTTTGTGATCGGGTGCACCACTTACTAGGATCAGTTCCCCTTTGCCTAGAGTTGGTCATACCAATAACACTAAATCGATCATACTATCTCAGGTGATTACTTAAGATCGGTTTCACTAACAAAAGTCATACCAATACAAAAGTCAGGCCTTGTGAATAGTTTTACCAAGAACACAAACAAGTCATGATCGGTTATACTAATCACACATATTGGTAGTTCAAAAGATATGCAATGAATAACAATACCAATAAGCCTAGCGATTTCCCATTCGATTCACAAAATAAGTTCATGAATTTACTTCCTTTAAACGAATGTAAAACATTGTTTCCTAAGTTGAAATCTTCACCTCATACCCATAAATAATCACAATAGCATTCAAACGATTATGTCGATGTCTTATATACGAAGTTCAAAAGATAAGCTTTATACTTCGTATTGTATTCCTTAATACTACGTCTAACGAGAGTATAATCATTCATGCTTCGCAGTTATGTTTTTAATATGCACGACTTGAAAGATACGTTAGGGAATGAAACAGTTCAAGTCAAATATCACTAACCTAAAGTGGAAGGATGATGTTGTCGTTGTAGCTCCTTACTTCTTCAAGTCTTCATAATACTTGTAATGTCTCATATCCTAATAGTTTCAAGCTAACCTATATGAAGTTGACTCTAGTACATAATCAAGCGACTCTTTAAATGTGTTATGGTTCACTAAAATATGACAACCAAACTTGACATACCAAAGCTTGGTGGGTTCAACCGAGCTATGCTCTAACACCAACAAAAGAAAGGTCTGCAAGAGCTTGCAGATATATCAATCAACAATGTCCTCTATGTAATCAGTTTGATGAAATATTGATACATGTGTTGTTCTCGTGTCCTTTTTCGAAAGCAGTATGGTTACCGGTGCCAGGTGGTTCAAGAGTTCTTACTTGAATCTACAACAATATTGAAACCATGTTTGAAAATTGGTTTCAACTGCATCAACAACAAACAAGTCATATCAGCTGGCTCCATACTACAATGATAGTCTCTTGGACTATATGGAACACTACATTGAAGTGCAGTTCGAGAACATTAAAGCAGATCCATAAGGGGTACCAAGGAAAGCATTGAGCTTTATAAACTACATGGAAAGCCTCAACAATAAGCACTTAGTGACTAGCGCAGTAGTTCCTCATACTGTACCCCATAACCCACAATGGAAACCACCATTTTTTCCTTTCCTAAAACTAAATTGTGATGCATCTTATGATCCAAATTCTGGTCTAACTGGAATTGCTCTTGTTCTACGTGATCATGCAGGAGAATGGAGGGGAGGTCTCGCAAACTGCTATGCAGGTGTTTGTAGGTGAAAATGGTTTCTGCTGATTTCGGTAATTGCGGGTGTGCAGGTGAGAAAAAATTTAAACCCTAAACAATGTACTGCAAGGGAGTACTTTAGATTCGAGAGATCAATCTGTACAAGTCCGGCCTAAACCAAGAAATGGCCGTTCCGGACTTTCTTCGGTCACAAAGTGGAGGAGAATGGGTTGGTTTTGGGGAGGGAAGCAAAGAAAGTGGTGAGACCAAAATAGTTGATTCTTGAAGAGTAGTTGGGTTACTACGACTTGTTTTCATAAAAATGAGAGAGCTCCCAAGGTGAGCTAGAAAGTAAGTATTTCTGAGTGTTGTATCTCCCGTATGAACTTGTTGTTCAATGGAAATAGGTAGACCTATTTATACAAGTCGGAGTAAAAACGTACCCTGGTCTCATTAAGGAGTGGGGAAGTAAATGGGAGGAGGTGGTAACCGTATGCATGGAATTGATGTTCCATAAAGTGGTTAACGCATGAAACTGCTAACGTTATGGAATTGATGTCCCATAAAGTTGTTAACGCATGTGCTTTATGTCCCATGAACGTTTCACACATAACTTCCCGTATTTACTAACCACCTCACCATTATGACACTTCCTTATGACGGGCGTAGTGTACGTCGCACGCTGTAAACCGCCAAACCAATACCCAAAGAGGATCCCCCAATTTGTGTTGATGTCTCGAATGTTTTGGAAAACATGTAGCATGTTATTGTGGCTTGGCAAGTCAAGCTCGGGAAATTTGCCAGCCTGGTGGCCTTCGACGGTCGAGATTTTGCATCTTGAGAGGAGGGGGCAACCGTTGATCGTTGCATGCCTTTGTTTTGGTAGCCGCGTAGTGAGGGCCAATGTGGTGGCGCGGCTAGGTTGGCATGCCGTTGGCATGGCAAGGTTTGGTGTGGCCAAACTTAGGTTTTCGGGACAAAGGTTACCATGGGTCGTCTGGTAACCTTGGATGGCTAGGATTTTCTCTTGGGATTGAAGGGCAACCGTTGATTGTTGCACACCTTCGTTTTGGTATCCGCGTAGTGAGGGCCAACAGGGTGGCGCAGCTAGGGTGTGGTTAGGCTTGGCATGTGGGGCTAAGGGTTCGCCTTGGGCGTGGCTAGCTTTGGCTAGGTGCTATTTTGGCTTGGCATGTGGGGCCAAGGGTTTGCCATGGTCGTATGGCGTGGCTAGGTCCAAGGCAAGGGCGTTTGGCTTGGCATGATGTGACTAGTATGGCTA
Organism: Papaver armeniacum; assembly: GCA_023531295.1. NCBI lineage: Eukaryota > Viridiplantae > Streptophyta > Magnoliopsida > Ranunculales > Papaveraceae > Papaver > Papaver armeniacum. Next base: position 61,530 of record JAJJWW010012862.1, on the reverse strand, counting down.
GGGCCAAGGCAAAGTGCGTTTGGCATGGCGCGGCTAGCTTGGCTAGGTTTGGTTTGGCTTGGCATGTGGGCCAAGGGTTTGCCATAGGCGCATGGCGTGGCTAGCTTGGGCTAGGTGCGGTTTTGGCTTGGCATGTGGGGCCAAGGGTTTGCCATAGGTGCATGGCGTGACTAGCTTGGGGTAGGTGCGGTTTTGGCTTGGCATGTGGGGCCAAGGGTTTTCCATAGGCGCATGGCGTGACTAGCTTGGGCTAGGTGCGGTTTTGGCTTGGCATGTGGGGCCAAGGGTTTGCATAGGCGCATGGCGTGACTAGCTTGGGCTAGGTGCGGTTTTGGCATTGGGGCCAAGGGTTTGCCATGGGCGTATGGTGTGGCTAGGGCCAAGGCAAGGGCGTTTGGCTTGGCATGATGTGACTAGCATGGCTAGGGCCAAGGCAAAGTACGTTTGGCATGGCGCGGCTAGCTTGGCTAGGTTTGGTTTGGCTTGGCATGTGGGGCCAAGGGTTTTCCATAGGCGCATGGCGTGGCTAGCTTGGGCTAGGTGCGTGACCAAGCTAGGGTTTTGGGGCAAAGGTCGTTTGGTAACCTTAGACGGCCAGGATTTGCTCCTGGGATTGAAGGGAAACCTTTGATTGTTGCACTCCTTCGTTTGATAGCTGCGTAGTGAAGGCTAGTATGGTGGCGCGGCATGGGGCCATGGCGAGGTGCGTTTGGCATGGCGCAGTAGGCGTGGCTGGCATGATTTTCCATTGGCACGGAGGTGTGGCTAGCATGGCTGGCATGCTTTGGCGCGGTCGGTGTGGATGGCATGATTTGCCATTGGCACAGAGGTGCGGCTAGCATGGTTGGCATGCTTTTTGGCGCGGTCGGTGTGGTGGCATGATTTGCCATTGGCACGAGAGGTGCGGCTAGCATGGTTGGCATGCTTTTGGCGCGGTCGGTGTGGCTGGCATGATTTGCCATTGGCACGAGAGGTGCGGCTAGCATGGTTGACATGCTTTTGGCGCGTCCGGTGTGGTCGTCATGATTTGTCATTAGCACGATGAGGTGCGGCTAGCATGGTTGGCATGCTTTGGCCATTGGCATGATTTGCCATTGGCACAGAGGTGCGGCTAGCATGGTTCGCATGCTTTGGCGCGGTCGGTGTGGCTGGCATGATTTGCCGTTGGCACAGGTGGGAATTAGGGTTTGGCTTGTCGTAACCCTAATTTGAAAAAGATACCCCGGTAATTATTTAGGGACACATTAAGGGTTTCAGTAAATGTTCCTAGTAAATGCTTGTTACTTTAAATGTTGTGACATCACTGTCTGCTAGGGTTTAGTATTTTACGATTTTAACCCTAAGGTAAAAACCACCATCAACAGCAGGAATAGCAAACTCAGAGCAAGCAGAATGCCTTGCTTTCATCAATGCCGTTAGTTGGAGTTTGGAGTTGCGGTGACACAAGTTATCTTGGACAAACCTTCAAGGGATTGAAAGCTACATCAACAATAATGCGTCGACAATAGCATGGGAGAATGAAACCATTTTGCTAGACGCCATTGAGAATTTAAAAACTATTCATGATTGGGAATGTTGTTTTGTCTTAAGGAAATGTAATAAAGTTGATGACAAACTTGCTAAATTTAGCAACAAGTTTAGAATTACTAGGATTTGGTTAGACAATCCTCCTAATGTCATTGAGGATCATCTTTTGTCAGACAATTTAATTCAAAGCTAATAAATCAACTTCTTTCGCATATATATATATATATAGAAAGAAAGAAAGAAAGAAAGAAAATCCTTTCCGTTAATTTTTTATATTACAAAGTTGTAATTTTGTTTCCACCCATTCCTCGAATCCATTTATTCCCTCTTAATAACGGGACTTTTAACTAATTTGCTTTTGTTAACTTGTATACCCGTATACATGTTAAGGTTTAATTAAAAATTATTTTATTTCTTTGGAAATCGTAATTTTTTGTCTTATTCTACTAGAAACTAGTTTTTCTTGCACTAAAAACAACAAATTTTGTTCCCAATGCAAAGAATTACTGTTTTCAATGCAATAAAACAAACAAATCATGTTTCCAATGCAAAAAATTATTGTTTAAGTAAACTTAACGTGTATACGGGTATACAAGTTAACAAGACCCATTTTACATGCCCAAAAACTTGGTTACAATTGCTAACACGTATCAACTCCCAAGTGGTTGGAATGGGACAGAGGCACAAGCACATTCTTGGAAAAGAGGATTGGGAGCCGGTATAATGTTTTCCCATATTACTTGTGCCCCCAAACAAATATAATATCCAACCGCTATCTCCGAAACACCTTCAACGAGTTGCGAATAGAGAGGTTGCCAAACCGTGACACATTTGAAACAGAGTACCCAGAAAATGAAAGTAGTTGACTTCATGCCTCTAATGAAGTCACCAGTTTTGATTTGGTGTTGCTCCGTAAAAACGTATGTCACCTGACAAAATTATTGAAAAAAAAAATCTTATCTGTTTTTCAATGTCACGCTCCACATGCTTGGAATATTGCACGTTGACTGCAATATGAAAAACCCAAGTTACGCTTGACAAACAGTGAACACGCCTTTTTATTGCACACACAAACGTTTACAACCAAATAGAAAAACAGACAGTTTACTTAGATCACAATAAAATCAAATTAACATCTTAACATCTTTTAGTACTCCTAAGCAATATAATGGCGAACCGAACTAAGAGACCATCGTATCAACCACCTTCAGTCATTCAGTGCAAGCTTGGAATGATATAAGTAGGATTTTTCTTGTAGACAGTAAGTCCAAAAGATTCATCCATGTCAAGATTTGGTTTACCTGAACCATCTAACGGTAGTTTCCAATCAAACCAAAACAAGAGATTCGCAAGAAGTAATTCAGAAGCTATTAAACCGAATTGCATTCCAGGACAACCCCTTCTTCCAGCACCAAATGGCAGGTATTCAAAATGCTGTCCATTAAAATTAACAGGATTGTCAACGAATCTCTCGGGGATGAATTCTTCGGGATCTTTCCATGAGTTTGGATCTCTTTGGATTGCCCACGAATTAACAAATACTCTTGTTTTTGCTGGGATATGAAATCCATCAATAATAGTTTCTTCACTCGATTCTCTTGGAACCAATAGTGGGACTGGTGGATGTAGTCTAAGAATCTCTTTGACAACGCATTTTACATAATCCATGTGATGAATATCGTCTTCGTCAACCCTTGATTTACCTCCAACTACTCGGCGTACCTCTTCTTGAGCTTTCTTCATCATCTCCGGATTCTTTACGAGTTCAACCATTGCCCACTCAACAACAACCGAGACGGTATCTGTTCCAGCTACAAACAAGTCCTGTCGCATACACACATGTTGATTAGACATGAAGAACAATTTAATGGCCTAATTCGAATATATATAGAATAACAAAAAGAATGTTAAGTAACTCCGTTCCTGGAAGGGGAATTCTTAGGCTAAAATGAAAAAGTTATAGTTCTTTTTTTTTCTTCCACAAACCGAGGTAATATATATACTTACCAGGACAATAGCTTTGATATTGTCTCGAACGAGAGTGATGCTGAGGGTTTTCTCTTTCTGAACACGAAGCAACGTATCGATAATGGTTTCATGATCATGATTAGAACTTCCTAGTTTGTTATTCAAATGATCTTCAATGACTTGATCGAAGAAAGCATCCAGGTCTGTATGTGTCTTGTCCATCCTTCCGGTCAAGCCAGTGAGTCCATCGACCCAACCAAACGCTGGGAAGTAATCCCCAACGCTGAATGCTCCCATAAGTGTCAGTACATCCCTTGTCAAGTGCCCAAGTCTGCTCGTGCCGTCTGTTTCGTCATACGACTTTCCAAAAGCAACTCTTGAGATCAGATTGTTTGCAAGATTCAGCAACAACTCGGTCAGATTAACAACCGTGCCGGGCTTCAAACTCAAAACCTTTATCTTCTTCATCAAAAATCCGATCTCTTCTATTCTTACAACTTCGAAAGATTGAACTCTTTTGGCACTTAAGAGTTCACTGACACATACCTTTCTGACTTCTCTCCAGTACTCACCGTACGGTGCAAAACCCACATCAGTACAGTTGTAAAGAAGTTTCTTAGCACCTTTAGTGGCCGGTCTGTTTGCGAAAACAAGATCATGGGTCTTTGTGATTTCCTTTGCCATTTCAGGAGACGAAACGACAAGGGTTTTAGCAGAACCCAAGTTTAAGATCATTAAAGGACCATATTTGTTTGAAAGATCTCGAAGAGTTCGATGAGGAAGTGTTCCTAATTGATGAAAGTTTCCTATGATTGGAAGTTTTGGTGGAGATGGTGGTAGTTTATGCTTATCTCCACCAATAAACCAACGGAAAACGAAAAGAGAAAGGATGATAGAAACGGTGATCGGAAGGAAGAGTGGACCTTGTTGCTGAACTTGAAACCATTGTAAAGCTAACTGTAATGGGTTACTAGCCATTGTTGGTTGATCTTAGTAATATTCCAACAAAGAGCTTGATGATAATGAGATAATGATATTGAAATATGAGCGAAGACTTTTACATATATATATAGAGAAGTTTTTTAACTCTTACACCACAGTAAAAAGAAAGAATAGTAGTGGTAACATTTTGCGACTATTATGTAATTTCAGACATGACCAACTTTTATTACCATATATTAGGAGTGACGTATTAACTCTTAGGTAAATAAGTCGTGAACCAACATCACATGATATACTTGTCACATATCAAATTTATTTGTATGATATACTTGTCACGAGTTAAACTGTCCGATCAGTCAAGTGGGTGTTGGAATATATCCATCCACCGGCCGGGGATAAGTCAATTAACCAGTATATACAATTGATATCTACTTAATCAGTGAATTAGCAGTGGCATTAATTATTTTAATTAGTTTAGCAATTGCATTATTGATCAAATATTAGTAAATAATTATCGGGAAATGACGAGGAAGCTTGGAGCTAGGTTAGCGCATATGACATTTTCTTCATTTTTTTTTAGAACAAGCCTCACATGGAGATTTTATTTATGAAGGAAAATAAAAGGTAAACAAGGGTGCTAGTCCTGACCTCGATGAGAGATAAAAAAAGTAGTAAGTACTAACCGGAGGATTGTAGGAAATACCAATAAGTCCTAGATATTAGAGCTAGTTTGGTCCAGTTGACCCAATCAATTGTCTGTTTGGTCCTTTTTGGAAAAATATATTATAGTTTGGTCCTGCAAATTATAGTTTGGTGATGTGACTCAATAATGTTGTAGAAAGTGGTAGTAAGGTTGTCGTTCACTCGGACTTGATGAAATCGATCTTAGGATTTAATAAAGAAAAATAATAAAAATACAGAATATATACAATTTATGTCACAAGACGGAGAGATTCTTGGGACTTAGGATTCCGCCAAACTCATAACAAAAGGTTCAAATATTAATTCTTTTAACAATTATAGCTCAACAAATAAAAACATGGACTCTGATTTTTGCCAAAGTTGATTCTCAAAATATTAGTTATAAATCCCTAAGCATGGGACATCAAACATTTAAGCAAATGACCCATCTAATAAAATAATAACTAATTTAATCAAATCATAATTCATTTTAATCGGTGCAAAAGTCAAATAAAGAATTAATTAAAATTACCCATGTATGAAATTTGTCTTCCTCCGTCGTCCCAGTGATGGGTTCTAGTTCATCATGTTGGAAATACGCTCAAAATTCATTTTTATTGCTCAAAAATGGTTTACAAATGATGAAAAAGGAAAAATGATGAAAATCGGGTTTGCAACAATTATAGTTGTTGCAAACACCGATTAAAAAACGATAGAGATAAAGTGCGGCCCCTCCAGCCTACCCACGACCCTCTACTAAGTTTTTTTCACCGTTGAAAAACGACTGCCTATGGTGGTCCGTTCTTCACGTTCTTCGGAGATGCGGCAGCGAAACGAATAATTCTCGCAACTCGATTTCTTTGGCTCTTGTAGCGTTCTAAATTCTCCCAAACTCTCCGTCTGTCTTCTATGCTATCTCCCCACTATTTATAACCCAAAGACCACAAAATCACCATAACTTCAAATAATTCTCAATATTCTTCACGGCTGTTTTAGGAAATAATCTTTCGATTTTTGATTTCTCCACGCGTTTTAAAGCTTCCAAATTGCTATATTTTAACTCCTTCACACTCCATAGAGTTGTTAGGGTCAACAATCATGCATAGATACGTGAAAACACCTTTTTTGCTCATGCAAATCTCGTGAATATCTTGCTCCGGCGTGTGTTGCTTCAATTTTCTTCTCGCAGCCAATTCTAACCAAGAAAATCGAAACACCTACCATCCTGTTAATGTCCCATAAGTCTTACCCAAACAAACCCATCCCTTTAGTCTCCTTTAAATCGCCCAAAATCCGAACAAAATCTGCCGGTAGAAGAACAAACATTTCCCGCCAAAATCCAGTTTTGAAAGGTTGAAGAAGGTGCCCCTTATCCTGTTGCAGGGTGCGAATAGCAGTGCCTCCTTGAGGTGCCCCTTAGTAATTGGGTTACCCCTTATCCAAAGTGGAGTCCGAATATCAAATGTCCTCCGGGGTGTTCCGCGCAACTTTTCGAGCCGAATTTTCCAAAAATATTTATTTCCAAAAATACCTAAAAATACATAAAAACACAATATTAGTACAAAAATCGAGTTCCAACAATACCAACATCGAGGACAATTCGGACACAAAAAATGTGTCTATCAAATACCCCAAACTTATTATTTGCTAGTCCTCGAGCAAATTTATTCTAAAAAATAAAAATCATTTGAACCCCTAGGTGGCCCTAGAGGCGGAGTGTTGTCTCCTGAGGGTTTACCGCAGGTGTACCCACAAAACCTTTACTCCAGACCCTAGCTATCTACGCAGAACCTTGGAAGGCACTAAAGAATCTCCTTGGTTGGCATACTTATTGACTACAGGAGGAAGTACCCCGATGCGAAATTCCAATTGCTGTACACGAGTTTGCACTCAAGCATACTAAAATTCATATATACGTCACAGAGCTCTACTCAGATAGTCTCACTATGGACATCAATACCCGGAGTCAAAACTAATCACATGGATAGATCAAGAAGATGGATATAGAGAAAAACATAGATGGTTTTGATGTTACTAAGTGATTGGTGTTTCCCATATCTCTGTCCTGAGGCCTCCGCTAAAATGAACCTATCCTAATGGACTGAGATACTAGTCTGACTAATATCAACACACTAGCATATACAAGGGAACCAATGGTCGATAATCCTAACTCTAGGTCAACACAACTGGCATATACAAGGGTTCCAGTGGTCGACTTTATTGAATTTATTCCGGTTGGTCTGATGGTCTGTCTCAATTTCTTTTTTTTTTTTTTTTTTTTTTTATCTCAATCACTCTAATTCACCCTAGCATTGGTAACAACTTGATTCGTGGGCCCCACCTAATCACTTAGAGAAACATAGTTTAAAAAGAACAAAACAAAATAAAAATAGAAGTGAAAAGGACTCAACGAGATATGGTGAAACTATCATGTTATTTTTAACACCTGAGCTCTGTGCTTTTATGAATAGACTCTTTAGATGTTGCCATCTAATCAGATTGGTTCCTCAACTCCTACAACCAAAATGCTTCCATCCACTTAGATTGGTTAGTGCCATCCTTAATAAGCATAAATTTCTAGGCTCGGAGTTTATTTATTGCAATTAACAAAAAGTTTCTCCCATACCCCAAACTTAAATCTAACATTGTCCTCAATGTTCTAAAGATGAAATTAAAAGCATGAACAAGGAGAAACTGTCACCATTTGAAGTAAAAGAGTTAAGGAAAGATATTACCGTGTTGCAAGAGCATGGGTTACCTCCCAAGAAGTGCTAAGTTTAAAGTCTTGACCAGGACATTGGAAAGGATTAGTCACCTCGAAGAATCATATAGCAACGATCGGAATAATCATGGTCATCTCGGATCAAAAAGTGCTAACCACAAGAAGAGGAAACTGCACAGACCAGGAAGATATCCAACACACCCTTATATATTTTTTGTTTAAGACAACTACATCTAGTTGTGGTTCGGGTTCAAGCTCTATAAAAGGGTCTAGATAACATATTTTCATGGGTTGCGTTTCCTTATGAGTTAGATTCTTAATGATCGGGTTCTAGAATCTGGAAAAACTCAAATAAAAACTTAGAAGCACATAATAATAACTTTGAATAATTGAGGATCTTCTAAGTCAATCGGTTTTGACTTACACACTGACCACAATAAGATTGGTGGTCTTCCTTAAGCAAATGTGTCGACCCTAATATCCTAAAGTAATTAGGTTTAGTCTCAAAACTTAATAATTGACACATCTCGAAACTTATACGTTCCCACAATTGGAAGGAAGGTTTTTGGTGGGAAAACAAAGTCAATCGTGGTATCATAGCCTGGGTTAACCACATCAACCAGAGGATGGGTTTCTAACAACTGAACTTCTTTATGGACACAACTAGGTTTTGGAAAAAGTGTATGAAGATAATCTTTTAAAATGGTTGAGGCACATATGTCAAGTCCCAAGTTAGGGACTTTTCTAAGAGTTAAAGCACATGGAGAATGATAATCACCCCCAAACTTAGAGTTTTCGGTGTCTCTAGAAAGACTAGTCACAACTTCCCTAATTTCAAGGTCATCCGATTCCCCGAAAATGGTCAATTGATTCTTCTAAATCAGGTACATCCTCACTCATCTCTACGAGTTCATTTTCTTTTTCTAAGTCTATTATTTCTAAATCGCTAGACTCAAAATATACTCGTTCCTCTAAACCATCATTGGCTTCGTAATCAAAAGGAAATACTACATCGTCTAAAACGGGGTATCTCTAGTCAAATCCTCATCCTTTTGAATAGGTGAATAATTATTAAAATTATTTGGATTTGAACTAGAAATATTATCATCATTAAGCTCAATTTGAGTAACAAATTCTGATCACTATGCCTACGATTTCAAATTCTTCATCAACACTATCCGCATCATAATCATCATTATAATAATATGAAAATGGTTGAACCTCATCTAGACAAGTAGTGTTACCAATTTTATCCTCGTCATCTTGATTATGTAAATATCCTTATTTTCAAGGGTGGTATTGGGAACACTATATTGGAATTTAAGACTATCTTGAGAAAATTTTTCCACAATCCTATTTGTACTCTCGGTAAATTGCTTGAGGGACTCTTCTAGAGAAATCTTAGTTGACTGCTCTACTGACTCTTCTGGAAGCGGAATATTATAAGTCTCGTTCATAAATAAGTGAAACTTCTGTGTTGACTCATTGAAACTCTTGAGAGACTCTTCTAAAGAAATTAGAGGATCGTTTTGCTCGTAAGACTGATGCACGTGTGGATAGTAATTGGGCTCACCATGGTATGACCCATAACCTTCAAAAGATTGGCGTTCCCAACCACTATTCACACTATGGTCATAAAAAGAGGAATGTCCATATTGTTCAGTTGGATAATCATTGTATTGGCTGTTATAATACCAGTTTGACATCCTAACTACAAGGGAATTCTACACAAACACAAACAAGGATGACTCGACCACAACAAACCTACTGATTTCTAGCAAACAAAAAGCATGATGGCTCCACTTAGATTGTTTTCTATACCAGCTTCTAATCCTTCGAAAGGGAATTCATTACAATCTGAGCAAACTCCATTAGGGAGACTTCTACTTGTTTTTCTAGGGTTTCACATGATAGATTCTTCTAAACTCTTTATGATGATTTCCAAAAACACAAGTAACTAAGTTTTTATTATTGGTTGAAGATGTAGTTGGATTTTGCAACCAAGTTATGATTTTTATGAATTAGTTTTCTCTCAATATTATCGTATGATTTCTACGGGTTATAATAATTGCATGATTGATGTATTGCAATATGATTGAATGTTTGTTTAGTTAAGTCTAGAATTGATTGAACTCACATCCATATCTATAGCTATTTTAGGGTTTTCATCGAGCGATAACCTTGAATACGAGTAGCATGATATGATTCTAGGTTGTAGTGATACATCCTTGTAATCATATGTAGAAATTGACCTTTGTCCGAATTTTTTGCGCAATGTATTACAATTGCATTGATTAGCCTATTTCTGAAACTTAATGCTCCTAGGAATTGAACTTGATTAGCGCAAGGCGTTAGGTTATTCTTTAGGTAGATTTCACATACGCAGCCCTAATGTGTGTGTTGATAACTTTGGAAATTACGGAGTATTCTTGCAATAAGGTATTCTATGGCTTTTGATGATAGCGAGATTAAATACGAATTCTATTCATATATTCATAAACTTGTTTACAATTGAAGATGAAACCTTTATCCAATATTTCACATCCTTGATTTGCGTGTTTACTTTTATTTGTTCTGCTTTTATTTATTTCCGTTTACAAAAATCTGAAAATCCTCGGTGTTTTATATAGGAGACCATAACATATTGACAACCAAGACCTCTCTGTGGGAACGATCCTTTCTTGCCCTTGCTTCATTATATATTTTGAGTAGTAAGAAAGTGTAAATTATATTTGTGTCGGCTGACGACCGGTCAACTGCAGGTCTATATTAGAAAGTAATCGTATATCCTATATCAGTAGCTAGCATGAGGCAAATCAATATTAACAGTATAGTTCTCAAAATCAAGATAGTGGCAGTTTTCTTCATATCGTTTTAGTGGTTATACTTACAACATATCCACAATCATTACATGATTAGTCCCTATAAGGTTTATAACTACTCTGCGGTTGAGAGAAACCTGATCACAATTATCATCAAATATCCGTACTTCTACGACCTCTAACAATAATATAAGGCATCACCAAGGCATCGCCGGTCACCTAGCAATATGAAGCTATAGTCACAAGGAAATGAACTATCCATAGATTTTAGATGTCATGTTTCATAAAATATTACTTTAACATTCAATTCACTAGCAAGAATACACTTTCCCTGTCTATTTGACTACCAAATATGCGATGATAAGCAAGAGATAAGGAGTGAAATACAATAAAAAATACACCCAAAGGAATATATCTTATACACACTTGTATATTCTTGTAATGTCAGTCACCTATGCATATGGTTTCATATCACTAAAACCATGGGTTCCACAAGCATGTCAATTAATCAATATACACACAATCATCCAATATCAATAACCACCAATCACTACCTCTAAATAACTTGAACAAGTCCACCCCAACCATTAATCTCCATAATTAAGATCAATACAAAAATGTACGCACACATATAAACTAGCTATGACATAACCAACTTCTAATGGCTATACAAAATTTCTGTTTTCGAACTGCAGTCACGCTTTCCCCAAGCTCTTCAGTAATAAACAAAATATGATTGTCCTGAAATTTCTAAAATATCTTTATGACTCAATTTCACACAACATATCAAAAATTCTTGAAATTCTAACGGTTTATTAAGGAGATAAATACATCACAAGCTGACTACTTTCAGAATCATCATGCAGAATTCAGTCCCGGTTATCCCACTCTTTGGAGGACTTACACTAATCAGAAACACTTGAAAATTTTACAACAAGTTACCTCCAAAGAACTTAATAACATACTAAAAATTAAGCTTCATCTGATATAGGATAATGAGAAACAGTAAGATCAGTTGGCTGTTCAGAGTTTAAACTCTACAGAATGCAGTCATAGATTATGAAATCTTTACAGTAGCAAACGGGAGCTGATCTTCATGAAATTTTTATAGTATCATTATGACTTAATAAAGCACAGTATACTAAAGTTTCATAATATTCCAACTGGTTGAATTTCAAGATATCAGTAAAACTAGAACAAAGATTTTAGGGTTCACAAAGTGGAAATACAATAAAATCATGAAGTTTCTTACCAAGAGCTTGTCAGACACAAATTAAGTAAGAGATTACAATACCCAATTCATATATTTGCAGAAACACGTAATTTGTATTGAAACCCCAAAAATTACGTGAAGAACCCTAATTTCAAAATACTTGAATCAAGACACTTACACATGAAATTGATGTTTCTTACAATATACCCAAAAACACCAAAATCAGTATTCCGTTTCTTCAAAACAGTGAAGAACATCATTTGGATGAAAATTAACTTGACATAATCAAGAGAATATGATCTCTGTTGCGACACCAACCCAATATCTCTTATTTCCTTAAGTATATTTACCTTGTTTAGTTTGCATGGTTTCCTAGTTTGAGTAAACTTCTTATTATTAGCATTGCTTGCCTAACAAGCATTCTTGTTAGCTATAAATACATTGCTTGAGCTTGTATCGAAACAGAACTATAATCAATACAACTCAGTTCTATTACTTTCTTCTATTTATCTCCAAAGCACAGGTGGCTAACCCCCAACTCAAAGGGTTTTCTCTAACTAATGTTTTGGTCAAGGACCCTAACATCTGGTTCGGAGCAGGTTTAAATCAATCTCTAAATTCTACCATTTTTTTTTACGATGATGCGCCCTGAGGATGGAACTAACATGAATTTGGATCTAGCTGAGCATACAAAAGATTTGGCAAACACTCTGACCACAGCAATCACAAATTCTTTATGTACTGTGTTTCGCGAATTTCTTCCTCAAATTATTGCTCGTAGTACTGGTCCTCAGCATACCCATCAGCGTACTCCTAACCCTAATAATGGTGATGGAATTCTTGAAACTCCTATTCATACTGGAGCTATTAGTTTAAAGTTCCCAACCTTTGATGGAGATGACCCTGATGGTTGGATATTTCAGGCTGACCAATACTTTGCTTTTCATAATACTGATAATCCCATGAAGATTGCAATATCTACTGCACATCTTAAATTTGATGCCTATGCTTGGTATCGTTGGAAGAAGACCACAATTACAGTTACTGCATGGGAAGAATTTTGCTCTTTAGTTCGTGCTCGTTTCGCTCCTGAGAGATTTGTTGATGCTAGAATGATATTAAGTACCATTAAACAGAAAGTTTCATCGACAACTCAAAAATATGAAGAGAATCACGTTTCTAAGGAAGGAGTAAAACAAAAGGTCGATGAGGTTCCATATGTTTTACAAGAATTTAATACATCAGTTGATGAGAATATAAAAGCTACTTCTGAAGAGAAAGATGAAAATCTGGTTACAGAAGTTTCACCAGCGAATCAAGAGAATTCATCGTCATCTAAAGGTGCTAGGGCTGATCCCGCTACATCGTTGGTTGAAGAGATTTCGCTTGATTCACGGAATGTTATCGGTGAGTTTTCAAATCTTCATAAATCTGCTGATTTAGTGATTTCTGATAGTGATAATTCTTCTTTATCTACTGTTGAGAATAATCAAGTTCTTAATCATGGGGGAACATGTATGATCTCTTATATAAATCCTAAGAAGACTAAATTTGTTGAATCATCATCTGGTAATTATTGTGTGTCGTCTGATATGTCTGTTCATCTGTGTGAACAACTATCTCCGACATATATTTCTATGGTGAAATACTTCTGTAGACAAGCTTTAGCTGACAATCTATCGTTGGATTTGAAAAGCCTCATGTGCCCTGTGAATTCGAATGATAATTTTTACAGTGAAGAGATGTTTATACAATGGTCTACACCTAAGGGTATTGGGTGGAAAGATATATGCCTGACGCTAGCGATTGATGATATAGGAAATAGACGTTTGTCTTTTCCAACTAGTTCTCCCAATGATTTTAATGCTATTGTCAAGGAATCACCTTATGATGTTCAACGAACAATACATGGCATTGTATTTCAATTTCTTGATGGTACTGAATGTGTCTATTTTGGTCGTGCATACCTTCAGGCTGATGTGAAAAGAGTTTGGAGTCAGTTTTTGTTGATGGTGGATTTTCGTTCAAGGTTAAATTTGTAAAAAACCAGAAAAAATCATGCGCTGACATCTTGTAAAAGATAAAGCCATTTATAAGTGTTGGATACTCCCTCACTTAATTCACCAGGAATGGAGCATGTGGCAACAATCCCATTCTCGTGAATACATGAAATTCCTCCAAGTTGGAGCATGAGGCAACAATCCCTTCCTGTGAATTTCATATCGGCCTTGTATTTCCAAAGTACTCATTATCGGTGTGGCATGACGACCGAGTGTTACTCTTACTGAGTAACACGAACCTCCAAGCACTATAATGAAACCATGTACGAAATACCCGTACAGGCCGACTCTCGGTGTGTTATACTAGCCCGATTGAGCCCCTCTCGGTGTGTTATACTAGACCGATTGAGCATCCTGGACTGACCAGTATCGGTCCGGATATGATCTGATCGCAGTCATCCAACTCCATAAGCATGATTGGATGACCCCAGATCAATTCCATCACCCCCAAGCAGGTATGGAATACCCACGGCCGACCCCGCATGGTCGGTCATTGGCCTAGCTTGCCAAGAAACCGTTCATACCAAGCATTATGAACGGAAAACCCTAAATTAGGGTTTGCGGCATATTACATGTGTTGCAAAGCGATCTCAACCATCCATCTTCGCAGTATAGATGGAGGGTGTAGATGTAGATCCAAAGGGCCCAGAGCATGTCAACACGATCACCGTGGCCCCGCCTACACACTTGACCAATCGGTCAAAACCAACCATGTTTGGTCATGACAAAATTGTCGCCCAAACAAGAGATGGCGCACGGCTTTGAAACCCAAAATTAGGGTTTTGAGCATCATGAGCGTCCATCTTCTCCGGCACGAATGGAGGGTCCCAGTTAGATTAAACGGTGTCCTGGTCATACCAAAGATGACCACTGTGGGGCCCATCTACCTCCTCATGTGTTCGGCCAAGGCATATCATGCCTAGTTAATCCAAAACGTGCGCCTAAACTAGCGTGGCCACGCCTCCCAAACCATAAACTGATCTCGACCGCTCAACTTCGCCGGACGATTTGGGTGGCTCGGATCACGTTTTAATGAGATATTTAGGTATAGGCGTGAACACCAGCCTACCATCTTCACGTCAAACCAATCGGCCAAGACCGACCAAGTTAGGTCGTCTTGGAACGCGCGCCGGAAAAGAGCATGGTGCGCGGCCTTTTGCGGCATCAAATTCCTATTGCAAAATCGATCTCAACCACTCCTCTTTGCCGGTCAAATTGAGTGGCCTAGATCGCACCTTCATGGGACAGTGAGACATGGACGTGTACACCGGCATGCTATCTACATGCATGCCCGGTCGGTCCTCTCCGAAATCCTTCCCATGCTTGGTTTCACCAAGTCAAGAGTGATGCTTGCGCGCCTCTTCAAAACCCTAATTTCATTAATGGTCGCGAGATGAGTGTCTCAAAGATCATCTCATCCGTCCAACTTCACCACCCTGGTTATACAACCCTCGGTCGGGAGTTAATTGGTCGGTGAGGCGTCATTACCCATCACTTTACCACACCATGATGCAAGACTGCATAAAATACACACGATACTTCACAAGTATCGACTTCCCGAATAACGCAGTTATTCAATTCAAAGATTACATGCTATCTTTCGTGGATCCACAATCCACACATTCCGTTTATCAATCATGTCACAAACTGGGGATACATACTGGGGTATTGGTCTGGCGGTTTACGGCGTGCGGGCGTGCAACGCGCCATCACAAGAACGTGTTAGGAAGTCATGGACGGTTAGAGATGAACAGGGAGAAGTGGGCAAGGCTGGTCGTGTATCACCAACACACAACTCCACTACTCCATCACTCCACTTCCTCCACTTCCCACGAGAGACGTGAATAAGACTCAGTGACTTGTATAAATAGGTTCTCCGCCCTATTTCCAAACAACGGAGGAAAAACAGAGAAAAACAACAAGAAAACACCCAGAGCCTGCTTACACCAATCGTAAGCTTGTTCACTTTCCTGTTGCAAGTCATAAGCAAGTCTACACCTTCACAATCTCAACACCTTCTTCGCTTCCCTCCCTAAGATCAACCCCATCTCCTTCACTTTGTGACCGAAACAAGTCTGGAACGGCCATTTCTTGGTTTAGGCCGGACTTGCACAGATTGATCTCTCGAATCTACAAGAACTCACCGCGCAGTGTATTTGTTTAAGGTTTAAATTCATTCCTCATCCACACCCCAAATTACCAAATTCTGCAGGAGTAGTTTTCACCCATAAACAATTGGCGACCACAGAGGAGGTTGATCTCTCGGTTGCACAAAATCGAATTCTCAATTTTTTCAGTTTCCATCTCGCAATGTATCCGAAACCACAGGTGGTTCGGATATCATGGGAAGTATAGTTAGAATGCTTTGGAGGATGTCTTGGCAAATCAAGCCGGTATCACCGATGCGAGCGAAACATTCCACCTTTTGAATGATATAACATCACAATTACAAGAAGGGTCGGCGTGCATCTACTCGGGCAATGCAAGAAACGCCGAATCCTTGGTCGAGTCACGCCTTTACCAAAGTGGAGAGGCAAAAAGAGCGCGTAAATCACAGGAGATTCGGGAAAGATGAACAACATGGTCCAGGTCAACAGTGAAGAACCGAAGCAACTCCACAGAGGAAAGGACTTGTCCGGAGTACTACAACGTCTACCAGATAAAGAAAGGGAGCCTGCAGCCTATGGAGCCCTGTTAGAAGATTTATATCTCAAAACTCTCGTTGAAGCCCTAAGACTCGTCCAATCCGCATCGACCTTCCAACCAAGTGAAGAAATGCTTGAGGAAGGAGAGATCGATCAGAAATACGTGAATACGAGAGGATGGGAGCGTTCAATTCGATCACTCAAGCGGTGATATTACGACACCTTCCACACCCCTTTACCTGTGCAAGCGATCCGCGATATGATGGCACTCGCAAGTCTTCCAACTTCATCTCCGGAACGTGCTCCACATCAAAGCCACGTAGAGACATCACAACGCCCACTAACACAGGAAAAGCTGGACTCGAAGTACCTACACTTTCCGTTCCCGATGGTAAAGATTTTGGAGTTGCTGGAGATGTGGGTACGAAATAGAGAGGTGGAACTACCTCCTAGGATGGCGTCCGCCTGCTTGATCAAGAAGTAATGGACCCGAGGTACTGTCATTTCCACCGGTTCCTCCATCACCCCCACCAGCGAATGCAATGCTTTGAAGCGCATTGTTCAGGAGAAGCTTGGTCCAGAGCGATAACTCTGAGAGATTGGTGCGGAGGATTTTCTTAGAAAGGCTACTCCGGTTCGATACAAGTGAGGCTTCGAAAGCAAGTAAGTTCTACTCAACAATTTTACAAGAAGGATAGTTTTAGAATTCACTGGGGACTTAGCATCCCGCATGGGAGAAATGGGCTCAACGATCAAATGCCATATTTGCTTCCCTTCATACCTCCCTTTTACACGACATTTGCAATTTCATATGACATGGGCAATCATTCATGACCAAGATGCAAATTCCGTTTAAAATAACCTCTTTCAGAATAGTTATTCACAAAACTATCTCAAAATATACCAATTCAATTACCTATTAATTCAAAACCGGAAGTCAAATTATGAAAGGAAATCCTCACTATCACTCAAAAAGAAAAACATCTAAAAGAAGAGGCAAGTATATAGCACGAATCCTTCAAGGAAAGTCCTTCAGCAACAACTCGTCCTTCTGGGCAAGAGAGACTTTCATCCTTTGAAGTACAGCTTGCTTCAGCTTCAACTCCTCAGATAACTTTTCAACCTCTTCTTCCTGGCGAGTGACGCTTTCTGCAGAAGGGGCTTCACCTTGTAATTTCTGGAGCTCCTGAATCTCGGAGAACCTTTTGAGGAACCAAGGAGCATTGAAGTCGTACTGCACAAACACATCTCGATGGCACTTCCAGTCTTCAATCATCTCCTCGGAAACCGTTCGACCAGTCGCGACGCTCATCCCATGGATAGAAAATAAAGCCTCCTGAACGCGGTTGACCAATGCAAGACGACTCTTGAGCTTCAAAGTGGTAGCAATGTGACCATGTTTCTCCCATATCGCCGTATACAACTCTTTGAACCGAACCAAGCACGCCGAATCCACCAACCAACACATGACCTGGATAAGGGACAAGAAAAGGAGGATCGAACAAAGCCCCGTGCTGCATCACCGTAATTCACCAACCACAGGGAGCCTTGTCGGTTGCATGAGGCCTTTCGGAAGAAGTCACCACAATAGCCATATTCACTGGAACCTGCTCAGGACGGATTTCAAGGGGAGCCGCCTCAATCATTGCAGACGCTACCTTTCTTATACTCCTTCCGACATCTACTTCGCTCTGGGTACTAATTTCCATCACGACCCCGTCAACAAGATCACTCAGGGAGGCGGCTTGTCCAACCGAGCTTGCATCATCTCTGTCATGGTCGGGAAAAGGAGCGGTTTCTCCAGACTTCTTAGCATGAAGATCAGTACCGCCAGACTTCTCAGCATGGAGATCAGTACCGCCATACCTCTCATCATGAGGGCCAACATTACCAGCCTTCTCATTCTGAATGCGCGCCAACCTCGTGAAGACATTCTCTTTCGGAATCCCCTGATTTCAAGCAAGAATTACTCTTAGAAAGATTCACCCCGGAGAAATAAAGGAACCAACGGGAAGAGATTTAAATACCTGCATATTGGAGGAATTGAGGATCACCGAACCACATGCCTGCCTCTTGGGTCTCTCTCCTGCTTGGGGACTGCAATCCTCAGCTCTGGTCCGTTTGGCTGGAAGTGGCTTCAACCGGAAATGCTTTTTCAAAACGTCAGAAGATGGTTTACCACGGAAACCTGTCACAATACTCTCCGAGAATTCCTGGAAAATCAACAATTGCCTGCTCCAAAATTCCTTGTACTTATCGGTTACCACTGGGTTTATCCCAATAGGCCAGAAGGGAAGGCTCACCCGTTCCAAAACACGTCAGCATTAAGAATATTCGGGAGGAATTCTCTCGGAACCCCTGGTGGACGGATAAATGGGACACCCCGATCAAACCCCATTTGACGAGCCGCCTCTGTCAATATTGTACGGAGTCACAAGAAATTCTTCGTTGAATAAAGACGGACATATCCTGGATGCAAATTCTGCGCATGTAAACAATTTCCCCGGATCTCATAGTCTTAACATCGAGACGCAACACAACATCGGGGCCATCGAAGCAATAGCAAAAGTCTTTGGCTGAACAACGGAAGGGTGGACCGGCCCCCATGGACGGAAATCTACGTAAGACACATTGTCAAATGTGTCCACAAGTCTCGCACCGGCCTCGGGACGCCTCTTATTCCAGCGGAGTATTCTCGAGCCACCATACAAGTTGGTGAGCAAATTTGCGGGGTAGGAGCATAGCTTTTGAAGTGTTCCCATAAGAATGCCCGAAGAAAAGCGAAGTGAACGTGCGATTCCACCTTCTTGTACCCGTTAGAAACATGCATGTCCATTGCTAAGGCGTCCGGATGAGAATACAAACGATCCAAGGAACAAGGCACCCGGGGAAGAACTTTACCTTTTGCCGCTTTATAGCGATCTTAACAAGGTCACCTCTAATGGTCTTCTTTCCAGAACCATCGTCGAATATATCTCTGGATAGCCATAAACACAGAAACGCAATCACACTGAGCTCATTTTCCAACTCTTGATCCGGCTCTGGGTGTGCAAGAGACCACTCCGACACCCACCAGGTGTAAAAGCATCTCATATCTTTTTTCTCCTCCTTGTCCAGATTGTCGAATTCCGCCACCTTTTGAAGTATAGCATCATAGTTACGTTGCTCCGTATCAAAGAGATCGTAAAAAAGGCTTCCAGCAACAGGCAGGTTCATTAATGCAGCTACACTCTCCGGGGTAATAGTCATCTCTCCCCATCTAAATATGGCTGTATGAGTGGAAATACGCCACCGATAAATGAAGGTAATCAAACCCGCAGCGTCTTTCTTAATTTCAAGAGCAGCAGATGCCATGACCGCATTGAGGATTTGCGCTGAAAGAAAATTATCTTTAATGTCCTTATTACTCAACATACGTCTCATCCATCCTTCATAAGAACCCAGTGGAGTATGGCAAATCTTGAAGTCAATAGGGGAAGGCGGATATTCATTTCTCCGGAGACAAAATCTCATCACAAGTGTCAAGAAGAAAATGGATCAAAGATCTATATTTTCTGAATCGGAAAGCAGGACTATCTTATGAGAAGGATGCCTTCTAATGTTTGGAAAAGGCGAGGTAAACAACTCATCATCGATGTTCGGCATATCATTGAAGCCGTCAACACTTCCTAGCTTGGAACCAACATTATCTCCAGAAGACACCTCAACAGGAGTTCTTTTCTTCATTCCACAATGAAAATATGAGTTAGAACTTGTATGAAAAACGCATGGGGCATGTAGACACGCATGACAAGACACAACCCACGTTGAAATACACAAAAGCTGGGATTGGGTCCAAGCACCAAGATCATTTTTCGTCTGGTATTGGTTTCAAGTCCGTACAAGTTTCAATTGGTTTCAAGTCCGGTACAAGTTTCAGTCTGTATTGGTTTCAAGTCCGGTACAAGTTTCACCTGGTATTGGTTTCAAGTCCTTACAAGTTTCATCTGTATTGGTTTCAAGTCCGGTACAAGTTTCAGTCTAGTATTGGTTTCAAGTCCGGTACAAGTTTCAAGTCTGGTATTGGTTTCAAATCAGTCAGGCATATGTGGGTGAGACCCACGTTCGGATCAAACGCACAAGGTGGGACTACATTCACGGGCATGTATTACAACACGGTTTTCCTCATGATCATGGGAATTATGTTTACAAAATCCAAGCCAAAGTCTCTTCCTAAGCTACAATCTAAGAAGCTAGTTTGCATGCAATGGTGGAAAGAAGCAAAAGCAACATGATCATGGATTCACGGGTTGTCTTACTAAGCAATTCTAGAAAATATTGACGTATCAACCTTGGTGGAAAAACTAAGCATATACATGTCTTACAAAAGGTGTTTACCTAACAAACTAGGGTTTTACCTTTGAAAAAAAAAAAAAGCCTACCTCGGACGGACGGCGGCGCGCGGCAACTCCGGCAGCAACTCCAACAGCAACGGCGACAACGAGCTCCGGCGGACGACGGCGATTGGCGACGGCAGTGAAGACCCGGACGGGAGTTGCTTCACAATAAAAAAAAACTCGTGAGAAAAGAAAAGGGGTTGGTCTCTTTTTATAGACAAAAATTAGAAGAATCCCAATGGAACAAGGATACCTCTTTTGTTTGGATTCCTCTTTTGATTCAAATACCCAAAGAAGGAAACCGGTCCCACCAAAGGATTCCATACAAGCATAACGGCGTGGGCGACTAGCGGTTGGCCAACACTCTTCCGGGTAAACTTCTTTCATCCTGTCTTTCTCACGTATATGTCACCATCTCATGCCTAGCACACAATAGTGTAACCATTATGTGCTAGGCAGGGGACTTAATGTTGATGGTGGATTTTCGTTCAAGGTTAAATTTGTAAAAAACCAGAAAAAATCATGCGCCGACATCTTGTAAAAGATAAAGCCATTTATAAGTGTTGGATACTCCCTCACTTAATTCACCAGGAATGGAGCATGTGGCAACAATCCCATTCTCGTGAATACATGAAATTCCTCCAGGGTTGGAGCATGTGGCAACAATCCCTTCCTGTGAATTTCATATCAGCCTTGTATTTCCGGTACTCATTATCGGTGTGGCATGACGATCGAGTGTTACTCTTACAGAGTAACACGAACCTCCAAGCACTATAATGAAACCATGTACGAAAATACCCGTATGTGCCGACTCTCGGTGTGTTATACTAGCCCGATTGAGCCCCTCTCGGTGTGTTATACTAGCCCGATTGAGCATCCGGACCGACCGTATCGGTCCGGATATGATCGATCGCAGTCATCCAACTCCATAAGCATGATTGGATGACCCCATCAATTCCATCACCCCCAAGCGGTATGGAATACCCACGGCCGACCCCGCATGGTCGGTCATTGGCCTAGCTTGCCAAGAAACCGTTCATACCAAGCATTATGAACGGAAAACCCTAAATTAGGGTTTGCGGCATATTACATGTGTTGCAAAGCGGTCTCAACCATCCATCTTCGCAGGTATAGATGGAGGGTGTAGATGTAGATCCAAAGGGCCCCGAGCATGTCAACACGATCACCGTGGCCCGCCTACACACTTGACCAATCGGTCAAAACCAACCATGTTTGGTCGTGACAAAATTGTCGCCCAAACAAGAGATGGCGCACGGCTTTGAAACCCAAAATTAGGGTTTTGAGCATCATGAGCGTCCATCTTCTCCGGCACGAATGGAGGGTCCCATTAGATTAAACAGTCCTGGTCATACCAAAGATGACCACTTTGTGGGCCCATCTACCTCCTCATGTGTTCGGCCAAGGCATATCATGCCTGGTTAATCCAAAACGTGCGCCTAAACTAGCGTGGCCACGCCTCCCAAACCACAACCGATCTCGACCGCTCAACTTCGCCGGACGATTTGGGTGGCTCGGATCACGTTTTAATGGGATATTCGGTATAGGCGTGAACACCAGCCTACCATCTTCACGTCAAACCAATCGGCCAAGACCAACCAAGTTAGGTCGTCTTGGAACGCGCGCCGGAAAGAGCATGGTGCGCGGCCTTTTGCGGCATCAAATTCCTATTGCAAAATCGATCTCAACCACTCCTCTTTGCCGGTCAAATTGAGTGGCCTAGATCGCACCTTCATGGGACAGTGAGACATGGACGTGTACACCGGCATGCTATCTACATGCATGCCCGGTTGGTCCTCTCCGAAATCCTTCCCATGCTTGGTTTCGACCAAGCTGAAGAGTGATGCTTGCGCGCCTCTTCAAAACCCTAATTTCATTAACGGTCGCAGATGAGTGTCTCAAAGATCATCTCATCCGTCCAACTTCACCAGCCTGGTTATACAACCCTGGTCAAGAGTTAATTGGTCAGTGAGGCGTCATTACCCATCACTTTACCACACCATGATGCAAGACTACACATAAAATACACACGATACTTCACAAGTATCGACTTCTGAATAGCGCAGATTATTCAATTCAACATTACATGCTATCTTTCGTGGATCCACAATCCACACATTCCAGACATCAATCATGTCACAAACTGGGGGATACATACGGGGTATTGGTCTCAGCGGTTTACAGCGTGCAGCGTGCAACGCGCCATCACAAGAACGTGTTAGGAAGTCATGGACGGTTAGAGATGAACAGGAGAAGTGGGCAAGGCTGGTCGTGTATCACCAACACACAACTCCACTACTCCATCACTCCACTTCCTCCACTTCCCACGAGAGACATGAATAAGACTCAGTGACTTGTATAAATAGGTTCTCCGCCCTATTTCCAAACAACGGAGGAAAAACAGAGAAAAAACCAGAGCCTGCTTACACCAATCGTAAGCTTGTTCACTTTCCTGTTGCAAGCAAGTATACACCTTTACAATCTCAACACCTTCTTCGCTTCCCTCCCTAAGATCAACCCCATCTCATTCACTTTGTGACCGAAACAAGTCTGGAACGTCCATTTCTTGGTTTAGGCCGGACTTGCACAGATTGATCTCTCGAATCTACAAGCACTCACCGTGTAGTGCATTTGTATAAGGTTTAAATTCATTCCTCATCCACACCCCAAATTACCAAATTCTGCAGGAGTAGTTTTCACCCATAAACAGTTTTACCAAACCATTTTCATTACTGGACGCTATGAACGCAACAAGATTGTAGAGGGTTCAAATGCATATTCATGTTCATATTTATTTTCTGCTAAATGATGTTCCAGGGTGCTCGAAAACTTCAATGATTTCAGTTGTTTGTCAGGCTACGAGTGCATGTTAGTTTCTGTTGGTAAGTGTAATAAAGTATGTGGAGTATTGCATGCTTTTTCACCTAAGAACTATTCGGTTATAAACTACAGTTGGAGTAATAAGAAAGTGCAAGTGATTGAAGCAACTGTGGATTATTCCAGTAATGCAAAATATCATCTTGATGTCATCAGAAAGGATGATGTTCGAATGGATGCCAAGAGAAATTTCACTCTCAGCATCATATATTTCTTCTATTTAATGGATTTGTCTTTACTCGAGGAAGTTCCTTCATCTGCCATGAATTACCTTGGTCTTATCACACTTGGAATTTGTAAGCATGAATCGCATGGTGTGTTACAACAAGGAATGTGAGATCATGTTTTCATCGATGACAGTTAACTTTTCCTTCCACCAGTCTGGTCAGGACCTGTATACTCCCTAATGATAGGTGTCTAAAACGCCTTTATATTTATCTATTGTTTATGCTTTCTTTGCGAGTTTTCTTGTAAATTATGTATCTTATGATTGCTTTTGAGTTTATCAGGTGCAATGGAGTCATTATGAGCAAAAGAAGGAGAAAACGTCTGTTTGGGCGTAAAGGGCAAAAATGTCAATTCACAGGAGAGTGACACTTGAAGCGGGCCAGATTGCGCAATGAGGTCAAGAATGAACTGCCAGTTCCTTAAAACCAACAGTCGAGTTGAGCAAAAAATTGGGCTGTCGGTTCTCCGAAACCGACAAGGCATATTTGAGCTGGTTAGCCCTTAACCATTAAGTGGGGGTGTCGATATCAGTTTTGGTTCCTACATGACCTAAATTCGAGAGATTTCTGTCTCTCATTCAATCCATTTCCTTTTCACCTGAAGTTAAGAAAGGAGCAGTGGCTGTGTTGTTGGTCCGAAAGATCGAGATTAAATGAAGACAAGAAGTCAGATGTGCTACCACGATTTAATTGAAGAATTGGCAGCAAGATGGTTCGATTTGTGAAGATTAATTCTCAGACGAAAACTCTATTAAGAACAATAAGCTGATGTGGGAGAAAATGGAGATGAGGAGATCTATTTTGCTGAGGATGAATTAGGGTTCTGATTTGAAGTGGAATTTAGGGATTGAGCTCGATTTGAGAACAAGAAGAAAGCAGAAAGGATTTCTGAAGTTAGGGTTTGATCTGAAATTCGAATTGAAGGAGAATGAAATGTCGAGATTTGATGGAGTTTGGGGCTCGAATTGCAGACAAGATGTGTCTGTTGTTGATATTCATGAAATGGCAAGATGGGTATCCTTGAGAAGTTGCAGCTGAAGTGCATCCTGGTGATGAATTTAGAGATGGGTTATAGATGAATTTAAGATTTGGTTTCTGGAATTCATGTTTACAGGGGAGAATCGATGAAGATTTGTGTTGAGAGAAACCAGATTGAAGAACTGTAACCATTTACTGTTAACTGTGGGAATCGTTGATTATCATGGGAATTACAGAAGAATGTGAAGGTAATGCACACATAGATTTACAGGGAGATCACTGGTTGAATGGAAGAGATGGCAATTTCTGCTGGGTAGTCTGAGTTCAAGAATGAAGTTGGAACTGTTGGTATGAATACAACTGATTTAAATGGTGAGCAGCTATGCTGCTAATGAATTGAGGCTTAAGAAGCTATGTGTTGCAGGAATTGTGTGTGCTTACTGATGTTCAAGTTCAGATGGAAAGAGATAGAGATGGAGCTGTGTTGGTGGTCTGAGATAGAGAAGGAATTGGTGGATTGAAGAGGAATCTGATGCTGCTACACATTGCAGTGTGACATGAACTGAAGTGCAGAGATTTGCAGGTGGTTTGGCGGTGATTCCAGTTGAGAGGGGTTGGAGCTGTTGCCGTGGAGTTGTAGTTGTTGTTGCTGAGACGCAAATGAATTATGGCTGTGTAGGTCTGATGCTGAATGGATGAGCAAATGGGTTAAAGCACCAGCTGAGACTGGGACTGTGATGCCATTTGAGATAACTAGAGCAGGGAAGACTCAGTGGAGATTGTAGAATGGAAGAAATTGGCTGGAGTTAATCTGTGTTGGCAGAGAAGATGGATACTGTGGTTTGGCACATGGCAGTGCCGTAGAAAATGGGTTCACAGTGTTTGGTTCTTAGAGTTCAAGCTCAGTTGGATGTTGCTGGTTGGCCTGAGATAGAAGCAAGCAATGAAGCTAACTGGTGGCTGGTCAGGGAAGTAGCGATATGAAGTGGTAAGAAGCTCAGATCTAGTATGCTGCATGGAAATGAGATAAGGCAGAGAAACTCAGGGAGATTGTGATGAGAAAGTGCAGGTGCAGGTGATAATATTCATAGGTTTTTGGTGCTATGGCTTAATGCAATGCAGAGCTGCTGTTGGAATTGATATGGTTGGGCAGATACAGGACTGGTGGAGAGTCAGATGGCTATGTATGAATGATGATTCAGTTGGTGGTTGTGGTTGTAGTGGAGATGAATTGGGAGTTGCTGCTGCCATAAAGAAGATGGTAATGATGGTCTCTGTAGCTGCTGTGCCGATGGGCTATTGTGAAAATAAGGAAGAGTATGAACTGAGATGGAGTCGCAGGCGGTGCTGCAGGTTATGGAGATTGGCCCAAGCTGTGTATTGTTGCCTGAACTGAATTGCAGGCAGTGGCTCGAATCGGATGCGAGAGTCGGCAGCGACAAGCTGATGTTGTTGCAGTGAATTAAATGTCAGCTGAAGCATGGGATGGAGTTATGTGTTGCGCAGAAAGGTAGGTATTGAAGTTGCCAGTGAATGGCAAATAGAAGTTGTAGTGTTCAAGTGTTGCATCTGCATCTAGAAGATGGATGGGAGATTGCAGGCAAGATTATGGAGATGAGAAGTCTGGCGAATGTGCTGTTGGTTGTTGTGTGTTTGGCTAGATAATGGGAATGGGTTGTTGCTGGTAATTGGCCAGGCAGAGAAGAGTTGAAGCTGCAGGAGAGGTGGCTCAATATGTAGTGGTGCTGCACAATGATGGTGCAACACAGCACAAGTTCAAGCCTTGCAAAAAATGGCTTATGCCTTGACCAAAATTAGACCAAGTCAGCTGAGTTAGCACTGACTCAGATCTGACTGAGATGATTAGAATCATGAGTCCCTGACTCATGCCTGACTCGGTCCTTGACCGAGTTGACCGGTTTTGATCGGTGATTTTGCCGGCTACCTGAAGACGATTCCCGGTGATTATTCCGACCTGATTCCGGTGACAGCTACCAGATTCCGGGGATGACGTCAACAATTCCGTCGAACAATTTTGGACAGAGATTTTCACACGGGTATTTTCCACACATGGGCTTGGTGGACTAATTGGAGATGGGTTTTGAGAAGACCTAATATTGGAAAGAGTATCCTTTTGGAATGGGAGAAGCATATAAATAGAAAAGTCTTTCTCTAAACCTAGATATCTCCATTAGGGAGGCTTCTACTTGTTTTCTAGGGTTTCACATGATAAATTCTTCTAAACTCTTTGTGATGATTTCCAAAAACCCAAGTAATTGATTTATTTTTATTGGTTAAAGATGTAGTTGGATTTTGGAAACCAAGTTATGATTTTTATGAATTAGTTTTCTCTCAATATTATCGTTTGATTTCTACGGGTTATAATAATTGCATGATTGATGTATTGCAATATGATTGAATTTTTGTTTTGTTAAGTCTAGAATTAATTGAACTCACATCCATATTTATAGCTAATTTAGGGTTCATCATCGAGCGATAACCTTGAATACGAGTAGCACGATATGATTATGGTTTGTAGTGATACATCCTTGTAGTCATATGTAGAAATTGACCTTTGTTCGAATTGTGTGCGCAATGTATTACAATTGCATTGATTAGCCTATTCATGAAACTTAATGCTCCTAGGAATTGAACTTAATTAGCGCAAGGCGTTAGGTTATTCTTTAGGTAGAATTCACATACGCAACTCTAATGTGTGTGTTGATGACTTAGGAAATTTATGGAGTATTCTTGCAATAAGATATTCTAGGGCTTTTGATGATAGCGAGATTAAATACGAATTCTAATCATACATTCAAAACTTGTTTACAATTGAAGATGAAACCTTTATCCAATATTTCACAACCTTGATTTGCGTGCTTTGCTTTTATTGTAGTTTTAATTTTATAAAAATCAGAAAACCCCCTTGTTATCTTTAGGAAACCAAAACATATTGACAACCTAAGACCTCTCTATGGGAACGATCCTTTCTTGCCCTTGCTTCATTATATATTTTGAGTAGTAAGAAAGTGTAATTTATTTTTGACGCCTACGACAGCAATCAAATTTTGGCGCCGTTGCCGGGGAGGCAGCGGTTGTCACTTGTTTTTGGTTTCTTATTTTTGTTTTACTTTTTCTTATTCTTTGGTTCTTAACCGAGTTTTGAGAATCTCGTTTCAGGTGCCGATTTCTATGGACGGAGCATATTGGAGCAATCAATACGGCTTTCAACCTCAACAATATGACAACTATCACCCTTACGGGGAGTACAATCAAAACCAATCCTTTGGTTATGGTCAATACTCCACGTACCCTTTTAGTTTTTCTCATACATTCCAACATTCTTACGGTGGGTATGTAAGTGGGCAACCACAAAGAGGGGATGGTACTTGTGCTCCTATTAATATTTCCTCTAGTTTGGTAGATGAAATGCAACAATTTATGGTCAGCATGGAGTCAGTTCGTAGACAACCAAGCATGGAACCAGTTTCATCGACCGAATGTGCTCATAGTATGTTTGGCCCAATTTCTGATCGTGGTTATGATCATTCACCCATTCAAAGGGAAGATAATTGGCCTAGCAATACTGAAGTAAGTACTCCCTCCGTCCTAAATTAAGAGTCCGCTTTGACTAAGTCAAGATATTAAGGAAATCCTATAAATTGTCATGACTAGCCCTTGACTAGCCTATTTAATGTTATATTATTACCAAAACTAAATTATTAGTGTTAAAATAAGTAGAAGTTTATTAGGAATTTTATAACTATTCATAAATGTTTTTATTTAAAAAAAGGAATGACAATTAATACAAAGATATTGAGTAAGTTTTTTTCCATAAATATGGTGATATTATTTAAGATTTGGATATTAAAAATGATCTTATGATTATAAAAATAAAGGGTATATTTGATAGTTTAAGGGAAAAGTATGTCTATAAACAGAGCGGACAGATAAAAATGGACATACCAAAGTAGAAATTAGGACAGATAAAAACGGACAGAGGGAGTAATTCTACTTTTGCCTTGTCGAATGAGCTTTACAAACAAATGAACATTATATCCAAAATTTGGATGGATCACTCCAAGAGCTTCAAAGAGGTGGTTCCGACATAAGAAGGGGCATTGATGAATACAGAGAGGAAATGAATAATTATGTTGAAAAAGGCGAACCTTTGGGGACTTTCATTGATAATTGTGTAGTGAACTCAACTCTTGATCTTAATAATGATCATTCACCTATTCAAAAGGATGAGTTCGAGATTAGCAACACTAAATTCAGCGACAAACAAGATTATGTCAACTATGAAAGTGACAGTGATTATGAAAATACATCGCTTGAACCAATTTATGGTGACATCCCCGAGGAGTGTACAATGGAGTCTTTTTGCGATCAAGGTGAAGTTGAAAAGGAATATGATGACACTAGTGTAGCTTACTCGAGCATTGATCTTAATAATGATCAAGAACCTATTCAAAAGTTAGAGCTTGAGGAAGATGCAATGAGTGTTCTAAAAAAGTTCCTTATGGTGAGACTTGAATCCTCAGTGGAGTATGTGCCTTACAACAAAGAAGAGTATGTTGAGAATGAGACCGATATAACCAATATTGTGGAAGACCCAATTGAGCTTGCAAATGATTGTAATGATGATGTTGATGCCGAGATTTTGGTTAAGGCATAAACAGACGAAGAATGGTTGCGAGGTTTGATAGAGGACCATGATATACAAGAGGTGAATAATTCACTTGAGTTTTTCAAGGATGATGAGGATTCCGTGATACAAGAGATTGTGCAAGGTTTGTCTAACCCTTTGCCTATTGTTTCTTCTCCTTTATCTCTTATTAGTTTGAATATATGTGCTTCGAGAGTATTGTTGAATGACTTTATTTCTCGATATCCTCCATTAGAGATGTTTGATTCTCATACTATGCAGGTTTTGAAACAATAAACCGTGGTAGTCCCTGACTTCTATATTCTTTATACACTTCCAAGTGTGGACAAGAATAAGTGTGGGGGAAGCTTTTATCGGTTAATAGCTTCTTTTCTGTTTTATATTACTAATATTTGTGTGAAGCTAGTGTTTGCAAAACAGGTTCTATGGAAGGATCCTCAACTTTTCAGGTTATTGGTGTATGGGGAATTCGTCTTTCTAGTCGGGCTGACGACTTTAAACCAAGCGCTACAACCCACACGATGAGTATTTCTTGTCTTGTTTTTATCTTTTTCTTGTCTTGTATTTATTTTTTCTGATTTCTTGTCGCATATCATGTAGTATTTCCCACCTTGACTTTCTTTGGACGATTCAATTTACATTGAGGATAATGTAAAGTTTAAGTGTGGGGGAGTGGTTAAGCATTTGCATTGTAAATTTTTCTAATTTTTCAACTTTTGTGTAAATTAGTGAATAAAAACTCCAACTTGTAGTTAGTTTAGAGTCACATAGTATACATGTCGCTAAGATTACATCGAGAATCTCATAAGAGTGACTGAACTTAGAGATGACAGAGAACATGATCGGGTTTCTTAATTATATGAGAGTTAAAGTTGGATTTAACCGTGCCAGTGGCAAATAAGGTGCAGACTGAATTCGGTATTAGAGTAGTGGTCCCCTATAGTGGAGACTACCCATGTTACATAATGTGAGGCACCGACCTTCAATTCTTTGTACCTGTCTAAATATGTGCTTTTAGAGTGTGTGTCACCATACGTAAACTCCGGGTAGAATGGTGAGCTACCCAACCTCCCACCATAGAAGCACTATTTTGATCTCTTGAGTGCTATTTTTATCAATCATGATAGTGACATCGAATTGCTAACTTACATACCACTTGTAATCTTGTTCGCAGTTAGCACCATCCATTTTATCTCTCTCTACACCAAAAGGTCCATAGAAACACCATCATCATCAACAAGAGGAGCATCACAAATTTGAAGGAAAGTTGAAGACGTTCAAGGTTTACAAGCAACAGTACAGAAATGAGCAGATTTCAGATTCAAGTAAATCAACAAGATAAGGAGCAGAATTTTTACAAGTTGAAGACTTTATGTACAAGAGTGAAGTTTATCAAGATGAGAGTTCGAGAAGTTTATGATATCAAGACATACACATTGTGAAGAATCATGCGGTAAAATACTTACTCCATGGCCATTTGTACTTATTTTATTTTAATTTTCAGTTTGTGTTTATTTCTCTTGTCTTATGAAAAAAAAAAAAGATTGAAAAAAAAAAATTAAAAAAAAAAAAAAGAGAAAAAAAAAGAGACAAGAGAAAATTTTTTTAGGTTCATAAAAAAAATAAAAAATAAAAAAATTAAGAAAGAAAAAAAATAAAGAAAAGGAAAAGACAAGAAAAATTCATTGTATCATATTTTGGGTTTGTATAGTTCGTTTTTAGTTTTGTATTCTTTCAATAAAGCCAATGGAAGAAGGAATATCTACAATGAAGTTTCAAGCAATAAGGATTTAGAGGAAAAGAGTTACATTGTCAAGATTCTACGAAGTTCAAGAGTTATCATCAAGAGTTGAAGATCGAAGACGAAGATGAAGACACCGATTGAAGACCGAAGACGTTTCTATGGATGCTGTGAGAGTGGTGCTAGCTGCACGTCGAACGGATAACGAGGTAAGTAAGCATATTCCCACCCTCGTTAAGTGGTTGATTTCCTTTCTTAGAGATCGTCAGAAAAAGGGTTTTCAAAAACAATAAAAGATGTGGGTTTTTAAAACAACTCGGAGGGTTTTTGCCTTCCTACCATTCAAGGTGTCGCAGGATTCTCTCTTCATTCCTACCTGGACACATGTGAGACCCATAAAAAGCTGTTTATTATTGAGAGCAACTTCATAAAACCCTTTCTTGTGAGGCAGAGTCGAGACTTTTGATCACTCCGAACCCGAATTCTTTCGATAAGGGATGGTTATTTCTCTCTCAACTTTTAAGGATGAGATTGTGTTCATTATATGTGTCTAACTTCTTATGACTAGTGTGTAGAATCTCTATGTCTTCTTAGCGCGTTGGATGCTATTATAACGGAGAACTAGTAAGTTGGAAACATAGGTTTTGTGGGTATATCTCTAGTAAACCCTCACGAGACTATAACTCGTCCACTAGGGACACCTAGGGGTTTAAAGGCTTGTTATTTATGATAAAAGTGACTGTAGCCTCGACGACACAGAGTTGCATGTATGCTTTAGAATAAATTTTGTTTGAAGCTGCAGGAGAGGTGGCTCAATATGTAGTGGTGCTGCACAATGATGGTGCAACACAGCACAAGTTCAAGCCTTGCAAAGAATGGCTGCCTTGGTCAGAATTAGACCAAGTCAGCTGAGTTAGCACTGACTCAGATCTGACTGAGCTGATTAGAATCATGAGTCCCTGACTCATGCCTGACTCGGTCCTTGACCGAGTTGACCGGTTTGATCGGTGATTTTGCCGGCTACCTAAAGACGATTCCCGGTGATTATTCCGACCGGATTCCGGTGATAGCTACCATATTCCGGCAATGACGTCAGCAATTCCGTCGAACAATTTTGGACAGAGATTTTCACATGGGTATTTTCCACACATGGGCTTGGTAGACTAATTGGAGATGGGTTTTGAGAAGACCTAATATTGGAAAGAGTATCCTTTTGGAATGGGAGAAGCATATAAATAGAAAAGTCTTTCTCTAAACCTAGATATCTCCATTAGGGAGGCTTCTACTTGTTTTCTAGGGTTTCACATGATAGATTCTTCTAAACTCTTTGTGATGATTTCCAAAAACCCAAGTAGTTGATTTATTTTTATTGGTTAAAGATGTAGTTGGATTTTGGAAACCAAGTTATGATTTTTATGAATTAGTTTTCTCTCAATATTATCGTTTGATTTCTACGGGTTATAATAATTGCATGATTGATGTATTGCAATATGATTGAATGTTTGTTTAGTTAAGTCTAGAATTAATTGAACTCACATCCATATCTATAGCTAATTTAGGGTTCATCATTGAGCCCTTGAATACGAGTAGCATGATATGATTATGGTTTGTAGTGATACATCCTTGTAGTCATATGTAGAAATTGACCTTTGTTCGAATTGTGTGCGCAATGTATTACAATTGCATTGATTAGCCTATTTCTGAAACTTAATGCTCCTAGGAATTGAACTTAATTAGCGCAAGGCGTTAGGTTATTCTTTAGGTAGAATTCACATACGCTGCTCTAATGTGTGTGTTGATGACTTAGGAAATTTATGGAGTATTCTTGCAATAAGATATTCTAGGGCTTTTGATGATAGCGAGATTAAATACGAATTCTAATCATACATTCAAAACTTGTTTACAATTGAAGATGAAACCTTTATCCAATATTTCACAACCTTGATTTGCGTGCTTTGCTTTTATTGTAGTTTTAATTTTATAAAAATCAGAAAACCCCCTTGTTATCTTTAGGAAACCAAAACATATTGACAACCTAAGACCTCTCCGTGGGAACGATCCTTTCTTGCCCTTGCTTCATTATATATTTTGAGTAGTAAGAAAGTGTAATTTATTTTTGACGCCTACGACAGCGATCACCTAACAATCTTTAATTTTACATCCATTATGTTGGGTAATGTTGTGATCAAGAATTCCTGCGATTTTCTACCCTTTTATGGTCTTTGGATAGATAGGAAGTATTCCGTGGATAATATGTTCGTAACTTCATCAACATTAGTTGGGTTCGGACAAAATACAAGTTATGTCAGTACTTGGGGAAATCTTTCGTATTTAATCTCTAAGATGCTGAATTTTGGTATATTTGGAGTTCCAATGTCTGGTACAAAAAATGTGCTTTATGGAGAAATTGTCGTAAGATCATACTTTGAACTAGGTGTTCATACACCGGATAATTCTTTTACAGAAGAAAGGTCTGATCTCGATTACGGTAACGTCTTTAAAGGGTTCACTTTTGTGCCACTTCTGATGAGCTCATTGGATTGTTTAACTTTTTAAACAATACATAATGTAGCTGAAACCTGTGGAAGTTCAAATTTTTTGGCATATGGAGAGGTTTTAATAATGACTTCAGGGTGCCAATATGAATTCCACACCGATTTCAAGGAAACTGACATTTTGCTGCCACCGACGTTAGTAATTTTTAATACTTTTTCACTATATGATCTTATGGACAGTCTTTCAATTATTTAAAATTACAATCTGATTATTACTCTTCTAGCATATGAAGACATCACGCTTCGTTTAGGAAGTTATCGCTGTTCTTTTGACTATAAGATATTATCTGGTGTTGAAGTGCATTGCCTAAGAACTGAACGATCAAATGTTTTTTTCAATCCGGTACATAACTATGGTCTTATTGCTTTACTCCAAGTTGCATCTAGCTCATTGTTTATGTACCGTGTTGGTCAAAGAAGTGTGTTCGTAGGAGGTAATTACTACGAGAAAGGCAAAACTATATCAAAGACTTTGGAGCGTGGAGTGCAATTAGAGCAATTTATTTTGGGGATCAATAACATAGTTCTACAGTATCACATCTCAATTATCCGTACTGAACGAATGGTACGCGACTTCAACAATATTATTATCACAGTGGAATTTAGTCTTAGTTCATACAGTTTGTTACCAGCTTTGAAAATCTACTCCATTCCGCACAAGCTAAGTCAATTATCTATTTTAGAATAAACTACTTCACATTTCTTGCGCGCATGGAACCAATCTTTATAAAGAGAAGATTATCAAGTAGCTGATTTCTATCATGAAGAAGACGTCCAACAGTGACATTTGTAATATATTCTTTGGAATCACTAAGAAAAGAATATGATCAACACATCTTGAAGATTGCAAAAACTGATGATGATATTATGCGTAAACCTCTTACACGGACCTAGCGTCTCAGTTTCATTAATGAGCTAAGGGAAAATCTCGGGCCGAACAAGTATATATCGAGAGGATGACATTGAGACATTCTCTCGACGTTTGTAAAGAAGGTGCAACATGATTTTTACCGAGCGGTTAAGCATATGTAGATACTGGAGGATTAATTAACAATAGAAGGGAAGGAGGAAGGAGACAAATTGGAGGATTTTCTCGGGAGGAACTTTACAAAAATTTTGATGGAACAACTTGGCCATCAAAGAGTTCGATTGGAATGCCTTGATCTTATAACAACTCTTTCATGAATAATGTATTCGGGGCTGAAACAAAGGATTGGCGAGAGCTTAAGACAAGCTGAGAACCATGCATTTGAATGCTCTCTTCGAACTAACTTGAAAATTATCAATCACGATGGCGTAACCGCGAGAATTACAGAAGAATATATTGCCTTAGAAGAAAGACAAATGAAATGAATTCTTATCCCGTCGCGTAACACTAACTCCAACGCTCGAACGCAAGCTTGTTACCTCACACCATAAATACAAAGGGCGAGCACTTCAAAGGACAAAGTTCACATAGAACAAGATGGGAACAAATTAAGATGCCTCCACCGAATTAAATACTTGCTAAGCCATGAGTAAACAAACGATTGTAGAAACATAAAGAGAATTATTCTCAGGATGTTGGATCGTGGATTATCGGGCCATGGAAAGGAAACATTTGTGATAGAAGTAGGAACATTTGAACATTTTAATGATAAAGAAATTCATGAAGAAAAGAAGAGAAACACATGCAAACTATATTATTATCACAGTGGAATTTAGTCTTAGTTCATACAGTTTGTTACCAGCTTTGAAAATCTACTCCATTCCGCACAAGCTAAGTCAATTATCTATTTTAGAATAAACTACTTCACATTTCTTGCCGCATGGAACCAATGTTGAGAAGATTATCAAGTAGCTGATTTCTATCATGAAGAAGACGTCCAACAGTGACATTTGTAATATATTGCTGGAATCACTAAGAAAAGAATATGATCAACACATCTTGAAGATTGCAAAAACTGATGATGATATTATGCGTAAACCTCTTACAGGGTGTACGGACCTAGCGTCTCCGTTAGCTGAAACATTCATTAATGAAGCTCGGAACAAGTATATATTGAACATTCTACTGACGTTTGTAAAGAAGGTGCAACATGATTTTTTACCTGCATATGTAGATACGCTGGAGGATTTTCTGTTTACAAAAATTACAGGCCATCAAAGAGTTCGATTGGAATGCACTGATCTTATTATATTATTTCTTAAAAATCATCTTAAAGACGTCTGGTGGTTCTTTTTTCCATATGATGTTGCATTATCAGTTGAGATACTGATGTGTTGTAGAAAGTGGTAATAAAAGTTCGTTTCTCAGACTTGTAGAGATTTGATTTTAGACTCAAATTAAAATAGAAAACTTAAGAAGTTGTCGTTATCAAGATTATAAAAATCACTGAGACTCAGGATTCCACCTATCTCATAACATAAGTTTCAAATATTAATTCCTTTAACAATTATAGCTCAATAAATAAAGACATGGACTCTTATTTTTGCCAAGGCAGATTCTCAAAATATTAGTTGTAAATCCTAAGCATGGGACATCAAAACATCTAAGCAAGCATGACCCATCAGATAAGATGACAACTAATTAATCAAAATCATAATTTAATTTTAATTAGTGCAAAAGTCATATAAGGATTAAATATAATTACCCACGTATGATATTAGGCTTCCTCCGTCATCTGAGCGTTGGGTCTTAGCTCTTCATGGTGAAAACACGCTCAAAATAATAATCCATTGCTCAAAAAGGTGTTTTATTGAAGAAAAGGTATTAAGCAGTGTGTTTGTAACAGTTATAATTGTTACAGAACCCACTGTTACAAACAACCCTAACAGAACTGTTGCGAACTCAAAATAATAGTTGGAAAAATTGTTACAAAGTTATTGAGTTTGAAAGTATTGGTCTCGGTTTCTACAACTGTCTAACTAGGTCTTATGTTCTTCGTCTCCTCCTTCTTCAGCAGTAGCAGAAACTCGATCCTGCAACTTCTCCTGCAGCTCCAACCTCTTCTCTATTTTACCCCAAAGTCTCAACTCCCATTAATGTGACCTCCCTCTTCTATTTATACTCTCCCAGGTCCCTTAAAACTCGACAAAATCTCCCGTTTCTTTGAGCAAAAGTCTCGGCTTTTTCTTCCCCTTTTATTTTCTTTACGCCTACTTGTTTTAACCCAAACTCTTCCCACAGATAGCATATGACCTAGATAGAGAAGATATCTTCTCTGTTATACACGAAATCTTCCAAAAATACGGAAAACAAATAACCCGAGAAAGAGCAACTTTGTTCTTTCCTTTTTAATCTTCATATGCTTTGTTTTTCCGCGTGACTCAATTGTCATAGCTTCCAAACATAGGATCAACTCGAATCTGGGAATATCTTCTTATGGTGCACGTAATTTTCAAAATAAAAAAAACAAAAGAATCCCGACAATGTTTCCGACCCTGTTTTGTCGAGAACCAATGTTAACCTTCTCCTGGTTCGATTTAAACTCTACTACTACCCCTGTTTCATCCAAACAGGTTATTACCACATAATTCCCATGAATATCTCCGATAGAATATCCATTAAAATCGATCCAAACCTTCCCTTGTTTCCGTAAATACTTTTCCTCCCTGTTTTGCTTCCAATCGATATCTAGCCAAATTTAGTCGAAGTAATGGATTATACTGGACCGGTTTAGCATTAACAGGCCTAAAGAAATCCAACTCGGTGATTGAATCTCTCCACAACAGCTCCAAAACTCAAATCCAAATCTGCCACTGACTGTACATGATTTCCCGCCAAAATTTAATTTGAATTTGGGAAGATGACCTCCCCTTATCCGTGGCTGGTCTCCCTTTAGCAACTGGTGTGCAAATAGTAAATTCTTGGGCGTAAATAGTAATTTCCTGGGGCGCCTTTATCAACTCCTCCGGGTGCCTTTAGCAATTTTCTCCGGAGGTCCAAATGACACTTTTCGAGCCAATTTCTCCGCACAAGTTTATTTCTCCAAAAATACCTACAAAGAGATAAAATACCAAAATAAGTACAAAAATGGGTACTAACAAAATAGAAAATCGAGATCAAAATAGACACATAAATGCGTCTATCAAATACCCCCAAACTTATTATTTGCTAGTCCCGAGCAAATCAAATTTACAAAATAAAATCCTAACTCACTGTCGCAGGCATCGTCGATTGCATTTAGCGTATGCAAAAAGCCTTTAAACCCCTAGGTGGCCCTAGTGGCCGAGTTATAGTCTCGGGAGGGATTACAAGAGATATACCCACAAAACCTTTACACTCCAGACCCTAGCTATCTACACAGAACCTTGGAAGGCACTAAAGAGTCTCCTTGGTTGGCATACTTATTGACTACAGGAGGAAGTACCCTGATGCAAAATTCCAATTGTTGTACACGAGTTTGCACTCAAGCATACTAAAAATTCATATATAAGTCACAGAGCTCTACTCAGATAGTTTCTGGACATTATAACCGGAGTCAACCAATCACATGGATAGATTAAGAAGATCAAGGTAGAGAAAAACGTAGATGGTTTTGATGTTGACTAAGGTGAACAGTGTTTCTCATATCTGTCTGAAGGCCACTGCCAAAATAAACCTATCCTAATGGACTGAGATATTGGTCTGGACTAATATCAACACACTGGCATATACAAGGGAACCAGTGGTCGATAATCCTAACGCTAGGTCAACACAACTGGCATATACAAGGGTTCCAGTGGTTGACTTTATTGAATTTATTCCGTTTGGTCTGATGGTCTGGTCTCAATATTTTCAACTTTTTTCAACTTTTTTTTTTCTTTTTTCAATTTTTTTCATTTTTTTTGTTCTTTATGATTTTTTTCAATATTTTTTTTTTTGGTATCTCAATCACTCTATTTTACCCTAGCAGTGGTAACAACTTGAATCGTGAGCCCCACCTAATCACTTAGAGAAACATATTTTAAAGAAAACAAAATAAAAATAGAAGTGAAAAGGATTCAACGAGATATGGCGAAACTACCATGTTTTTTTTTCTTTAATTCTAACACCTGAGCTCTGTGCTTTTATGAATAGACTCTTTAGATGTTTCCATCTAATCAGATTGGTTCCTCAACTCCTACAACCAAAATGCTTCCATCCACTTAGATTGGTTAGTGCCATCCTTAATAAGCATAAATTTCTAGGCTCTGGAGTTTAATAATGCAACTAAAAAGTTTCTCCCATACCCCAAACTTAAATCTAACATTGTCCTCAATGTTCTAAAGATAAAATTAAAATCATAAACAAGGAGAAACTGTTACCATTTGAAGTAAAAGAGTTAAGGAAAGATATTACC
Source organism: Papaver armeniacum (assembly GCA_023531295.1). Taxonomy (NCBI): domain Eukaryota; kingdom Viridiplantae; phylum Streptophyta; class Magnoliopsida; order Ranunculales; family Papaveraceae; genus Papaver; species Papaver armeniacum. The sequence continues at coordinate 22,206 of JAJJWW010012862.1, read as the reverse complement.
TTGTCGCGTGAATATTGGGTTACCTCCCAAGATGTGCTAAGTTTAAAGTCTTTAGCCAGACTAAGAAAGGATTAGTCACCTTATAAAATCATAAAGTAATATCCGAAATATCTGTGGGTCATCAAAACCAAATAGAGCTATCACAAGTAAAAGGAATCTGCAAAATGCCAAGAAAATTAACAAATAAAGCACACCCTTGTCTAGTTTCCTGTTTAAGACAACTATATCTAGCGGTGGTTCAGGTTCAGGCTCTATAACTGGATCGAGATAAAATATTTTCATATGCTGGAATTCCTCAAAGCTAAGATCCGGTTCAGGTTGTAAAGTCTGTAAAAACTCAAATAAGAACTTAGAAGCACATAATAATAACCTGAATAATTGTGGATCCTTAAATTCAATCAGTTTTGACTCGCACAATTGACCACGATGAAACTGGCGGTCAATCATAAGAAAATGTGTCAATACTAATTTCCTAAAGTACTTAGGCTCAGTCTCAAAACTGAATAATTGACACATCTGAAACTTATACGTTCCCACAATTGGTTGAAAAATATTTGGTGGGAAAACAAAGTCAATCTGGGTATCATAGCCTGAATAAACCACATCAACCAGAGGATGGGTTTCTAACAACTGAATTTCGTCCCGGACATTATTAGGTTCAGGAAAACGTGTATGAAGATAATCTTGTAAAATGGTTGAGGCACATATGTCAAGTCCCAAGTGATGGACCTTTCTAAGAGTTAAAGCACATGGAGAATGATAATCACCCCCAAACTTAGAGTTTTCAGTGTCTCTAGAAAGACTAGTCACAACTTCCCTAATTTCAAGGTCATCTGATTCCTGAAAATGGTCAATTGGTTCTTCTAAGTCAGGTTCATCCTCACTCATCTCTACGAGTTCATTTTCTTTGTCTAAAACTAATGTTTCTAAATCACTAGACTCTAAAATAATATTCTCAGAAGAAACTCGTTCCTCTAAACCATTGTTGGCTTCGGAATCAAAAGGAAATACTACATCGTCTAAAACGGGGGTATCTCTAGACAAATCCTCGTCCTTTTGAATAGGTGAATAAGTATTAAAATTATTTGGATTTGAACTAGAAACATTATCATTATTAAGCTCAATTGGAGTAACAAATTCCTGATCACTATGCCTACTTATTTCAAATTCTTCATCAGTACTATCCTCATCATAATCATCATTATAATAACATGAAAATGGTTGAACCTCATCTAAATAAGTAGTGTTACCAATTTTATCATCGTCATCTTGATTATGTGAATAACTATCTTCATTTTCAAAGGTACTATTGGAAACACTATATTGGAAATTAAGACTATCTTGAGCAGTTCTTTCCTGGGCCTCTAACTGTAGGATCAGAATATCGCGACATCAATACCTTGCAAGATCAATAAACGACAGCATGGCGAAGGTGTCGCAGATGAGTAATATAAATGACGCAATGAATGACGACAGCCAAAACACGAGAAAGATATGAAGACCTAGCGAGATCTAGGAGAGTTGCGAGATTATATATTTGTACACTTGCGATATTTCGCAAGTCATTCCCGAAAATAAAGGACAGCTTAGCTGTTATCCATTATGTAATACCCTATATAAAGAGCCGAGCATGTCTATTGGAAGAGAGATCTTTTTTCGAGTGTTGGGCAAGTAATTAAGAGAGAGAAAGTTTAGAGTGATTGTAATTCTTTAACTGATTTCCATTTCATCTTGTAAACATTTTAAGAGTTTAATCAATAAAAATTACAATTGTTCATCCTAAAATGATCTGATTGTATAGATTCTTGTGAGGGGTGTAGTGTAGGATTTCCTGCAACTACATATTGGCGCTAGAAACAGGGAGAGAGTGAAGATTGACACCGTGATTTGAAAAAATTTGGAGTAATAAGGAAGGAATTTCATATAATTTTCAATAACTTACTGAAATTGAGAAATGGCTAGAAGAAGATATGCATCAGAAAAACCAACAACTGTTAGAAGGAGTAGGAGACTTGCTGGAGAAAGGAGAAATGAAATGGGGGAATCCTCAAGAATGAACACAAGAAATAATGAATAAAATCAAATTCAATCACCAATTCAACCAAGATCAATAGAACCGTGGATTATGATAGAGTAAGCGTGCATACTTGGAGATCGACTACGTGGACGAAAGGGGAGAAGAACAACAATTGGTAAACAATGGACAAGAGGAGAGAGACCGAGAAGGGATTGGAGAAATAATTCATGGAAATGAAGAGATCGCAGCATTAGAGGCATTGAGGCAAACAATACATGAAGAAAGACGATTAGAGGCAGAGGAACGTGCAAATTTGACAAGACAAAATAATGAGTTGAGGATGGAAAACATGAGATTACAAAACAGAAGGTCGAGAAACACTACAAGGTCAAGCTCAAGATCAGTTAGAGAGGAAATAAGGAGAACTTTACCTATAGAAAATGCTGATGAAGAAAATCGAGAGGAAGCGCAAAATCCAAGCGTAGAACATTGCGAGAGAAGAGAAATGATGGAAGATCATTATATCCCACATCCCGAGACTCTTCAAAATGGGAGAAATTATGGAAATCAAGGAAATAGGCAGCGTCATGGGCGGAATAATCCAGCTGATGAAGAAAATCAGGAAGAAGGAATAAGAATATTGCATGGGAGAGAAGCACGGAGGAAGCAAAAAGAGATTGAAGATGAAATTGAAAGACACTATGCTGAACAAGCACGTCTAGCTGCGAGAGGGAAAGATTAAGAACAGAAATGGAAGAACAGAATTGGAAGAAGCAATTCGCGAATAATCATGATAATCGAGAAAGAAGGCGAGAACAAAATCGCAACAATGGAAATATCAATGAAGAATATGAAAGAGTACAAAGGAGAACCGATAGGCAAAGAAAGAAGAGAAAATGATAGATATAACGGTGTGCGAATTCGTGAAAGGGATGAAGGAGAAGATCGCAGAGAAAGACGAGAAGAGAATGATGAACAAGAAAGTCAAAGCAGACATGAACGCAGGAGAAGAGAGGCGGAACTAAAAAGACCAATAGATTCAAATTCTGATGTAAATGAACAAATCCTGAGAGAATTAGCAGAAATGAGAGGAATGCTGCGAAAACTCCATTTACACAAGAAGTACAACTAGGAGGAATACCCCCAAAGTGTAATTCACCTGCGTTAACCAGCATTTTGGATGGAACAACTTGTGCAATACAACACATCAAAGCTTATGTGAGGTGTATGTTACAATGGGAAAATCATGATGCTATATTGTGTAAGTATTTTGCATCAAGTTTGAAAGGAGAAGCATTGAAATGGTTTGAAGGTTTACCAAGAAACACAATCACATCATTCAACCATTTACAAGCTATATTTTTAGGGGTGTACATAAGTAATAATTCCTCGCGACCAGGTATTGAAGATGTATTTGGGTTAAAACAAACGGTTGGCGAAAGTTTGAAACATCTGACCGTGAGGTGGAAGACAATGTGTAGCGATATGGCTGGTCGTGTGGATGAGAGATATCTCATTTTATCATTCATTAATGCTATGTTCGCAACCAATTTGTTATACATTCAGGTTTTTAGAATCAAGAATACAATCACAATGACTGAGTTGCGAGAACTTCAGGAGGAATACATTGCTCTAGAGGAAAAGCAAAATGAGATGGAATCATACCATGTCGCGAATGCAAGTTCAAGAGCTGTGAATGCAAGTTTGTTACCTAAATTAATAAACACAGTGGCGAGCACCTCGCAAGCTCAACAAGAAATGATAACGGATGATGGTCAGCAAAAGTTAGTAGCCATGGGAAGTCGCGATCAGGAAGAATTTGAAAGAGAAAGAAACTTCTATAACCGTGGCGGAAATAACAAAATTCAAAGACTTGATCAGCCGCAAGAAACTTATGGAGGTCAGAGGCATAATTATCATAGAGGGCAGCGAGGTCATAAGGTAGTATGGGAGGAAATCAAGATGCCCCCACTGAACGCTAGTGTGGAGAAAATATGGGAAGCTATAATCCTGATAGAAAACATACCTGCACCATGGAACATGGGGAATGAACCGCCTCCAGGTGACAGAAGTCATGAATTCTGTTCTTATCACCATTTTCATGGACACCTAACGAATGATTACAAAAATATAAAAAGAATCATCCTCAGAATGATAGACCAAGGGAAGCTAAATTATTTCTTAAAATGTGAAGAGAAGGCTCAACCATTACCACCACCACCAGAAATTCACAGAGTAAACACAACAAAAGGGAAAGAAATATTTGTAGTAGAAGTTGGAGCGAAAGCCAAAAACTTGTTCTCGCAACTCTATCGTACATTAAATGCAGACAATTGAAGATTTTCATGATAGTGTTCTCGTAGGGTTTTCGCAAGAGATGCTGATAACAGAGAAGTAATGAACATCGTGAAGACATCGCCACTAAAGGAATGGCAAATGCAGATTATTTCTTTTACCGCAGAAGAGGTACCTGAGAGGGAGGAGAGATGCATGACAGCCCATTAGTGGTAAGATTGGAGATTAACCCAAAACCTGTTGATGATGAAGATGATGAGGCGGAAAATTCATGGGCAATCAATAGAATCTTAATTGATACTAGAAGCTCAGAAACATCCTTTTTACCATACTTACAAGACTATGGGAGGGAAAGACGAAAATCTGATACCTTCAACTTATAAGATTTATGGTTTTAATGGTACTGCCAATAAACCTAAAGGAGAAGCTCATATGCGAATACCACTGAAAGGATTATCAATTGAAATTTTGTTTTGCATAGTCCATGTGGAGTCCCCCTATAATGCATTAATTGGGCGACCTTGGTTACATGAGATCTTGGGTGTAGCATCGACTTACCACCAGTGCATCAAATTTCCTCATATAAGGGGGTATCCCTTATAAGTGCGTCATATAAGGGGGTATCTCTTGATATGGCTCAGGGAAAAGGTTACACCGCTCCTGGAACCCGAGTCATGAAAATTTGGGGTCAATAAAGCCCATCCGGGGGAGATACCTTGGATTTCCAACTATATATATAAGGTTATACCCTGGTTGGACGACCGAGGGTCTCTTCCAAGGAGTCAGTGTATGACCAAGGCGCCGAGGTACACGGTTGAGCCAAGAGTGCCTGGGGCATTTGAAGTGTCTCGGCCATTCTTGGCAAGTCTTGGAACATGCTTTTCGGCCCAAAGAAAACTCCACTTAGGGTGCAGTCTCGTAACCATAAGCCCTATAGGTATAAGGGATAAGAGGCTGCGAAAACAACTGGTTATTGTTAAGACCGGATGGGAGGAGCTAGTCTTGTATGGCCGATGTACGCCTCCTTGAAGGGGCAACCAGGGAGATGATAAGGGCGGCACCCTCTATTAGGGAGCTGATAAGTGTCTTAAGACGCAAATGTCATGGGGCTTTATTTTCTCAAGAAAATTTAGGATTGTCATATTTGTGCGATGATCCTGAAGAGGCAATAATACTAACGCGAGGATAAGACGAGATCAATGGGTCTTTATATGAAAATGTAAAGACGTCCTGCGATTTCGTCGCAAGACGGCAATGTCATGGGGCTTTATTTTCGCAAGAAAGTCTAGGCCTATCATATTGTCGCAATAAAATTATCCTGCAGAGCCAACAATACTAAAGAAATGATAAGGCAAGATCAATGGGTCATTACATGAAAATGTAAAGACGTCCTGCGATTTTGTCGCAATGACGAGGGGTGGCGCAATAAGACCTTTAACTAGGAAGGCAAAATAAGACCACACAAGAAAATGAGTAAGCATATAAGCTTGAGAAAATGATTATATGCAAACAAATAAGTTTGCGAGTATACACATGGAAACAACCAGGAAAAATTTGCTTGCGAAGACTTAGCAGCAACAGTTATGAAACTGAGGCATATTATTACTTAAAGGTTCTCGACTAAAATCTCTCATTTGAAAACAAATAACAGAGGCAAATATGGGAATGAATAGGATATAAACTTGTTATTTATTTTCATATGATAGATTTACGCACTCATAATATTGATTAACTGTATTGCAAGAAAGAATTGTTCTTTTAACATGTGCGGAAAAAGACAACAGAGTAGAACTTGTATTTGAAGATCTAAGAGATTTACAGTAAGAAGTTACAAAAATGGAAGACTAAAAGGATAAATGTACAGATATTACAAGAAGAGAAAGAAGAAAATGGAGCTACTTCTTAGTTCATTCTTCTTCTTCATCGGACTCCTCTTCTTCGCTAGCATCACTATCAGAGACATCCAAGGAAGGCATATTTTCAGGAATCTCATCAAGAAGACAAGGATATGAAGAAAAAGGAATACTGTGGTCATTGCAGACTGTCCTAATAGTTTGATTGCGAAAGCGGACAACATCATTCTTGAAATTCGCTACAGTAGTTTGCAGTTGCTTTTTCAACTTGGAATACTTGTCATTGCGAAGGAGAAGTCCTTTGCAAGTTGTTCTTTCTCGATTCAAGTTCTTTAATTCTTGTCCAAACCTCTTCTCAAACCTTCCGTGAACATATGACAATGAAATTGTAACTTAATAGCAATTTCACAAAAAAGAAGCGGTAAAGTAAAGAAGAACAGTTAACAACCTTCTCTGTCAGAAATCATATCTTTAACCAAGGCAGTATGCTCAACGTGAAGGCTAACGTTAACACCTAAGTTATTTCTGGCAATATCTAGAACTTTCGCAGCCCAAGCGAATTCATCGTCACTATTTATGAGAAGAAGAGAACGAGTTTGATTCTCTCTCTCCATAAGTATAGCATTTTGACGAAGAGATTCATCCCGTTCAATTTGGACTTCAAGAAGAGTTTTTTGAAACTTCGCTAACGCTTGGGCACCTTGATTAGCAATGCGATCTTTGTCATCTATAAGGTTACTAATTTTCTTCCTTAAAATATTAGTTTTCTCGTGGGAACTAAGGTATAAACGTTTAAATCGGTTGGCTAAACCTAAACTAGATCTATGATCAATTTCTAAGAGGTGAAATTGGGTTTGAAGTTCGTTTAGTGGAAGAGATCTAATTTTGTTATTTGAAGAACTGTTTAAAGATTCGTTGAGATGAGCAAGAAGAGCATCACTATCCATAGGCTCGGGAAATGACTGAAGAAGAATGGCTTCATCAGAGAGATTATAAATGTCTACGAAAATGATATGTCAGATAAAGAAAAATAAATGACAGAGTAAAAGCAAGGAAAAAAGAAGAATCTTATACCATAGAGTTGCTGATTAGCACTTTTAAGGCTAGATATTTTATTCTTCTGTGTGGAAGATTCAGCTTCTAGTTGTTGAGTCTTTTCGCGAAGAACCGCAGCGTCACTTTCTAACTCTTCATTCTTCTTGCGAAGCTGGAGATATTTCTTTTCAAGAGTGTTGCGCCTTTTCTCAAGATCTGAGGCAACAACAAAGGAAGCTCTCCCAGACTACAAAGAAAGATAAAGAAATTATCAAGATATGATTTAAAATTAAAATTATGAAGAAATAAAGAAATACAGACGTAGACGTACCAAGGCACCAAGTGCATTTAAGAAGCTAGGAGTCACTGATCTGGAACCCCTTGAAGAGAATCATTACCCTATAGCAAGGACATCACAGATGTTCGCGAGAGCTTCGCATGTATTAGAAAGGCGATCATCTCCAATTCCTTGCATGGAATCTGAGAAGATATTAGACAGTAGCGCCATAGGGGATTCAAAGTAGGGATGATCCTCCTTCGCGAAAGAAATATCAACATCATCATCATCCTCATCGAACTCTCGCTGGATAGAGGATTTGAGCGAGAAGAAGAGTGAATCTTCCGTTTTTTAGAAAGTGGAGCAGTGGATTTCCCCTAGCGAAGAGGATCTTTACCCTTTCCCTTGGCCTTCGTAGCTTCAGAAGTTTCTCCTTCTCCGGCAACTTCAATACCAATCTTCACACATGAATGAAGATAAGAAACAGGGGCAACAATATTGTTAAAAATAGCAAAAGAAAGTATTTCTTACTTCATCCGTGATTGAACGGAGTACCGCCAGAGTACTCGCCTTTGGATTCCTTTCGTAACTTCTTCTTAATTTGATGATCTAAAAATTTCGCAAGATTAGATATAAGAGGAAATGGAGATTTCAAAGTGAGTGAAAGTTAGGAAATATACCTCTTTTGCTTTTCCTAGGCCAATCAAATACCCAAGGATGATAATTTGCGAGATTCGCAGGGAGTACATGGGAGCCTGGAATGTAAGGTCCGCTCAAAAATAGCGGAAAGACGCACCACTTGTCATCTTTGGAATGGCGAGGAACATTGTTCTTGCCAGAGTGCCAATCGATATCTTGCATGAGTATCTTGTCGCTGGGGATGTTCTCTTTTCTTTTCAACCGTGCACCCCAAATGAGACCTATCGTTCTTCATATTTATAACTTCATAATTTTCAAAAAGTTTTCTATCAATACTTTTCAAAGAACTATCTCTAAGTTTGCGAATTTAGGATCTCTGACTGTATCAGGATATAGAGATCCCTTACCAGCACCACGATTGGCGAATTCAAGCATTAAATGGATGCAATCCCCACTTAATTGATAGATAGCTCGCGAGAACTTCTCATGAGCAAGAATTTCATAGAACAAGGGCAATTCGGGATTGTAGAGAGGAATGGGAAGACCTGCGAGGAGCTGACCTAGCGAAATTATGATTTTCTGATCATCACAATGATGATCAGTAAATAATTTTGCAGAGAGAATAGATGAAGATTCTTGATTGGGAATAGTGGATAAAGTGAAGCCCTTTTCTTGTAAATTCTTTTGAGTTTCACTCAAAAGGACTTCGTATTTACGACCAGATGGAGCCATTCTCGGAATATGGAAATGAATAGAAAGTTGAAGATCAAGAGAAAGAAGAAAAGGAAGATTTACAGTAGCAGAAACGTAAATTGTGGAGGAGGAGAATTGAAGAAAAATTGCAGAGAGAAAGTAAAAAAAAAAAAAAAAGAGGAGGGTGAGAAAACTATATATAGAGAAGAGTTCTCGAGAAGATAAATGCATTTAATGCGAAAGGAGACGTGAATGGTCAAGAATAAACGGTTGAAAGAAACATGTCAAGAAAAGAGTGGAAAAAGAAACACATGTAATAAATTCTGTGTAAAAGTACGGGATCATATCAAAAACAGATAAAGATGAACAGTTGCGGCATTTCAGAAATACTAATTCTCATGAAATTCTCTTCTTCGCAGAGAAGACATGAAAAGAGGCAAGATGTAGGATCATAATATCGCGACATCAATACCTTGCGAGATCAATAAACGACAGCATGGCGAAGGTGTCGCAGATGAGTAATATAAATGACGCAATGAATGACGACAGCCAAAACACGAGAAAGATATGAAGACCTAGCGAGATCTAGGAGAGTTGCGAGATTATATATTTGTACACTTGCGATATTTTGCAAGTCATTCCCGAAAATGAAGGACAGCTTAGCTGTCATCCATTATGTAATACCCTATATAAAGAGCCGAGCAGGTCTATTGGAAGAGAGATCTTTTTTCGAGTGTTGGGCAAGTCATTAAGAGAGAGAAAGTTTAGAGTGATTGTAATTCTTTAACTGATTTCCATTTCATCTTGTAAACATTTTAAGAGTTTAATCAATAAAAATTACAATTGTTCATCCTTAAATGATCTGATTGTATAGATTCTTGTGAGGGGTGTAGTGTAGGATTTCCTGCAACTACACTAACGACATTTTGTGAGTCGACTCACATGACTTCCTAATTTTATCTAGGAAAGAAGGTTCACACGTTGCATTGCTTTCATCCAAGACTAAGTTATTCATCTCAGCTGAACTACGTGTCGACTCAAGTAACTTTTGTGTCGACTCAGCTAACTTACGTGCAGACTCTAGTATAGAGGAATTTTGTTCGTATGACCGGTGGGCGTATGGATAGTAATCGGGCTCACCATGGTATGGACCATAACCTTCAAAAGGCTGATGTTCCCAACCACTATTCACATTATGGTCAAAGTAGTAACGTCCATTTTGAAACTCGGTCGGATATTCATTGTATTGGCTATTGTAATACCAGTTCGACATTCTATTGCAGGGGGTGTGAGTTGTCACACAAAATAAAACCCACTGACAGGGGATTTGTCGGTGGATATAGTCTTACCTCCTGTACCAGACGGGCGATGAACCGTTGAAGTCGACTCAGGCCACCGACTCCTATGTCAGTGTACGAACCCGAGGGGCCGAGACAGTATCGTAATTGTCGTCCTTCCCTGCAAACAGTTTATATTTAATTTTTAACCCTTCCTTAGGGTTTAAAAAAATAATGTCCAAGTCCAAAAATAAAGTCCAAAAAGTGTCCAAAAATAAAAAGAAAAATTACAAAAATACAACCCTATTTACAGTTTCTAAAAATAAAACAAAATAGCTATATACAAAATCTTCTTCTTCACTCCTTTTGAATTCCTCTTTTCTTTCCTTCTTTGGAAGATGCTTTCCTTTTATAGCACTTTTTCTTTCCTTGTAGCTTCGCTCCAAATCTGAAAAGAATCGAAAAATACCAAAGGCGTAAAAGAGAACAAAAAATATACAAAATAAAAATAGAAATAACTCTAAAACCTAAAACCTAAATACAAATCCGCGTTGGCGGCGCCAAAAATTGATGTGTTGTAGAAAGTGGTAATAAAAGTTCGTTTCTCAGACTTGTAGAGATTCGATTTTAGACTCAAATTAAAATACAAAACTTAAGAAGTTGTCTTTATCAAGATTATAAAAAGCACTGAGACTCAAGATTCCACCTATCTCATAACATAAGGTTCAAATATTAATTTCTTTAACAATTATAGCTCAATAAATAAAGACATGGACTCTTATTTTTGCCAAGGCAGATTCTCAAAATATTAGTTGTAAATCCTAAGCATGGGACATCAAAACATCTAAGCAAGCATGACCCATCAGATGAGATGACAACTAATTAATCAAAATCATAATTCAATTTCAATTAGTGCAAAATTCATATAAGAATTAAATATAATTACCCACGTATGATATTAGGCTTCCTCCGTCATCCCAGCGTTGAGTCTTAGCTCTTCATGGTGAAAACACGCTCAAAATAATAATCCATTGCTCAAAAAGGTGTTTTATTGAAGAAAAGGTATTAAGCAGTGTGTTTGTAATAGTTATAATTGTTACAGAACCCACTGTTACAAAGAATCCTAACAGAGCTGTTGCGAACTCAAAATAATAGTTAGAAAAATTGTTACAAAGTTATTGAGTTTGAAAGTATTGGTCACGGTTTCTGCAACTGTCTAACTAGGTCTTATGTTCTTCGTCTCCTCCTTCTTCAGCAGCAGCAGAAACTCGATCCTGCAACTTCTCCTGCAGCTCCAACCTCTTCTCTATTTTACCCCAAAGTCTCGACTCCCATTAATGTGACCTCCCTCTTCTATTTATACTCTCCCAGGTCCCTTAAAACTCGACAAAATCTCCTGTTTCTTTGAGCAAAAGTCTCGGCTTTTTCTTCCCCTTTTCTTTTCTTTACGCCTCCTTGTTTTAACCCAAACTCTTCCCACAGATAGCATATGACCTAGATAGAGAAGATATCTTCTCTGTTATACACGAAGTCTTCCAAAAAGACGGAAAACAAATAACCCGAGAAAGAGCAACTCTGTTCTTTCCTTTTTAATCTTCATATGCTTCTGTTTTCCGCGTGACTGAATTGTCATATTTTCCAAACATAGGATCAACTCGAATCTGGGAATATCTTCTTATGGTGCACGTAATTTTCAAATTTTTGTCGAGGACCAATGTTAACCTTCTCCTGGTTCGATTTAAACTCTACTACCACCCCTGTTTCATCCAAACAGGTTATTACCACATACTTCCCATGAATATCTCCGACAGAATATCCATTAAAATCGATCCAAACCTTCCCTTGTTTCCGTAAATACTTTTCCTCAATGTTTTGCTTCCAATCGATATCTAGCCAAATTTAGTCGAAGTAATGGCTTATACTATACCTGTTTAGCATCAACAGGCCTAAAGAAATCCAACTCGGTGATTGAATCTCTCCACAACAGCTCCAAAACTCAAATCCAAATCTGCCACTGACTGTACATGATTTCCCGCCAAAATTTAATTTGAATTTGGGAAGATGACCTCCCCTTATCCGTGGCTGGTTTCCCTTTAGCAACTGGGGTGCAAATAGTAAATTCTTGGGCGTAAATAGTAATTTTCCTGGGGGCGCCTTTATCAACTCCTCCGGGTGCCATTAGCAATTTTCTCCGGAGGTCCAAATGACACTTTTCGAGCCAATTTATCCGCACAAGTTTATTTCTCCAAAAATACCTACAAAGAGATAAAATACCAAAATAAGTACAAAAATAGGTACTAACAAAATAGAAAATCGAGATCAAAATAGACACATAAATGCGTCTATCAGATACTGGATAACACAATTAATCCTAGATGTTACGTCGAAGTTAGAAGACTTGGTTGGTGGATTCCGTTTCAAAGAAGAAATGTAGATACTGAACTCAAGGGGATACTCCAATTAGAACAACGAAGGAATGAAACAATTGAATGCGCTTTCGAATGTGTATCTCAGAACTTAGAAGATACACGTGATGTACTCATGGTAGACGTTGATGGCATGGTTTTCATTACCAACACTAGTGTCGTGATTTTTGTCTTTGATCATGGGAAATTTAAGTACAACTCTTATAATGCTTTGAGACACATTTCTTGGATACTTAAGTTTATGATCTCTAGAGCTATGACTTTTGTGTTCGATCGTGGAAAGTCGTTGAGACTGAATTTAGACTTTCATGGAGGAAACAAACTTATGTTCTATGATGACAACTCGAGGTCGAGGCTTTCAATTCAAAAAATGGTTCATATGCAGGCACTAAATGGTTAGTCAAATGGATGAATCAAAGATGCGATAAATGGTTAGGACAAGCCATTTTTCAAATGGATGAATCCCAATATCTCTTATTTCCTTAAGTATATTTACCTTGTTTAGTTTGTATGGTTTCCTAGTTTGAGTATACTTCTTATTAAAACAAGCATTCTTGTTAGAGCTTGTGACTTGGAAGATGCTACACCCTCACTATATTTTGATTAGAGTTACTTCTTAGAATTACACTTAGTTTTCCAAAACTTGCCTAACAATTCTCCCAAGATCCTCCTCTCAACAGGCTTGAGGACAAGCCATTTTTCTGCTAAGGGGTGGAATGTTCTCACGTCGACATTTTAGCCAACCCAATATCTCTTATTTCCTTAAGTATATTTACCTTGTTTAGTTTGAGCGGTGCTATGGTTTCATTAAAGCTAGTTTTCCAACCGCTTTATTCTTGACCTTTCATGTCCTTCTTCGCATTAAATGACCTCTTTTTTTCTCGAGGATCTTTTTTCTTCTTATTATTGGCATTGCTTTCTCTTCATCTTTCTCTAACATCGCTTAAACCTCTCAATTCCCATACTCGCATTCTTGTTATCTATAAATACATTGCTTGAGCTTGTTATAGTCTCGCTTAGAAACTTCCCATTCCCTTATACGATCCAGAAAATCTATAATTAATACAACTCGCTTGAGTTCTATTACTTTCTTCTCCCAAATTCAAGAGACTTGGAAATAGTTGAGAGAAATACATCAAAAACTTTTTTGAAAATTACTCGATAACTATGGTGAATGCGAAATCTCGCTTGGGCATTACCTCGAGGATAAATCGCCAAGGATATCAAAAAAGAGAGGGTATCCACCCTTCAAAATGCTAATCAAAGAACTTTATGGTATAATATTTGCCTTCTTTTTATTATTTTATTTTATTTAGTCTTCACGCCGAGCATACTTCCTGGTTAAAGATATGATATCTCGGCAGAGAAGGTTGCTTATTATACCTTACTTCTTATTTCCGTAATATTACTTGTAAATTGTTAACTTGTTGTTTCTTATTTGGATAATCCGAAAGAGGCTTCGTTTAGAATTAGAGAGCTTGAATCTCAAAAGAGCAACTCAACTAAAGAATTGAAGAACTCGAAACCGAAAAAAGAACAAACAAGAAAGAATCTCTTCCTTCGCGAGAATAGATATTCAAAAAATCATTTTGTGTGGTCTTCAAGTTCCTTGCGAACATAAAGCCCCATGACATTGTTGCGACGAAATCGCAGGACGTCCGTACACTTTTCATGTAAAGACCCATTGATCTCGCCTTCCCGTTAGTATTATTGCCTCAGATCATTGCACAAATATGACAAGCCTAAGTCTCCTTGCGAAACAAAGCCTCATGACATTTGCGTCTGCGCCTTGAGCATACATCGACTTCCTAGAAGAGACCCTCTGGCCGCCCAACCGTATAACCTACATATATAGTTGGGAATCCAAGGTACCTCTTCCTGATAGGCTTTCATGGGCCCCAAATTTTCATGGCTCAGCAACTTCCCCGAGCCACGGCGAGAGATACCCCTTATATGACGCACTTTAGGTCTTACATTCGCCTTCACTTACTAAATGGTTAGTCAAATGGATGAATCCATGGAAGCGATGGTAAGAACAAAACTCATGACTTCTATCTCCCGGCGGTGGTTCCATTCCAACATTCCAAGGTGTCAGTACATTTTCCATCACAAGTATAGCTTCCCAAATCTTTTCAACGCTAGCATTCATTGGAGGCATCTTAATTTGTTCCCAGAAGAGTTTCTGTGACTTGGAAGATTTATGAATTGAGGCAACAAGCTTGCGTTCGCGGCGTTAGAGCTTGTATTCGCGATGGATAAGAGTTCATTTCATTCTCGTTCTTTCTTCTAAGCGATGTATTCTTCCCCCGGATGAGTTAGTATGAGATATCTCTCCTCAACCCGTCCCGCTTCTTCATCTTCAATACCGGGTCGCGAAGAGTTGTTACTTATGTATGCTCCTAGGAAGGTGGCTTGTAAATGGTTAAATGATGTGATTGTGTTCCTCGGCAGACCTTCAAACCATTTTAATGTTTTCCAAAAAGATTTGTTGGGCTTCCCGCCATTATTTTCCTCCTCTTCTTTCCTCGCGACGCGAGGACAAGCCATTTTCCATTTCTCGCAAGCTAGTCGGTGGAATGTTTCGATCTCTCGGTTTCTTCTCACATGCAAGATCAACCCAATATCTCTTATTTCCTTCTATTTCCTCTTCTCTCGCCATGCTCGTATTAAGTATATTTACCTTGTTTAGTTTGTATGGTTTCCTCAATTCATGATTTTGTCTTGTCAAGTTTGATACTTCTTATTATTGGCATTGCTTTCTTCGCTTTCATTTCTCCATTCATTCAATTGTTCATTCTTGTTATCTATAAATACATTGCTTGAGCTTGATTCTCCCCTGTTTCATTCCTCCTTTCTCCAGCTAAAGTCTCCCACTTCTTCTTACAATCGTTGGTTGCTCCCGTACGAGCCATCTTTCTTTTTCAATGAATTCTTGATAATTAATACAACTCACTGCTCGTCCCTCGTTTCTAGCGTTCCCACACTATTATTTTGGTTTAGTCCATTTCTCTGTTTATTGATCTCCAAAAAAGTAGAATTACACTTAGCAAGTAAAACACTCTTAAACTTTCTCTCCTAATGGCTCCCAAGATCCTCCTCTCACCCCCAACTAAAAGTGTTTTATCTAGGGTTCTTTACCTTTTATTTGTGTTCTAATTAATGTTTTGGTCAAGGACCCTAACAATCTCTACCTTTAATTCCACTCCAACAATAAATCAAAGAACCAAATTGAGATCAATTTCGAACATAATTTCTTTACTCTCATGAACTAAATTTCTAATGTTCTTCCTTCAGGGTTTCCATAAGAAAAGAGGGGAAAAAATGATGAAAAGAATGAGCTCCCCTCTTTTTTATTTTTGTTTTTGTTCTTGACAACTAAAATAATTACTAAAATACCCTTAATGCCCTCTCTATTAGACATGTGTGCAATATGTATGTGCATGATGTGCCTTGATGCATGCCAATTTATTAGGCCGGTTCCTATGGGGTGTGGCTAACCCATCTATTTGCCATGCCAGGTGGCTTGACAAACTGGTCGCGCCACTATGGGAAAAAAGATAAGCGATCGAGTCTCCACCGAGTGGTCGAGACTACACCGCTAGCGGTCTCTTTTAGATCGCCCGGTATAGTTTACACCGCTAGACCGTCCACGGTCGGTGCTCTACCGCCTATAAATACCACCATTCCCTTCAGTTTTCATTCACAAAATTTTTTTTCTTCCCTTCTATAGAGAGCAGACAAGAGCGATTAAAAATGAGTAGTTCCAAAACAAATAGACAAAGGAAAAGAAACAAGAAAGAAAAGGGAAAAACTGTTGCAGATAGTGATATCGTATGGGTTCAGGATAAACAACAAGAGTTTGTTAATGTTAGGCATCTGGGTTGGACCTGGTGTAACATCTACCCATTTAAGTAACCATCCCGAGCGAGTTCTGTTACCTAAAGTAAGAGGTGGGTGGTCTGAGCTAACCGAGGTGTATGGGTTACTCCCCGAACCTGTTTAAGAATCCTTGAGAAGATATCCTTGGGAGCGTTTATATTTCATGAAAGGCAAAAACCACAGGACTCAAATTGTGCGAGTTATTTGTGAACGTTGGTGGAACACTTCAAATACGTTCTTTTTCAAGGATTTCGAGTGTGGTAAGTTCTATTTTTCCATTCAATAGTTTAATTTTTAGTTCAGAAACAAATTTTAATTTTTAGAGATTCAATTTAGTTTGATATAAATTTTAGTTCCACATACAAACTTTAATTTTATGACCATGTTGTTTTTAGGGTTCACACCGTTAGATTTGTATATGTTGACTGGAATAAAAAGTGAGGGTGAAATAGTACAATTTAACCAATTAAAGTGGATATCAGAAGGAAGATGGAAAAAATTACTCCCCTTGTACTCAAATGATACCGAAGGAAAGCCAGAATCCAGAAAGTTACACTCATATGGATTAAGAGTGTCTGGGTTGAAGGCTTTTTTGAGCCGTTACCATGCCAAGGGGATAAACAGAGCTGAATATTATCCCGAGCTTGAACGTAGTTTTGTATTATGGATGTTAGGCCAAGTTTTTTCCCCCAATGGTAGCTCAGTGTCATTAATTGGTTTTCTGGAATCTTTATAAGATTTAAATAAAGCGCCAAATTATGATTGGGGTTCTGCAATTTTAGCTGAGCAATTTTAGCTCAACTAAGAAGACATATAGCTTAAATGGATTTTCGGTCGTATTGGAGGTAAGAACTATTTATTAGATTTATTATCGAGTTGTCAAACTAGTGGTGAATGTACTAACACATCAATGTTCTTCAATGTTATTTTTCAGTATTGGTGGTATACTTACTTTAAGGTCCGCGAACCTGATCTTCATGATAAACGATTAATTTTTCCAATCGTGTACAAGTACAAAGATGATAATTGGATTGGTCAGATTAATGATGGTCAAAATGTTGATGCTATGAAAAGGATGCAACAAGTGTGCAGAACTAGTATCAACATTATGCCAGTGTCGTATACAGTAATTGATGAGTTCCATGAACCAGCGGCACAAGACATGCTTCAGTTAAGCCTTAGGCGACTTGTGTTTTACAGTCCAGTTAGTAGTCAGGGTATTTGGTACTACGTAGAAAGACATTTGTTTCAGCTACAAGGAAGAAAGGTAAAAGCAATCAACCCATTTCCAACTTCAATAATTTCACATGATGATTGGATAAAGTTGATAAATAATGGACAACCTTGGGAAGAAGCTGATGATTTGATCCAAGAACCAAAAGATGACTATGATTATTACAGTTGGTTTCAAAAGGTATGCAAGCTAAATATTGATGTTCATCTACAAAACTTAGGTAGTGTTGACTTTCCAGCAATTGGCGATTTTCCACTCACAGATCTTCCATCCCAACCCCCACCACTGACGGGCGAAGCATATACCCTAGCAGTCAAATGGGGTCGTCAAATATGCCTCCATTATCTTGGGAAGTCAAGACTTTATCACCAAGTGGAGATATTGTTACAGTTCTACTTACTAGTGAAGGTATGCAGCAGAGCTATCCATACTATGGTGTGGTGGCATCACCAGAAGAGTATCAGAACGAGTTGAATAATTTTGCGCTTTTTACCAATCAATTCTGCGATTTTCACTTGAGACAGATGCAGGCTTTGAGGGAGAGTATGAGTTATGAATTGCCTGAGAATCTGGTAGGGTCAAGTTCTCAAATGCTCGGTGAGAGCAATGCAAGAAGTCGTGGAAGTGGAAGTCATGCAAGTGGAAGTCGTGCAAGTGAAAGTCGTGGAGGTCATAGAAGTCGTCATCACACTCCAACTATGGTGGAAGAGACTCAGCTACCACCAACAACAGCAAACGTGGAGACGGATTTCCAGTCTCATATTGTTTTCATGCCCCAAGGTCCTGTAATTACTCCTGGTGGTGGCGTAAATATGGATGCATTTAGGCAATCCGTAATTTATACCCCAGCAAGTACAACCAATACCTCTCTAAGAAAATTTTCTTCAACCCGTTCCATTTAGTGACACTACCGGATGGAAAACAGTACAACCAATCCTTAGCGCTATCCACCATAGAAAACGGAAAAACTTTCAACATTGCACCATCGGCATCAGTCTCCGCTGGAAGCATAGCCTTGACAATGGTATGGAAGTCCATAAGATGCTTGTTTGGGTCTTCATTCACCATGCCATGGAACTTTGGTAACTCTCGAAGCAACCTCGGCTTGATCTCAAAGGTTGTAGTTTGGATACACCATTGTTGTGCATCAAGCCTATGAGAAGCCAAGTCCTTGAGTGTACGATCTGCATCACCCATTGCTTCTTCTTCTTCAACTTGTGGTTCGTCTACGAATGGAACCTCTTGTTCTCCTTCTAGTTGTAACTCTTCTTCCACTTCTAACTCTTGATCTTCTGTTGTGTCTTGACTTGGTTGGAGTATTGTGCCTCTTCGAGTAGCTATCCCGCACCTTGGATAGTTCCAATCTTTAGAAGCCAGGGAATAGGTACCTGAAAACAATTCTCGCAAACAAGTGAGAAATAAGACAAGAAAACAAAAAAGAAAGATAAAAGTAGAAATTATAAAAAGAAACTTAAAAACTTAATAACAAGCCGTATGCCTCCCCGGAAGCGGCGCCAAAATTTGATCGGTTGTCAGCCGAGCAAAAAAAAAAAATTTACTTTCTCACTCTACTAAATAAAAATGAAGTACGTGGTAAGAAAGAGTTCGTTCCCACAGGGAGGCTTTTGTTGTTATAAAATTTCAGTTTCTTAGTAACCAAGAAGGGATTTTTGTTTTATCTAAGCAATAAAATAGAGCAAAGCAAATAAAATAATTTGAATAATCAATAAAGAGAAGATATTGGTCATGGGATAGTATCATTCACAAACATGTATTTTCATCAATGACTAGAATTGGTATTTTAATCTCTCATTTACTAAAAGTCCTAGGATACCTTGATCGCAAGTATATCCCGCTAATTCCTTGATTTCATCACAACCACATTAAAAGATGTATATGTGAATTCTTCCTAAAAAGCAACCTAACGTGTAAAAGCACAATCAAGTTTAACTCCCTAAAAGCAATCAGTTCTATGGAATAAGACTAATCAATGCAAACGAACGTGTAAAAGCACTAATCCGTTTTAACAAAAGTTATGATTCACTTGTGACTAGTAGGATATATCACTACAAGCACTACCCACAATTATGCTACTTAGAATCAGGGATAAACAACTTTTTCGTATTGAAAATCCTAATCTAGCAATAACGA
Source organism: Papaver armeniacum (assembly GCA_023531295.1). Classification (NCBI taxonomy): domain Eukaryota; kingdom Viridiplantae; phylum Streptophyta; class Magnoliopsida; order Ranunculales; family Papaveraceae; genus Papaver; species Papaver armeniacum. The sequence goes on along the minus strand of JAJJWW010012862.1, from coordinate 2,430 downwards.
TGAAGGCAAACTCAATCGATTCCGGACTTGACTAAACAAGCATTCAAACTATATGACAATATTAACAATGAATCATAGACAATAAATTATTGAGACAATACTAATTCATTGAATCATATATCATGTTGTGAAATCCACTTCATCCCATAATCAATAATATGTGTTTAGCTACTCATAGCTTTTGAGTTCATCATAATCATAATCAATAATAAAATAATGAAGAAGATGAAAAACAAATGAAAAGCAAACCCTAGTCGCCGCTGTCCAAAACTCCAAGTAGAAAATTACGTGATATCCCAAAGTTGTAGAAAACTTTCTCCTTTTGTAGCTTTTCACCTTTCCAAAACTAGGTCTTCAAAGCCCAAAGTCCAAGTGGTCCACCAAGCCCATACGTGAGAAAAACTCAAGTAAAAATATGTCCCAAAAGTAGTTGCCGGAAAACTGGTATTATGACCAGAAATTGGCCGGAGAAGTGACCGGAAAATCACATCAGTTGACCAGGAAAGTCAAATTGGTCGACGGTCAAACGGGTCAACTCGAAAAGTCAGACCGAGTCATCTGAGTTAAGACCGAATCAGCATCTGACTTGGCTGAGTGAGCTAACTGGTAAAGTCTAGGCCAAGGCTGTTACAGTCTTGCACATGCCATTCCCAGTGTTGCACCAACATGGCTCTTCACAACCTGCAATATCATCTTCTCAGTACCACCTATTTGCAGCTATAGCCACTGCAACAGAATAAGCTCTAAGCACAAACCTCTAACCCTTCTATATTATCTTGCACCTGCACTTCCATTAGTCTTCCAACCTCATCAACACTGTCACAAACTCATATCTTATTGTTGTCTGAACAACTACAGATCCTAATCAAGCCCACAACTGTAACCACCAGTTCAAACACCAACATCTCCAACTGAACTGTAACTCCATAGTAGCTCCAATTCAATCTGAACCTACCAGAACCACCAATACTCCGCATCCATCTGAAATCCCAGTCTCAAGTCATTCTCCTTTACATTCAGCTCAACCACCTGCCACTTCATAATTCAGCTCAACTGCAACTTTGCATAACCACTTGAGCCATCGTCTCAGGATAACCAACACCCCTGAAACTTCATACTCTTTTCCTGTAATCTAACTGCAACTGCAACACAGGCACAACTGCACAGTTTCAACTCTTAAACATTCATCTAGAGCATACAACACATCTGAATCTGGCTCAACCCTTCATTAACTCATAATATTCCAACCATACTTCAAATGCAGCTACAGAACAACTCAAGACCATTGCGTTAGGTCATTTCTCATACATACAGCCTCTGCAGGTCCATAGTAGCATCACCTGAAACACATCCCATTTGAGCTTCACTTAAGCTGCAATGTTCATGGGCAGCAACTACCACTGCATTCTACAGGATCACCAGTTTTGTAGCTCCACCTCAAGGACTCAAACATCTCCACAAGTACAAGCTAAATTTCTCCTCAAAACAGCACTAGGACTAAGAACATTTTATCCATGAGTTCACTTGCAACTTCAGCTGTAGCAACAACTTCCCATTCTCACCTGTATTGAGCTCAAACAAACACAATTCAACATCATACATTCAATTCTCTACAGCTCTACCTGCCAGAACTGCACCTGTAATGAGTACCTGTTGATAGACACATTTTTGTGTCTGAATTGTCCTCAGTGTCTCTATTGTTAGTGCTTGATTTTGTACTTATTATGGTGTTTTTATGTTTGTGTAGGTGTTTTTGGAGACCCCCGGACAAAAGTACTAAAGGCACCCTCATTTTGGATAAGGGCACCCCCAGGCACCCCTCAAGGCAACTGCTATTCGCACCCCCGCCCCTGTTAGGTGGAGGTCATCCCTACCATTCAAATTTTCAGTTTTGACGGGAAATGGTAGCTGCAGAAGAACAAAATTTTGGGTCGAGATTTAGGGATGATTTAGAGAGACTCAACGGCTGAAACTCTTCGGGATGACGTGATTGGGCGTACCAGGCTTGGTAAAGGCCTTTGGTTCGACTGAATTTGGTCAGATAATCCGAGAGAAGGAAACAGAGTGCCACGGGTTATAGTTAGTCCATTCCGAGTTCTAAGTGTGTGATCGAGAGGTTTTCTTTGTGCTCGCTCCGTTTACACCACTTCCTGGATGATGTATCGCGCGTGTAGGGAGTGTGTTTGAAGCAAATCAAGGCTCCTGTGGAGATTAAAAGGTTAAGAAAATATTCCCGGAATATTTTCCTTAATGCCGAGTAATGAAGAAATATATGGAGTTATGGAGGATATTTCTTGTGCATGAGAGGCTATATAAGGTGTTGAGGAGTATTAGAGCAGGTACGGAGAGTTTGGGAGAGTTTAAAACACTACAGAGCCAAAAAAAAATCGAGTTGCTGCTGAAGAAGGAACGAAGAACATAATACGCCAC
>JAJJWW010012861.1:0-192547 GCA_023531295.1 Papaver armeniacum | reverse complement strand
CACACATTCATTCACCTAAGCATACATCTAATTGAGCAATTCATTCCATGTTTCATTTAGGAACCACCCATTCATCGATACATCAACCTGTTACTTCTGAGATCCATGACTGACAATATCACCACTGTTTCGTCACAAAAAACAGAGTTGCAATATCCTTCTCTATTCATCACTTATTCTGCCGTTTCCATGATTCCTTTCTTCTACCTCCATTTGGATTCATCATTCAACCAGCACCAAAAGCATCAGCACCTTCGACCCGCGCACCATCCTGTCCCTCTAATCAAATAGTCACAATCCCATAAACAATTCGAACCATCTCTGTTTCATCGATTTGTAGTAATGCTGACAACAAGATTTCATCATCAATTTCTCCTTTTCTCATTGTAAACCCATCTCTGTCGGAGTCTTGAAATTCGTCCTCATACCCATGAAAATCAACAACAATTCGAACAGGAGTCGGCCATTCTTTCATTATTCCGAATCGAAAGAAAAACCCCAATTCCTTTGAACTCATGACCACAACCCATCTGTTCTTCAATCAATTTGTGATTCACGCCACTATCTTTACCATCTAGGGACCACACATCCACAAACCCTGAATTCAATTCAACCATTAACCCATCACAACAATTGTACCACCGTCCTTCTTCTTTACTCTTAAAATCACGATATTCCACGGTGAACAATTTTTCCATCGCTTTTGATTTCAAATGAGACCACGAGATCCCTTTTCCATTGAACTCCATCTTAAGATATAGAAATTCATCTCAAATTCTTCTAGGTTCTTCACCACGAGCTCGTCAATCATCACCGTTATATACTTATGTCTCGTCTGGTCTCTCGGAACCAACGGACGATGGTTGCTTTCTACCTTTCTGATTTCGGGGGGAGTGTAATAAAAATGAATGATTGAGAGAAGTAAAATCTCTCGATTTAGGGTTGGATAGTTTGGGTGGATGTTACACCCCGAGGATAGGGACCACCCCACTCATTAGATAAGGAGACCATCCCCTGGCCAACCCCTTAACACTTAGGCCAGTGCGTGTCTAGTACTTTTCCAAATAGAGTTTCCCTTAACCTTGGTCAGGTTAGTGTTCGCCCATGAAATGACAATCTTGCCTTTTTTTGCTCAAATTGGGTGATTTCTTCTTCTTTTATCGTAGACTCGGAGGTAACTAACAACTCAAAAACAAACGTAAAATACATAATTTACAAGAAAAATAACAAAGAAAGCATAAACAAATAGATAATGAATAGGATGTATTCTACACCCTTATCAATATTATCCACGAATTTTTTTTCAAGTACAACTATTATTCAAAGTATTTTTTTTAGTGGAGGATATTATCTACGGCTTTTCTCGGTGTTATACTATTATCCACAATGTTTTTCTAGTGTGAAATAATATCACAATGTTAATTAACCTTTCATAATGGTTTATATCTTTATAATATGTACATTAAATAAGTTTATAAAACTATTTTTTAAAGATGAACGAACATTAATATGAAGTTGTGTAGAAAATATCCATGACTAGAATCGAAATGCGGGGGAAATATGCAGCTAGAATGTGTGCAAGAAATATTCACAATTGTTTCGGGGCAAAAGAATAATTTGCATAATTATTACTATGACCACAGGGCCAAAAGAGTAGGACACATGTTTTCTAGGGTCATAAAAGGAATAATTAACCCTTTTAAAATATATGGTCTTGTGTAAAGTACACAAAACCATCAAAACATGTCGCCATAAAAAAACTCAAAAACTCCACATTGAGATTTATTACTTCACAAGCTGTGGTGTGTTTAGATTATATTTTGCGGTGCAAATTACCGACCTGCAATACCTCAAAAGGCCATAGAACTTTTTGATGACCATTTATTTTAGTATTTGAGACTTTTGGTCACGGGAGATGGGGCTGGTTTTGGGCCTTTACAACAGCGATTAATAATGCCTATCAATGATGGCGGCCTCGGCATTAAATACTATGACAAATACTAAGCCCAAATGTTAATTTGCCTCCCATAGTCAGCCCATTTTTTATCTGAAAGTGAGTACTTGGTAGCTTATTATCATTAGATAAATGATACGCTTATCGAGATGGCTCTTGAACTTCATTCAAGTATGCGGACTACCTTCTAACTATTGCGTTGACGATCGCCAGCTTCCATCCTCCACAAAGTTACTTATTTGACGTTGTTAAGAAGTAAATACCGAGTCAATTTTCAATGTCGGCAAGAGATTTCATTTTATGTGGCAATGCAACCGTATTAAGCATGTACAAGATTATCCTTGGTACCTCCTTAATATTGGAACATCAATATCTTCTCTAAATAGAAGGATCAACGTCTTAGGTTGTCCTGCGATCTCTAAGTCGTCCTTATCTAATTAGAAAAAATATTTATCGACATCTTGAAATTTGTGAATGTTCCTTATCTTTTAAATAGTACCTGCCATTTATGAGGAAGGTGGTAAAATAAATAAAATTGAACTTTATTGTCAAAAACCGTTACAAGGGTCCTTGTAATTGACTTTGTACGATCTTCTACGAGAGGTTGTTGGCCGAGGGTGTTGCTTTAGATTTTTCTTTTGATTACCTGGGTGCATTTTGTTTTATCATTGATAAGTGCATAATTCACATATTCTTAGTATCATTTTCTTATATTTATGCTAAGATTATGTGTTTTGTTAGTTTGTCTCAGGTTATTCATTTAAAAAATACTAAAGTTTCTAAAATCCTTGAATAAAGTTCTACAAGTACCCCAAAGACCAAAGACCAAGTTAGGTAAAGAAGTTGTCAAAAATGAAGAAAAGCGCATTACGGACATTCTAATCCAAAGAAGGAGAAGTGAAATCAAGATTTGCGCTCTGAGTGTGATAGAGAAGGGTCAAATTTGGAAGAAAAGAATTTTCTCATTTTTAGCGTGATAGAGAAATCAAATTCTCTACACCAATATAATGAAAGTAGAAATTTTTAAATCCGATCTGATGGTGAAAATGAAATTTATAAGAAATTTTTTTCTTTAACATGAGTATGGATGAGAAATTTGGAATCCTCTACCACTAGTGTGGTAGTAAAACGTCGTGGTTATTTGATGGGTTTAGATACTATAAAACCTAATTCGATTAACGGTTCGATAACGTATTTATAGTTTTTGGATACTATTTAAGCGCACTACGCAAATATTACATATAATAATATTATCATCTACAACACAAGAATCAAAGGATTCCGGTGCGGGTTAGGGTTTTCCCTATATTTGTATATTTTTCATGGTTTTGAGAAACCATTGCGTAAGTAACTTTGTTTTATTGGTTGGGGATGAATTCTGAAATACTAAACGTGTGAATCAATCTAGCTGATTATTTTTAATATTCATGATATTTTTTGTCGTTAGTACTTTACTACTATATAAAAATTGTGTAATTTTGTTTGTGCGGTATATAATGGTTTCTTGTTTTTTTAGTATGAGACTAAATATGCATGATAAAATATCTATATCTAGTGAGGGTTATTGGGTGCTTCCGGCCAGTAGTAATTCACGTGATCACTAGCGGTGTGAATCGTTGGGAAGTTATAAGTAAGATTTGGCGTAGGGTTGAATATGCCACGAGATGTGAATAACTCGACTCACAAATATTAGTATTTTCCTCAAGTTGAATCTCTTATCAATAAGAACTAGGTTTTGGTGGAAAAGAATTCATATTTTAGCGATATATGTGTTGACATGTGGAAGCCTAACGAAGTATTACAGTGGGGGATACTTTAGGGTTATTAGTATGAAGAGAGTGGATGTTGATTTTATTAGATTGGCGATGGAAGATGAAATCCTGAACGGTATTTCCCAACTTTTGTGTTTGATCGTAGTATTCATGTTTTAATCTAATGGGAAATGATCGAATATGACATTGTTTGATGTAAATATTCATGTTTTTTAAAGAGAGTATGTTTGTTAAGTCACATACATTACGAGTTTTCCTATAATGAGCTTAGACTTGATGTCTACAGTAATTCTACTTTTGGGCTTATGAGAACATTTGAGATTATGATATACATATTATGCACTTTTTATTAGCCTCAAAAGAAATGGTGATATTCAATGGATTCTTAACGCAGAAATCTCTTTTTTGTTTGAGGAACTTGGTGTACTTTGGTGTTTTGCATTCGATTTTGGTTTTCCAAGGGTTGGCGGATATCCATGTGTTTTGCGAATACGGGTGGTGTCGGCAGCCTACGATTGTCAGATGGCGTCGCAACTGTGGAATTCCATATGATATTTATCTTGCGGAATGTCGGATGGTATCTACATCTTGCGGAATGTGGGGACGCTTTGAAGTGTTGCATCCCGTATGGATACTATGGTAGAGTTGTAATTTATGTATATGTAGTATAAATACATCTTAATCTTAGTGATCTCCATTGCTTTTGTATACAACTTCTTTAATCCTTTTAAGATGGGTGGCTCTTCTAAAGGTTCATGATCTTCCTCTTAAGTGAGTTTCGTATTTCCTTCTTCAATTTATTTGTGGGTGAATTGTTGAGATTTAATGAATTGTTGAAGTTTGATGAATTGTTAAGGTTCATATTCTTTAGCAGTTCTTTACTAGAACTAACTACCCATTTTTTGTAGGTGAATTGTTGAGGTTTTGTCTTTATTCTTCGAGTATTGATGCTTTCAAGAACATTATATTGGTTCATCGGTGAGCGTAAAAGGAAAACAAAGGTGTCTACTGGTGTTGTGTCTTCAGAGGTGCATTCTCGTGGTTACATCGAGATAGGAAAAGGTTTGTCGAGGTTGGATAAGAAGGCTGTAATTCTTGAACAGAAGTATAAAGAGTCGGTCCACGAGGATCTGGAGGTTGTAGACATGTTATAATTTGTAGGATCTTTTGTTAATACTAGTGGCTCGTCGTTTCCGGGTTAGGTCTTGAGGCTACCAATTTCTTGTTTGTTCGCATTGCTTTAATGAAGGGGTAATATGGCTCATACTGTGGTAGTGCAAAAATATCTGATACTTAATCTCCACACTCACTATAAACACTGAGCGAATGCGGAGCTGGGATGTGAGGATTTAACTGCTCAATTGTTTTATATTATTGTCTGATTAATCTACCTGTCTTTTCTTTCCTTAACTATTGCATGTGTTCTTAAGGTGTCCAACGTAATTTTTTATATATTTATATTTAGTTAAGTTTTTATGAAATAAGAATGTCTGATATTTTTTTTTTAATATATAAGCTATCTTTTCTTATTTGGCATGAAGGTTTTCCATGGAGAGTGCGAACGCACAAATGATAAATCTTTTTCACTTATATTTGTACATGAAGGAAAACGCATGAATAATAAATCTTTGAAAATTTTAAAGCATTGCTCGGTTGAACCCACAAGTTTTGCTATCTCAAGCTTGTTGTCAATATTATATGGTCAAAACCATATCTTGATTTCTAGTATACTAAGTCAAATCTCGGACTAGGTTAGAATTGTAGTTGAGTATCGAGAGATCACCCTTGAAGACCTAAGATCGACGAAGACATTTGGAGAACTTATTATCGAGTATGAAGATTGAACCATTCTATTGTACTCATTATACCAACATTCTATCTATTGAGACTATGTTGTATGACTTATAGTAGAATTACAACGAAGAAGTTTAAGTCAAGTTTGTGTTGTGAAAAATCTCAAAATATGGTTTAGCAATTAGATGTCAAAAGGTCCTAACAATATCTAGTTCTATGAATTAATTTGGGATCGATTGAAAATTTCCTACAAAAGATCATATCAATTTGGGAATGTTTTAAACATCATAAGAGAGAAATATGAACTTACCGATATTTCTACCCGGATAGGTTGGCGAACTAGTTCGAAACCATAGATATTTGAGATACATAAATACATGAAGGTTGACGAACTACTTCGAAAAACCATAGATATCTCGAGATACATAAATACGGAAAGGTTGTTTAACCAGTTCATAAACCGCAAGTTCGTTGAGAATGTTCACAAACCTGTTGGTGAACCGTGGTGAGATAATTTTATAAGTTGGATAAATAAGCTAGCAGTTAAGCGAACCCGGTTCACAAACCGTGGTCAACTGAGTTCGATAGTCTAGAAGGGTTGGAGAACCCGGGTTCACTAACCATTGCATCTTGACTCGTGAACAACCCCTACGATTGGCAAACCGTTGTACCATTTATCACGAAAATGTTTTTAGCAGGATGCTTAAAGACTTATTTTTTTTTTAATATGTTTACAATTGCTAGAACTCTCTTAAACACTTCTAAGACTTCATGATCGCTTAAGCACTTATGTGTGTGTATCATGATTAATTTCTTAGGTGTTTAAATGAACATGAAATAACTTTCAGTTCCTTGACTAACTTGCCAAACCGAATAGTCATTATACACGGTCTTGTAACCAAACCTATGTGTATAGTCTTCTATTGTATTTTGAAGACTTAAAGTGTTTGCTTGATTATCAAGTTATCTTAGCTTGAATTCTAAGCTAACCCTGGTCTTCGAAAACTATAAATAGAGCATCTCTGTCGACTGGGAAAATCAATTCGACACTTTGTGTCCTAGTTGATTCTACAATTGTTGATGCATATCGGAAGCGTTTTAAAAGATGATAATTATTTGCGAGCGAATAAAAATATTTAAAAGTAAGCGATAGATTTTCGGACCTCAAATTATTCCTATGAATAACGACTATGAACGATTGATCCGGACCTCGCAACTCCGAAGAATCACAACTAGGGATATGATGATTATTTAGACCTCATGATGAACCCGACTATAAATAAAAATCACAATAAAGTTAAACAAGGTTTAACCTCAAAAAAATAATTTTAATAATCAAAAAAAGAATATAGTGCGACTGTTGCAGCAGATTACACGCATTAGTTACGACCAAATCCTAGTAACTAATATTGTAATTATTTTTAATATGGCGATAATTATTTTTGGAGCTTCTTATATAGATAACTCCCCATAAACAAACCCTAAGCTTAACAAAAATATGAAAAATTTGCTTCCCAAGGTATGTACTATACCTGGGCTACTTATAAACTTCCGGGACTCCTCAAAAATTACCCTAATTAATAATTAGAAAATTAATTATTTTTCTACTAAAATTATCATTAATAAAATACAAATAATAATAGGAAAATAATAGATTTAGTTTCCATAAATCTTCATTTTTGATGCCATATAAAAATTTAGTTTACAAGTAGTTATTTTCTTGATGTCATAAAAAATTTCATTTTGGGGCTCCTTATATAGATAACTCCCCATAAACAAACCCTAAACTTAACAAAAATATAAAAAACTTGCTTCCCAAGGTATATACTACCTTTAGACAACTTTCCTAACTTAATAAAACTCTTATAATAAACTTCTAGACTCCTCTAAAATTACCTATTCCTCCGGTGATTTAGAGGCGGGTTTACCGCGACCCAAAACCATATTTTCTCTCTCCTTTCACCGTGATTCTTCGGGTTACACCCACCACTTTACTCTCTTTTCCATATGTTGTTGTTTGCACATTCAGGGATGCAATTTAGGGCTTGTCGTTTTTCACTTTTCATGGTTTCGGTTTCATGCAGTTACAATTTCATACTTTTGAAAAACAATGCCTAGAACTAGATCTTCCAATTCCTTTAGTTCCCCCCATTTATCATACTGCAGAATCATTGTCCCAGTCCCCCCAGGATTCCCGTTATTCATCATCACAGGGGGATAAGTTTCACTGCCCCTTTAAAAATTATGACGGTTGTCTTGATGGAATTAATGGCAGAGGTTATGCAAAAAGCGTTCTTTCAGATCGACTTTTTTCTACAGAAAGAGGCAAAGAAATCTGCGGGGAGAGGATACGTAACAACATCGACTGCTTTACAGTATGGGAAAGGGTTCTTTCTGATATGCCGATGTGGTTATGCATTAAATGCTTACACATCCATGCATGGAAAAAACCCTGCTCATCGAAATCTCACCCTGCTGAAGTTTTTGCTGGTTCGCTGGTAATGGGGTTGATTTTCTCATTCACGGCGCTGTGAAACCTCCAGGCACTACAGGAGCATCTTCATCTGGTGAAAATCTTGAATCTAGCGATCCTGTAGTTGATGATAATGCAGTTACACTCACAGTGGAAATGCTCGACATGATTCTTCAAAAACAAATCACTACAATTGCTAGTATTCCCCCTCCTTGCAGGTTACAATTTTCACGCACTTTGAAATATGCACTTGACAATGTCACTGCAAAGCCCATGAGTCTGGATAGTTGGTTGAATTTACTTCTTCTTCCTGTATGCACTTTAAACTTGTATGTTCCAAAGTGTTCTGCAGAGGAACGCTCAGGCACCAGGAAGAAACTGCAGATCGTGGCTATCGATCAAGCACTCGTGAGATGGAATGAACTAGGTGGTTGTTACCACATGACCAACAAATTGCTTGGCCTGCCCAAGACAAAACCTAGACACAAGCAATCCAGTAAGAAGAAGAAAGATTCCACTTTACAGGCTTGTCGAAAGAAGATTAGTTACGGTCATTATTCAGTTGCTATTCGCATACTCTCATCGAATGGAGTTGCTCCTTCAAATCCATACACCTTGTATGAACTTAAACAAAAGCATCCACTTGCGCCACCTCCTACCATCCCCACAGAGTGTGTTACCGCTGATGCATTATTTGTTGATGCTGCTTCAGTTTTATCTGCTATCAAAAGTTTCCCCAAGGGAACTTTATGTGGCCGCGATGGTCTAACATCCCAGCACCTTTTAGACGCCATGAGTGGCCCTGCTGCTACCATTGTTGAGGACCTAATGTAGTCAATTTCAAAAGTTGTTAACCTATGGCTTGATGGTAAGTGCCCTCTCATCCTTGGTCAATATGTATCCAACGCGCCGTTAACCCCATTGCTCAAACCTGGGGGTGGTTTACGGCCAATCGTTGTTGGAACAATCTGACGACAATTGTGCTCCAAACTTGCAGCCACTGCAGCTTACAAAGACATGAGTGCATATTTAGGAACTCACCAGTTTGGTGTAGGCGCCCCTTGTGGATGTGAATGCATCATGCATGCCGCAAACAGATTACTTCAGATTAAAGGTGGTGACTCCAACATGACTATGCTGCTGATTGACTTCATCAACGCCTTCAACTTAGTTGATAGGTCCTTTTAAATTCGAGAAGTTAGAGTGCATTGCCCCAACATATCCCGTTGGGTTGAATTCTGTTACTCCACTCCTGCCAAGCTGTATTACAATGAATTTGCTCTTTCATCTGCAAAGGGAGTCCAACAAGGTGATCCCCTTGGTCCTATCCTATTTGCCTTAGTTTTACAGCCTATTGTCTTGGAGATTGCTTCCCAATGCTCTTTAGATCTTCACGCGTGGTACCTCGACGATGTGACTATCGCAGGAGACACTTTAGAGGTGTCTAAAGCCTTGAAAATTCTCCAAACGAGAGGGCCAAGAAGGGCTTACATTTGAATATTTCTAAAACTGAAATATTCTGGACATCCTACGACCCTAGAAGAGATGTAGAAGATGTCTTTCCGGCGCAAATCATCACACAAACTGTGGGGGTGAAGTTACTTGGCGGCCATGTCAGCCTTGACTTGCAATACTGCAGAGACATTGTACAGAGCATGGTTGACAAAACAACGCAGCTGATGTCCAAGATTCAGAAACTGCAGGATCCACAAAGTGAGTGACGCTCTTGCTACGCAACTATAGTGGCATTTCCAAGCTTTACTTCACTTTACGTGCTACCTGCCCCTTGGCTCTACAACCAGCTGCTTCAGATTTCGATACTTATCTCCTACAATACTTGCAAAAGATTATTGTTGGAGATGGTTCAGGTCTCGGCTTGGTACAACAACGGCTAGCAACTCTGCCAATCAAAGAAGGTGGTCTTGGTGTGCTTACAATGAATGATACAAACAAATATTGCTATATTGCCTCTTGTGCGCAGACTCAACAACTGCAAAACACCATTTTACCATGCCCTGCAATATTGGATTCGAGTCCCAGTTACCAACAAGCTTTGCTTGCTTTAACTGAGGCTTGTGGGTTTTCCAACTTCAGCATTAATGATGCAACCCCTCAATATATGAAGTCTTTGGCTGCTACATACTTTGGTGTTGTTAAGAACCAAATACCCACTATTTTCTCACTATCAGAACGGGACTCCTTTTTATGGCAGAGCAATAGATTGCCTCACGCAATGGACTTCCTCAAAGCCATTCCAATCAACAGACTTAACCAATCCATTGGGCCTCCTCAATTCCAAGTTGTTCTCAAATACCGTTTTGGCATACCTCTTTTTGATGACGATAGCTCATGTTCTTCCTGTAACAGACCGATGGACGTCTTCGGAGATCATGCCTTGCATTGTGCAAAAGATGTAGGGCTTAAATTCCGTCATGATATGGCGATGGATGCTTTGTACGATATGTGCTATAATGCTAGGGTTCCTTCAAGGAAAGAAGTTTCGCTTGGTTTCTTATCCACCTCTGCCAAGGAATTGAAGCCAGCAGATATCCTAGTCCTTAATTGGGAGGATGGGAAAGATGTGTGCTTAGATGTCACCGGAGTATCACCGTTTACTAGCGCCAGGCCACGTAACTTCACGCCAGGTCATGCTATTTCCATGGCAGTGACTCACACACAAACGCAACAAATATCAAGCCAATTGTTCTAAACATGGCTATGGGTTTAGTGTGCTAGCTTTTTCCACCTTAGGGGAGTTAGGTGAAACTACAATCGCATTCTTGAAGAGATTGAGGAACTGCTTTATTAGCCAAGACCCCAACCACAAAATAGGAGGCTCTTCATTTCATAGACTAGGAATCATTATTCAAAAAGGTGTCGGCGCTTGACTTTGTCGCTCGGTTGCCTACCACCTATGTGTAATGACTCTCATTATTTATAAATAATTTCAGTTTAGTACAAAAAAAATTATCATTAATAAAATACAAATAATTATAGGAAAATAACAGATTTAGTTTCCCTAAATCTTCCTTCATTAGTTGTCCTCTATTGACCTATGTTTCTTCTGTGAAACGTTATTAGGTCTACGACTAAAAGACTTCGCTTTGAGGATTCGTGAAGCCAGGTCTTGATTTTATGTTATCGAGGTTCTTGTACTCTCTTTCAGGCAAGATAGATAGTAATCGCAAAGTTATATTCGTCTTAGACTTTGTGATTCCTCAAGATAGATATCTAAAGACTGATCTTAGTTGATCTTTCAAATAGTGTTCTTGAGAGGTGGTTAAGAATCTAGGATTCTCTTCGGGAATCATAAGTTCCGGGTTTGTGAGGTTTGCTAGCTTTATCTATTGCAAACATATTTACACACCTTGATCTTTGATCTAAACGGAAATCAAATAGGATTATTTGTTAGAGGCAGATTGGTATCAAAAGTCTTCACTTGGCCGGAGCGCTCTTAGGCTGTAAAGGTTGTCTGCTAAGGGTGGATTCGGTATCAAAAGTGCGTAGAAACTTGTGAGGTTCAAAAGACGTAAGGAGCGCGACTGTAACTGAACCGCTTGGAGGGTGGATTCAGTCTCAACTACATTCCAGTCCGAAGTTTTATAGTATGCTAGTGTCTGTAGCGGCTTAGTACAGTGTAGTGTTTAATCTGGACGAGGTCCCGGGGTTTTTCTGCTAATTTGGTTTCCTCGTTAACAAAATTTTTGGTGTCTTGTGTTTTTCCTTTTTCGTATTATATTGTTTATCTTTATAATTGGATTTACACAGGTTTGTACATATTCAAACTAAATAGATACGTCTGCTTAGTTGTAATTGATTACGAGACTAGTTTCTTATAGAATTTGTATCTTGAAAGATAGATAACAAGTTCAATCACTTCTGTAGAATTACGATTGAATTATTTGGATACGACTAAATTGATCTTGGATATTGATTTTTGAGATCGTCCAAGTACTGCTTAAAAATCGGGTTCACGAACCTTGTGTCTATTTACATACGATTGAGTATAGGTTGAGATACAAACTGATCTATACATATTGTCAAGGATCATTAAGTTGGTCTACTTGCTATTGTATTAAGTTTTGTCTATACGGGTTGTCGAATCGAGAAAGTTGGGTGCATTTGGTATCCCATGCGTTTTCACAAACTTAGATCCAGGACATGAAGGTTTGTCACGAGAGGTACACATGCGATTATATGTTACGTTTGTGTAGTATTTTTGTAGGTACGATTTCTTACACTTTTCTTTAAAGATTATATATTACGTTTGTGTAGTATTTTTGTAGGTCTTGTTGAGACCTTTGCTCGGTCGAACTCATAAGCATTTCTATCTCAAGCTTGTTTGTCAAGTTTAGTTGCCAAAACTATAAGTTTTGATTTCTAGTCTACTTATAGCTATGTCTTGGTTTAGGATATAATGTGTAGTTGAGCTTTAGACTTCACGGCGTTCATCGATTGAAGACGAAAAACAACTAAGGGGAGCTTTTGGAACTTCATCAACAAAAGGTATGTGGAGACTTGAACTCATCTATCACTCAGAAGTGTATTTCTATTCTATCTCATGTTGAGACAAAAGTCGTATGCTATATAGACTTTACCTTATACATATTTGATATTTCGAGATGAGTTTAACTCGCTTACATATTTCTCGAAATATGTGTCTGTAAGCTTTCTCTTAACCAAGTTCATCTTTTATTCTTGACGAAAGTCAAAAGATGATCATGTGAAAATCGCACTGCAACATCTTACATGATTTGTGTGAGACAGTCATTTTATGTAGACTCGAAATGTTTCTTATTGATAACTTGATCACTTGAAAATTGCTTCGAAGCTAATAGTTTGTGTGAGACAACTATTATCGTCTTCTAAGAATGTTTCAACGATTAAAATGAAGTTTAGAACGATTAACCATTGATTGGATATAGCACAATATGCGTACTTGTATGCTAACTGTTGTAGATATATTCCAAGTCCGGGAACTTAGTGTGCATACCCGTATGCATACTCGTTTAACAGTTGAAGTCCGGGAACCTAAGTATGCATTCCCGTATGCGTACTGATTTCAACTGATGTTGGTCGTGAACGAGATTATGCGTACCCGTTTGCATACTAGAAAACAGACCAGGTCCGGGAACTCTGGGTATGCGTACCCGTTTGCATACTTAAGTGGGTTAAGTTCTAAAATCGATTTGTTCATGAACAAATACATTTATAAAATAAGGAATGCAATATTTTGCAAACCGTGGCTATAATGTTCATGAATTGATTCGAGTGAATCAAAATCGATTTTGCTTCAATTGTATTTTTTTATTCTTATGAGAATATAAACAATTGAACAACTCTATAACTAGTTTCATTTGAGTCATTTGAACTAGTTATGATTAAGATGAACAATTTTGATATGAAAATGTTCTTATGGCTAACTTCGGTTAACTATTGTTGAGCCAACAAAGTGTACACGTTTAGGTACGGTTACCCATATCTAAATGAAGTCACATTCCATTTGTGTAAGTCACATTCCATTTGTAGTAGGCTAGTTCTGTAGCGGCTTAATACAGTTTGGTGTTCAATCTGGACTAGGTCCCGGGGTTTTCTGCATTTGCGGTTGCCTTGTTAACAAAACTTCTGGTGTCTATTGTTTATCTTTATAATTGAAATATCACAGGTTGTGCCTTAATCAATCATAGTAGATACATCCGACCTAGTTTATTGGATACGACTTGATTGATTCTTGGAAATTGGAGTTTGATACCGTCCAAGTAATCGCTTTGTAATTAGGTTCACGGATTTGATTTTGTAAACGTTCTAATTTCAAGAGAGCGATATATATAACTCTAGATAATATTCCTTAATTGAGTTGAACTCTCGGAGTTGTATTGAGTTTGTTCATACAAATTGCCTAAAAAAAAGTTGGTGGTGTATTTTGGTACCCCCATGTTTTCAACTTGGACATTTTATTTCATGGCCGTGATTGATAGTAAACGTCTAGGTTTTCCCAGCCATAATTTGTCTTGTGTTTGGAAAAAAATAAGCGGTCAGGTTTACATCTAGGTAATCTTAACTATGATGGTAAATAACCAAGCTGTAACACATGATTCCTAGTCGTTAGTATTATTACGGCTGAATCGTGTTATAATTCCTAGCTGTTGGTCTTGTTCACGACTTGGAAAACAAAAATATCCCAGATGTATGTGTTGTTACGGTTTGGTCGAGTAACAATTAATTTCCTAGCCATAATGATAACTTTTTTCTCATTTCCCCCTTGTTTGTAAATATTTGAACATTATTTTCTATATGATTTGTATTGAACTTTGTTAAACATATCTATTGAACAGAGCAAATGAGAAGAAGAAGAAGAAGAAGAAGAAGAAGAAGAATAGAACACAAGAAGTAACACCTTCTAATGACCCGACTCCGGCCCCTCGCGGAAAACCATTAGGTGCAGATAAAAGGAACATGGAGGACCTGTCATTGGTAGCATAACTGAAGAAAAGATTCAAGAAGAAGATGAATGTGCACTTGTGGTTATTGAACAACCAAATCTTGAAATTCAAGAAGAAAACTTGGCCGAAACAAGTGTTGCTGCTATTGATAAGGATAAATCCATAGTGAAGGAGGAGAAGAAGGTGAAGAAGAAGTATCCACCAAAAGATACATCAAGAAAAATCATTGATGTTATGGAGTTTTTACCTTCCAAGAAGAATGAGAGACCTTGGGGTGAGCAAGATATTGATCCGTCTTGTTTGGTTACCAGTCTTCATGGGATGCTAGGGTTTGTGCCGCAAAGGTAATAAATCAAATTTAATATATGTTATTTTAATTTTATTATGGATTGTTAATCGTAACAAACCAATTTTTTATTGTTTGTAGTTTCCCGATAAAGCGGTCCCTAAACTAAAGCACCAACAAGAAAAGTTTTGGCCGTTGGATAGAGAGCATCCAGATGTGGTAACCTTGGTAAAATCTTCGGGGTTATGGTCCTGGAATTGAGGCTTTGCAAGAAGACATGTGATGTTGTAACTGTTTGTGGGTTTAGAGAAATATTTTGGCCCGAAACCATGACTTTTCTACTCCTGTTCGACGAGATGACTATCACTCCGGATAATGCAAAGCAAATTACCGATCTTGACTAGAGCTAAAAAAGAAATTCAGAATAGCTGGTGAATGTTATGAATCAGTGCACATTGCAAGGAAGGTTAACTTAGTTCGTCTGAGTAAAAAGTTTGAGGATTCTGGCCCCAAGGCTGATAGTGGAAAGGTGGTGATGGACGAAGCAAGAGCTAGACATACATCTATAGCTTACTTGTTGCACTCTTTTGGCACCGTCTTTTTTCCCGATTTCTCGGAAATAATGTGAATGCTTGTTATTTGAAGTGGTTGAAGTCTCTCAGTATCGATCCGGAAACAAATGAGGTAATCGTAGGGCACCACCATCCCTTCTAGTTTGATGGACAATCTTTGCAAAGATTCTAGATGGAATGAAACACAAATTGTGGGATGTGTTTCTCTTCTCTAGGTATCTTTTTGTTTTCCATATACAAATGTTTGTTTACTTTTATATTGGTTTGTGTATAATATCTTATTCATAATTCATTTTTTCAGTAGTCATGGGCTTAGGACCATTTTAAATGCTTGAGGCATTCTCGAGATAACTAGTGGCCTTTAGACAAACCTACAGAAGGAAGATACGCCTTTGGAGGGACCCAACACAAGGCTAAAGAGACAGAAATGGTCGAAATGAGAAGAAGGTTGGATGCTTTGACAATCAATGATGTGGTTTTTGATCCATATTTGAGACTTTATTAAGATGAAATTGGTGATAGGGTATTTTCAGATGTGGCGACCTACCTTGGACCTTTGTCTCATCCAACCGGGTTCGTCATTTTAAATCCTCGTAGAACGCTCCGTCAAAAAAGGAGAGAGTTCGACATCAAGGAATGATGAAAGTTCGTGTATTTGATATGAAAAAAATCTTATGCTTGTATGTATGAATGAATGTTAGTCTATTTTTTTTTTTTTTTTGAATTATCTACGAATAATTACAGTTAGTGTATTTGATATGAAAAAATAGATTGAAGGAGTTCATTGGGTGGTCGAGGACCTAACCCGTAGCATTAACGCGGGTGACAAGTTAACGGTCCCTGAACAAAGATTACCCCGGAATCGAGTTAAAGGCATAATAAACCATGACAAAGAAGGTCTATATGCTTATGGAGAGGACCGACCAAGGAGAAGTAACGAGGACTCGGATACTCCCTCCAATGAGTATGTTCAATCAAAGCAAGGAAAAGGTGGTCGAGGTGGACATGGTGGAGTAAAAAAGGCGGACATGGTCGAGGTACAAGTGATTAAAGTGGCAAAGTTCCAAGTGGTCGAGGTGGACGTGGTGGAGGTAAAAAATATCCACTTCAAGGTGAAGGTGTGGTCGAGGTAAAAGTGCTAAAGTTGTAGAAGAGGTAGTGGAAGAGGAGAAAGTGAACGAGCATTCAGATGAGGGATCGGGATCGGGATCAGGTTCGGAGTCTGGATCGGGCGAGGAATCAAGTGAATGACTAATGTAGATGTAGTGGCTTTTTAGTATTTTGCTTCATGGATTTTTTATCATCTAACACTTTGTCTATTTAGTATTTTATTGTTTGGTTATAGATTTGGACGGATGGATTTTTATAACTTTGCATGTATGAATGAATGTTAGTCTTTTCTTTTGTCTAAATCTAAATACAATGGTGAAAAAATCAACATTATGGAGATTTTTGAGCACTTACGGCTAAGTTGATGCTTCACAAACCTAGTCGTAAGTGCTTATAATTGTCATCTTAAACAGACCTCCAAATATCGGCTGGGTTTCGTAACCGTAACGGTCTCAAGTTTTTTTTTTTTCCTTTAAAATGGCACATGGTCTCGGTTAGAAACTCCTGGCCAATGCAAGCGACGTTAGATAACCCAACCGTGTTACGTTTACTTTCTGGGTAATACCTAGCCTTGACTTTCTCTGATAACCCAAAAAGTTTTTGAATCCTTGTCATGGCAAGATACCCAAGCTGTCTATCTATGTCACAATTAGGACTCCGAAACTGTAAATCTGGCATAAAGTAACAACTCTGGTTTACGACGTGGATTCCTAGCCGTAAATCTTACATATCCCAAACCTACAGGTTTATACTTACTTATGGCTTGTCGACATACCGATTTCCTAGCCATAAATACTAGAATTTCCTTTTGTACCACATCTTATTAGCTACTTTTGGAATATTGAAAAATAGATCCGTTAGACTTATAGAAGGTTCTACCTGTCCAACCACTTATTTATACTTGAAATAACTCCCCTTCCATATAACCACCCATTCCAGATCAAAATCACATCACTAATCTCCACCTTCACATCTTCTATTTGCAAAAAAATTGTACTATACTATCCAAAAAGGAGAGAAGAACGAAAGAAAGGTGGTTTAGCCAGTCAATCACACTGGAATAAAATTTTAGAAAATTTTTGTAATGAAACAAGTAACACTAGTGGCCGTGACAAAAAGTAGAAGAAGTTTTCCAAAAAAAAAAAAAAAAACTCATCAAAATCTTCTTCATAATCAAGGAGAGATATGAAAAACAAGTTCAAAAAATTAAAATTTGTCTAATCCATTCATTAATAGTGATTAGGTTAGTTAATCACCATAATTAGTACTAATCAAATCGAGGGTAAATTAAATATTACAAAAAAATATACTAGAATAAGGGGTTATAGAGATTACTATTTCATGACCCGGTTTTGGACTTTAGTAAGCTCCAAAACCCAACCGATCTCACCCCCAATAATAGTGTTCCTTTTAAAGAATTCTCATTTTACAATGAAGTTACATTTCAGACGACGTGTGGATGATAACTACGCCTTAGAGCAGTTCCTATGGTAATGTTCAAACTCAAAATTTTGTTGAGCCACGTGGATGATTAAACGGGTTTCTCCACTATGGTAAAGCAGGTCAAAATGAACAGATTTAGTTTTGTAGGGCCTCATTAGTATTTTTTTAATATAAAATATATTAAAAATAAAAAATAATATTTAAGTGAGATAAAATAGGATGAAGTGAGATAAAATAAGGTTAAAAAGTAGTAAAATAATCGGGGATTGTACTTGGCGTCAATCCAAGTGTCTCTGGCGTTTTTTGCATGAACGCACGTCATTTCTTCTGACGCCAGTTGCGTTGGTAGAAATATCGCACGTCGTTACTATAGACGGGCGCTGGATGTTCCAACTCGATGTTCAAATCAACATCCATTTTTCATGTTCGTGCGCTGGATGTTCCAACTCGATGTTCAAATCAACATCCATTTTTCATGTTCGTTCATTCCTTAGTGGGATCAATATGAACAAACTTGGAGTTTGCATTCCATAGGAATTGCCCTTAGTGGTGCTGTGAGGGAAATAAATCATTCAGTTTTCACGTGCGCTTATCAACAGCATCCAGTTTTAGCGAAGGGTTTATAAATTATCAAAATAAAAATGAATGGGTTTATCCATCTCCACATTTTTTTTGGTTCTTCATATCACACGGTATTGCTGTTATTGCTATTGAGGGACCGTCTATTGTGTCAAAGATCTGCTAAAATCTATTGCAATACAGCTTTCAGCTTCATTGCTGTAGCCTTAAAATTACCAAATGATGGCTTTATGCATATTATAAGATCAAGGATCATAAAACTGAAGAAAAAAAGATAAAACAGATAACATTGAAAGCATACATTTCATTCTGCATACTGACTAGAGACTTGCATAACTATTTGTTCACCAACATGTGACACTACAACTAGCAGATAACATACTAATACACACTCAAATGCAAAACACCAGATGGAAATGTGACTTTCCAGTCCACTCTAACAATAGATAAATTCATGTCAAGGTCACTATGGCCGAAAATTAGCATTTCATTACACACCTCTACAAATAGATTCAATCTATGGATCCTACTTAGATTTCTTATGTAGTAAACTACTATGTACCTCAAATCTGTGTTACTTAGGCAGGAAGTTAATTTTTTTCAAAAACTTTGGCTGGTGTTCTCGCTGGCGGAAACGCTAAAGCAAGACAGTCTGAGAAGGAACTAGTAATGCAAAAAAGAACACACAATTCTTTTTCTTTAATGTTAATGTTCCAGCAGCTAATTTTACAAGGAACCAAGAATTGCTTGCACAAGAGAAATCCACACACATCTAAGTATTACTAAACTCGGTATGGCAATCACATATGACATAGATTTTCAACGGATATGAGTTCTGCAGAAAAGATTCCATGAGCAAATCAATTTTTGGAAAATGCATATGTACCTCAGACTGGAACTAAATGATAAACAACTGGCAACACAAATTCACATGGAGAAAAGGAGGCATGATGATCTTCTTTCAAATTCAACGTAAAGGACAACAAATTAAGCAAAGCCATCAACTAAAGTCATGCCTCTAAACAACTTGATTATATCCTCTGCACTATAGTAGGACTGTTGGATAGTTTCATATTGAAATTTCCAAACAAAAACAAGAAATTTAGCAGCACACATATCATGACAGTGATAAGATATAAAATAGCTAAAGGATGCCGTGTTCTTTATGCACAATGTATATGGCTGGGAAAAATAAAGGCACAATGTATACACAGAACAGCACTGACTGGGATTGAGATATATGTCAACAATGAGAACAAAGTGAAGAAAAATAAAGGCAGAGATAGATAGGCAATGAGAATAACATTTTTGCCCTCTTATATCTCAATGCAAAGAGACAATAAACAAATTACAGGAGGAGGTTGAAGAAGAATGAACCAAATCTAAAGTCTAAACCTAAAACTTAGACATATGAGCAAGTATATGGCTGTAGCAACTCAATTCTGCAGGGATTAAGAACAAACTAGGAAGGAAAATGCAAACACAGAATGATCAAATTTGTAAAAAACAACTAACCAAATAAAATTAGACAATAGCAAGATAATGAAATAAACCATGGATCCAAATCATTAAACCTCAGATTTTCATCCAAGTACATGTTCTCAACAAGCATTGCTACTGCAGTTTTAACCTCAAAACGAAATTACATTAAACAAAAATCTCTAATTAAGAAAGAAGAAGACCAAAATAGCAGTAAAATAAAAACTGGTTGGTAATATAAACCTCAATTTTAATCTTGAGGGATTTCAACAGTACCATCAGCAATCTCGTCCTGAAGATCCTTTGGGTTCTTTCCATCAACAGTACATCCAACAGAAACACATGTTCCAAGAATCTCCTTAACAGATCCAGTCAACTCCTTAGCCATAGATCTTGGCCTCATGATCTTAGCAATTTCAATAACATCATCAAGTGAAATATTACCACCGTGTTTGATATTCTTTACCTTCTTACGATCTCTTTCTGGTTCTTTAAGAGCTTTGATAACCAGAGCAGCGGCTGAAGGAACGACAGAAACCTTAGCTTGACGATTCTGAACTGTAAGTTTGACAGTAACCCTAAGACCCTTCCAGTCTTTAGCAGTTTCCTTAGCAATATCTTCTCCAATCTTCTTAGGAGAAAGACCTAATGGACCGATCTTTGGAGCGAGAGAACTTGCTGCACCAACTTCACCACCTGTTACACGAACGTAGACCTCTACGATCTGCGTGGGATCCATTTTTGGAGGCATGGTTGCAGCTGGTTTTTTTTTTCTAGGGTTTTGGGGGCGCTGCTGCTGGATGAGGAAGAAAGCAAACAAGAGAGATGGATAGAGCTCCTCAAATGAGAAAACGAAGAGGCTATATAGTTTCATATTATTAGGGTTTTGGGTTCTGACTTCTAGCCGTCCATTACTTATCATCCAACGGCAGTAAACATTGCTGACTTGGCATTGATTTTTTTCGCTCAAAACTCATATTACTACTGTATACGAGTCGACCCAGCAACAAATCCGTAACAGATTTCTCTCTCTTTCACTCAATTTCGTATTCAAATTCAAAATTGTTAGTGATTCGGTCAGTTTGTTGGTACGAATTTGTACTAGGAAATGCGTAAGGTATGATGTTTTTCTTAATTAATTCTTAGGTTTCTTAATTTCATTTCATATAAGATTGGTCTTGATTTCAGTGAAGTATTCATGATTCGGTCTGAATTTGGAATTCTGATAGCCTGCGTAATCATGACTTGAACTGGAAAATTTGTTCATACCAATGAATTTTGTTTCATTGTGTTCTAATTTATCATGAAAATTCGTCTCATTGTTGAAAATTCTAGAGTTGATGTGACGTTGTTGCACTATTTGTTTGGTTCCTTGTGTATTTTTTTTTCTTCTTATGTCTGATAATGCTTGTAAGTTGGTGTTTGAATTACCATTAAACATTTTCTGTTCCTTAATTGCAATTTAGAAGTTGCTGATTGAAGTAATTCGATCATAACATAGAATTTGGACAACTTCATTGTTTTGGTCACAGGACTAACTTCATTGATCCTTAGTAATGTTTTTTTATTGTTTTGGCCGCTGGTTGATGTTTTGATCATATGCTTTTAACTGATGCTTGAAATTTCTATTTCCGCAGTTAGGTTTATATGCATGAACAAGTAAGGGTTGCTCATCAATTCATGTGGTTTCGTTTGCGTAGGATCTAGTAAAGATGAAGATATATGCAAGGAGGTCCATTTACTTAGAAGAGATGTCTGTGAGGAGTCCTAAAGCTTGTGATTTGGACTTGAAGAGAATAGAGCAGGCAGTGACACACCAGCCAGTACCATGTCAAAAAGGGAAGTTCTCCGTCCTAGACCTCGCTGCGTTGTTAGGACACCGTACACTCTAGATAGCCTTGAAAGACTGCTGCACTTTGAGGGGGTAAGCAGTCGAGTTATTTTGTTCATTGGTCATAATTTAAGTCATTCAGTCAATGAATATGTATTACCTCATGCTCAATTGATATCTTTCATTGAGCTCAGAGAGGTAATTGGTTATGTTTTGGGGTAGAATCATCATTTTTATTTTCTTAAATTTATGTTTGACTATGATCTATCACCAAGATTGATTGTGTGCTCCACATTTCTTTCTTTGGAGTTCCACATATTCTCTTTGTTGATTACTGTATTCTTTAGCTACATGCTTGTGAAATGTTATGGTTGCTTTTAGCTATTTCCAACATTTGAGTAAGGTAGATATTTTTATATTTTCATGTGTGCTTCTGCAGTATGGCGGTTATGGTTTATCAGTTGTTCTACTAGATATAGTCAAATTTGAAATTTCTAATACGAGTTTCACTTCTGTGATTGATTGGACGTAGATAATATGTTGGTTATAAGTCTCCTTTTTGTGCAGTGTAGGTAGCTATTGGTCTTGCTTTTGGAGTGGAATATGTGTTGTGGTTTATTTCAATGACACGGTCATAGAGATTTTGCTGGCTCTTGAGCTACCTTGCTTACTTCACTGTAAGATTCTCTTCAGAGTAAATATACAGTAAGTACACTCCATTTTATGTTCCTTTAAAGAAATTCTAGAGCTCTTTTCTTCATAAAATGCCCACAACCAATTTCAGGCTCAAACCTGTGTGAGTTTAACATTAGTTTCAGATAATTAATTGTATTGAACAAACATTGTAGAAATGTTCTAATGGAGTTAAATTCTTATACTTCAGTTGCTGGGACTGCTTTGACAACCAACAGAGCTTGCATCACTTCTGGTATGCTTCTTATATTTTGTGATCCTATCAGTTATTGTTTCAACTGTTTTGAGCCACTTAGCAGTTTAGTTATATTTAAGTTGTTGCATCTTAAACGAAAGAAGTTTCCCCACGTGTATGGAATAATGTAAAACAAACTTTTGGAACTATATCACATTGAATTGTTTGGACCCTTGCTTATGTGGAGTGATCCTTTTGGAATGAAACCTAAATCTCTTTTAGAAGAATTTTAAGAGCCAATTATAGCAATTTCTCTCTCATACCGTGAGATCGTTGAATGTTTCAATGATAGAGTATACCACTTTCTATATTTATCATGTGAATGCTAACTGATCCAGTTTTATGTTCACTTTCTAACTAAGAAAAGTGATAGAAAAGTGAAGCCGAATATGGAACTGATGTATCACTTTGGATTCACTGTGAAGAGCCCATTTCTATTATACAATTTAGGGTTTGAACTTCAGATTCACCGTTTTCGTAGGTATATTCTCATTTTAAATTCATCACTTGTCCTAGATTATTCAAAAGATTTTCTTATTCCCACATCTAATTTTCATGCAGAGCTCCCATCTTTATGTGTAGTAGATCTTGGATGGGTTATACCTACTGAGTAAATATAATACCTGCAAGTTCCTTGCCTCGTTGGTCAAAACGACCCCTTTAAATATGATACGGTTAGAAAAAAAGGTCGCTCGATATAGAGTGCTAACATTCAAATGAATTGAATGTCTACATTTTACTGAAGATGATTTGTAATCAAATTGATTAAAGAAGAAGATAAGATTGATTACAGGACTCTACTGAGTTTACATACTCGACTCTCCTAGACTTTCAGACTCGCTTATAAATTTCACGTGCACTCCAGACACTCACGACATATAACTATCACTCACAATTCACACGCTTACTAGCACTCTTAACACTCTATGCTATTACCCTCCCTCAATCTGAAGTGGTCTGTTAGAGACAACTTCAGATTGCACGCACAATTCACACACTTACCAGCACTCTAACACTCATATAGTTGACAGTTGACACATGAGGAAGAAGGAGCAAAGGTACAGGTGGTGCAGTAATAGGCAGAGCATGCTAGCTGTTGATGTTGATTTAGAGAGCCAAGCATAGAAGAAAAAGAGAATACCAGATTGATGTAGTAGTTACGGTGAGTGTAGAAGAAGAGAGGAGTACACTAGCAGCGGCAGAATTTGTTGATGCAGAGAACAGGGAAGCTGGAGCAGGAAAATAAACGAATGGTACAGCAAGAAGTAAAAGAAAGAGCAGCAGCAAAGACATTATATCAGCACCAATACATTGAAGACAAGCTCATACACAGCGTCATTAAGATGCACTTGCAGAGCATAAACAAGCAGCTGGTGAAGCCTCAAAAATGTTGCAAGAAGTAGGTTGGATGATAGGCTTTTCATCATGTATTACTCCAACTGATTTCCTAATGCTAAATATGACAGTATATTGCAGGCCATGATGACAGTAGATTGTTGGGGTATACAGGCTTGATGAAATGGAGAAAACCAGCAAGAAGTAGATTGAAGCTTCCTTTCACACTGACTTGAATACTCAAACCAAAGAATGAAGCAGATAAAAAAGTACTCTCCACAAAAGTACTCTCCACAATCATCTCTAATATACCAAAACTTGTATCACCTGGCAAAGGTGCTGCATAACCTGAATGTAAGAAATCTTCTTGAACATAATAGCTAGACAAAAAATACCACTGTTGTCATAATTTCTTATTAAAGAGATAACCTGCAAATACCAAGCCACTAATAACAGCTTACCACACACGACTAATCAGGAAACCAACATATGATGTACACTCCAACATCAAGCATTGAAGTTTGCTGGGCTTTCTAGTTTACATCCAGCAAATTTGCATCATACACCAATAGTAGTAATAGTTGATGCGGGTGTGAGAGTCGGCAAAAGAGAGACACAATCTGACAAACAAAATCCAGTCAGCTGTGGGGAACTGCAAGTAAAGCAAATAGTAACAGATTCATAAAAAGAAGTAACAGTGAACCACAAAACAAATTGTAGAATTAGGACCGAAGTGACTGCAAGCAGCCAACACCAACATGAAGACTTCTGTCTCATTTAGAAGTACACCTGACTTGGCTCCATAGGATACAATTGGATGCAACTCACAGGTCTCCACCAACAGCAAACAACAACATGAAGACTTATGTCTCATTTAGAAGTACACCTGACTTGGCTCCATAGGATACAATTGGATGCAACTCACAAGTCTCCACCAACGGCAAACAACAACACGAAAACTTCTGTCTCATTTAGAAGTACACCTAGGATACAATTGGATGCAACTTACAAGTGTCTGCTGTTAGTCTCTATGTTGGTTTAGCAACAAAACATGATTTATATTCCTTTAAACTGGATTGGTACTAATTCTAATCAATGAAGTTAAGGTTTGTTCATGTTAATCATGTATGTTTAAGGGTACATAATGATAAGTATCTCTTATTCTATTTGGAATGACACTAGTTATAACAATGCTATGTGAGGTTGTTTTTCAACTCTTGATGGAAGGTTGAATGACACATGTCTTTCCTAGCATGAGGTGGACTCCATTCTAGCTCTTGTTTATTTATAAGAAAAATTTCCATCATTAATTAAAGAATAAAAGAAGATAGAATTGGAAGTGTCTGCCTACAAGTTTTTTTTCTACTGTTTTGCTAAATCTAAGGTATGCACTTATACTTCCTATCTACTTCATGTCAAGTGTTTTCAGTTGTAGAATATGTGATCCTAGAGCATGCATAGAACTACATATCAGCATAAGGTACTAAGCATGTTCACATACAAAATGATTACAACTAATAAGGAATTGTTAAGCATGATTATAGGCTGATATTCTAACATTGGTATCAGAGCCTTATGTATAATATATTCTACAGAATTTGATTTTTAGATTATGGTGACTGTTATGAAATTTCAGCAATTCACATATTAGTTTAGATATGAACTCCTTAGATTCAAATCATGTAAGATATGTGCTTTGTTGTCATCACATTACAAGGCTGATCTAAAGAACTATTTGAAGCCTTATAGTATTCTTGATGTAACTTTTATCGTTTTTATGTATCGCCAAAGTGATACTTTGGGAGAAGGTAAAAGCTGCATATATTCGTTATGAAAGGACTATGTAAAATTGCTTTTCAGATGTTGTTCGTATGACGATACCCAAAGGTTAATCATACTTGTCACATCTGTAATGGAGCAAGGTAATCTATTTATACATAGTAAATGATTAGTCTTTACGACCAAAAGGTTTAAAAGATCCGTTGAGTACTATGTATAAGATGATTAGCCTTGTTTTTTATTAGACTTTGGTACATCACAAGTTTACCCAAAGGTGGAGTTGTGGTTGTATCGAGTCTAAAATCAACATGTTGTTATCATGATGTTTAAGAATGTTTTATGTTTCAATACATATATATCATTCATACGGAATACATGCATATTTCAGCTACAATGAATCCTATACAAGTTCAAGGTTATTTGGCTGGTATTGAGCCTCTTAATGGCACGAACTACTTCAAATGGAAGTCACACCTTGAGATAGTCCTTGGGTACTTAGAATACGACATAGCTCTAAGAGAACCTTAACCAGAAATGCTTGTCGATACTTCTACTAGAAATGAAAAGCTAGATTTTCATAAATGGGAGAAGGCAAAAAAAAAATGAGTATAATGATAATTCGAGGTGCAATTCCTGATGCCATTCGTGGTGGAATTCCAACGAAGATACTGCTGAAGAGCTGATGGAAGTTATTTAGTCACAATTTATGAGTTCAGCGAAGTCAATGATTGGTACTCATATGGGTCAGCTAACTTCAATGCGGTATAATGGTGAATGTAGTATTCGAGATCACATCCTTCAAATGACAGATTTGGTATACAAATTACGGGGTCTGGATATGAATCTAAATGATGATTTTTTAGTACAACTTGCAATTAATTCACTCCCTAAGCAATTCGATATTTTCAAGGTCAACTATAATACTTTTCACATAAAATGGGATGTAAATGAATTGATCGCTCATTGTGTACAAGAAGAGGAAAAGCAGCGACGTGAAACTAAAGAGTATGCACATTTTACTACTGCTGGTCCTAGCAAGAAAGATTTCAAGAAATCACGAAAGAATAAGAAACTGCGAGAACAGAAAAAGGAAACACTAAACAATGAGTCAGAATTTAATAAGGATGGTAAAATTTTCCATTTAAGTGTCATTTCTATAAGAAGCCAGGACACATGAAGAAGGACTGTTTTAAGTATAAGAATTGGCTGAAAAAGAAACAACAAGGTACTGATTTTCATATGATGTGCTTTGAGATTAATCTTGTTAGTACTCCTTTGAAAAATTGGTGGTTAGACATCGCATCAACCATTCATATTGCTAATTCCTTGCAGGCGTTCACAAGCCAGAGGAATCTAAGTAAGGAGGAGCGGTGTTTATACATGCCAAATGCTCAAGGAATGGAAGTTAAAGTTATTGGAAATGTGCGACTACCTCTGGATTCCGAGATTTTTTTGGATCTTTTTGATGTATTTTATACACCTACTGTAAGAAGATGTTTGATATCAGTTGGTAGACTGGACTATAAGGGATTTACTTTTTCCATCGGTGGTGGTTGTTTTAGTATGTTTCATAACTCTAAACTGGTTGGTTTTGGGCCGAACGAAGATAATCTTTTAAGATGAATGTTGATATCAAATCTGTGAATTCAATGTCTTGTATGAATGTTGATACTTCTAAGGGTGTCAAAAAAAGCTTAAACTCGGAGAATTCTTCTATGTTGTGGCATCAGCGTTTAGGGCACATATCTAAAGATCGAATGCAAAGGCTTGTAAGGCAAAATATGCTACCGCAGCTAGATTTTTCATTTTCAGTACATGTGTAGCTTGTATTAGAAGGAAGTTTGTTAAATCAAGAAAGAAAACAGCTATTACAAGTCAAGGCTTACTTCAGATTGTGCATACAGACATTTGTGGTCATTTTACGATTGCTTCTAGAGGTGGACATATATACTTCATCACATTTATAGATGATTATTCGCGTTATGGGTATACTTATCTCATTCGTGAAATATCGGAGAGGTCTTCCAAACCTACAAGGAAGAAGTTGAAAATCAACTTGAGAAGAAAATTAAAGTATTGAGATCAGATAGAGGAGGAGAGTATTATGGCAAAACTGATTTCTGTGGAGAATCTCATAGAAAGCTACTTGAATTTCTGCGAGAACATGGTATTGTACCTCAGTTTACTACTCCCGGATCACCGGAACAATATGGGGTTGCTGAAAGATGTAACAGAACCTACAAAGATATGATTCGCACTATGTTAAGTAACTCTACACTACCTGAGTCCTTTTGGGGAGAAGCTTTAAGGACAACGGTATACATTCTGAATCGTGTACCCAGTAAAGCAGTTACTAAGACTTCTTATGAGCTTTGGATAGGTAGAAAACCTAGTCTAAATCATCTTCATGTTTGGGGTTGTGCAGTGGAAGCTAGGCTATTTAATCCTGCTGAAAAATCTCTTCATTCGCGCACTACAAGTTGTTTTTTGTTGGCTACCCAAACAGATCAAAGGGTTATAGGTTTTATTGTCCTTCTAGGCCTGTTGAGATTGCTGAAACCAATAATGCTAAGTTTCTGGAGGATTATCAAATCAGTGGGAGTGAATCTCGCCAAATTGTGTTTGAAGAAGAGAATCCAGCTGACCTGATTGCAACTGAAGTTCGAAAAGAATCAACAATTGACATTCCAGAATCATCTAGAGCCGCTGAAAAGGAAGAAATGGTTCTTCGTAGATCTACTAGACCAAGAAAAACCGTCGTCAAACCCGGTTAAAGTGCATTCATGGTAGAATCAAATGGAAATGTCGATGATTTGGAGGAACCGTTGACATATTCACAAGAAGTGAATGTAAAGAATGCTCGTTTTTAGATTCCTACCGCATATGAAGAACTGGAATCAATGGACAATAATGGCGTATGGAATATGGTAGATCTGCCTGAAGGTGCAACAATAGTTGGTTGTAAATGGATTTTCAAAATCAAACGGAATGCTGATAGGAGTATCGAAAGGCACAAGGCTAGGCTTGTAGCCAAGGGATTTACTCAAGAAGAAGGGGTTGATTATGAAGAAACATTCTCTCAGTTTCTAAGAAAGATTCCTTTAGAATTATCATGGCAATTGTGGCTCATTTTCACCTTGAATTGTATCAAATGGATGTGAAAACGACTTTTTTTAATGGTGATCTTGATAAAAAGATATACATGGAACACCCAGAAGGTTTTACATCTAAATGTCAAGAAGGTAAGGTATGTTGCTTAAAGAAATCTATATATGGGTTAAAACAAGCATCCCGTCAGTGGTATCTGAAATTCGATCAAGTAGTGTCGTCTTATGGTTTTGTTGAGAATGAAGTTGATAAATGTATATATCTGAAATCTATTGGGAACAAGTTTATCATTCTAATTTTGTATGTTGATGAAATTCTGCTCGCTAGCAACAATATTCATATGTTGCATGCCACTAGACACTTTCTTTCATCTAATTTTGAAATGGAAGACTTGAGAGAAGCTTCTTATGTTTTTGGTATTCAGATACATCGAGACAGAAACAAGGGTCTATTAGGTTTGTCTCAAGTAACCTACATCAAGAAGATACTCAAGAGGTTTGAAATGCAGAACTGTGCACCGGGTGAAGCACCTATTGTGAAAGGTGACATTATTACTAAATCAGATTTGGAAAGGCGTAAGGTAGACTCTAAGAAATATGCATCTGATGTTGGCAGTTTGATGTATGCCATGATTTGCACCCGTCCAAACATTTCTTTTATTGTTGGTATATTGGGACGTTACCAACACAATCCAGGTGAACAACATAGGAAAGCAGTGAATAAAGTGCTTAGATATTTGCAAAGAACTAAGCATTTTCAGCTTGTGTACGAGAGATCAAATGAATTGGAAGTTGAATACTTTTCAGATTCCGATTTCATGGGTTAGGATAAGCTAAAATCAACATCTAGTTATGTGTTAATGCTCGCTAAAGGTGTTGTTTCGTGGAGAAGTGTCCCATTGAAGCTTAGTCAACAATGGAGGTAGAATATATTGCTCGCTACGAAGCAACAACTCAAGACGCTTGATTAAGAAATTTCATCAAAGGTCTTTTAGTTATAGATTCGATATCTAGACCTATGAAATTCTATTGTGACAACAAATCTGCAATTAGTTTTGCAAAATACAGTCAAGGAACAAGCAGAGCGAAATATATAGATGTCAAGTTTTTCTTAGTAAAGCGTAAAATCAAGAATCGATAGAAATTGATATTTCTTATGTTCCGACTGAACATATGCTAGCAGATCCTATGATAAAGGTTTGAGCCCTAAGGTGTTTAAAGATCATGTAATTTCCATGGGTGTTGTTGATATGTCTTAGTTGTATGACTGAAACATGTATGTTTTTGATTGTGTATAATAAAAGAGGTATTTTGTAAAAGGGTCGTATGTTTTTGGTGATATTAGGGTCTGCGTCATAAAACATGCCGTTGATGTGATAGGGTCGTAGACTAACGGAAGACCGTTCAAAAATGGTTAGCTGACTTTTATATTTTGGCATAAACCTTGACCATCATATGACAAGCGTTGACAGTTAAAATCATATCAAAATAATTAACCTTCCAGTCCTTCTCCATCTTCCATCTGGTGAAAAAATCTTTTTCTTTTTTAGTCTCAAACAGAACAAATCCGAGGAGAGGCCTTGCGTTGTTTCATTTGTTTGCATCTCGCATCTATGGTTCTTTTTATATTTTTGTTAGAATGTTGAATCTCCTGATTCTATGGCTTGAAAATGGTGGGTGGTGGTTCTAATCCATGGATCTATCTCCTAGCTGCTTGGGAAGATGTGGTTTTTGCTAATGGATTTCATCTTGTGTTGGTGGCGTCTCATCACAGAGGGTGACGATGATGAATTGGCTTAGATTTTATCTCCGAGAGGGTTTGGTGGCTGGTCTGGCTCAAAGATGTACGTGGTGGTGTAGACTATTTTTTGTAAATGCAGATAAAACTTTAATGGAAACAATATCTTGCGACTGCTTGTCTGGTGAAATTTTTTTGTTCTTCCATTATTCTTATTTCTGCTAAAGCTTCTTGTCAGGTCTTTGTTCTTATTCTTCTGAATAGATAGTAAACTTTATTTGACGAGTCCTGGATTTGAATACTATGTGCTAAGCGGTATACTCCGTGTAAATCTCATAATCGTGAATTAGTGGTGCATTATGACGAGATTTAGTTATTGTTTAGAGCGAAGATTTGTTGTTCATTAATGAGTATGAAAATGTAGGTAACATGTTCGATGAAATGTGGCTAAAGAGCTTGGTTAGTATTTAACTAGGTTAGGATTAAGGTCATTAACATTATTTATAAGGGCATTATGGTAAATTATACAAACGGTCAAAGTCAGTCCACGACCCTATTGCATCAACCGCATGTTCTACGACCCATACCCTAATTAGGTTGAAAACATGCGACCCATTTACAAATTATGCTTAGTATTTACTGAGATCATAAAAAATTATGTTGTAGTCTCTAGAATGAGACATTGGCAAACCTCTTTTGAAATCATTAAGAAGTCTCTTCTATGAGGCATAAAGAGATATCTGTTGAGGTTAACCGAAGTTAGACATTTGAACACTTTTCTCTTAACCATGTTCATCTTAACACTTCTAGATCAATGGATAAACTATTATCCTTATGCATGAAGATAATAAATTCGGTCATTGTGGTCGGACTCTATTATGGATTTCTGACCACATTCTCCATAGGGCCCTCTTATCTCTTCCTTCTCCGAGCTCAGGTTATGGAAGAAGGAACCGAGAAGGAGGTATCAGCAACAACGGGTTTTATTACGGGACAACTCATGATGTTCATATCGATATATTATGCGCCTCTCCATATAGCATTGGGTAGACCTCATACAATAATTTTCCTAGTTCTACCGTATCTTTTGTTTCATTTCTTGTGGAACAACCACAAAAACGTTTTTGATGATGGATCTACTACCAGAAACTCAATGCGTAATCTCAACATTCAATGTGTATTCCTGAATAATCTCATTTTTTAATTATTCAACCATTTCATTTTACCGAGTTCAACATTAGCCAGATTAGTCAACATTTATATGTTTCGATGCAACAACAAGATGTTATTTGTAACAAGTAGTTTTGTTGGTTGGTTAATTGGTCACATTTTATTCCTGAAATGCAAATGAATATAATTGTGTTACTCATAGAGTTATTCAATTGTTTATATTCTCATAGAAGTATACAAGACACAATTGAAGCAAAATCGGATTGATTCAAAAGAATCAGTTCATGAACATTTTAGCCACAGTTTGCAAAGATTACATTCCTTAATTTATAAATGTATTTGTTCATGAATATGAAATCATACTCAACCGATATAAGAACTTGAACCACTTAAGCTTTCAAACGGGTACGCGAACTTAAGTTTCGGACATTGGTCACAAGCCGACAATTTGTAAACGGGTATGCAAACTTTAGCTTCGGACCGAAATCAGTTGAAACTGTTTGCAAACGGGTACGCAAACTTGGTTCCCAGACTTCAACAGTTAAATCAGTTTGCAAACGGGTATGCAAACTCAAGTACCCTGACTTAACAGTTGAATAAGTTTGCGAACGGGTATGCCAACTTCCGGTCCTGAATTCCGACAAAACAGTTTGTACACTTAGTACACAAACCGTAATGCATCCAGACATGGGTTTTAGTTCTTAACTCCCATTTCAATCATTGACACATTCTTAGAAGACGACAATAGCTGTCTCACACAAACTATTAGTTTATAAGCAATTTTCAAGTGATCGAATGATCAATACTCCCTCCGTCCCATTTTAGATGAAGGGAAAGGTGTTTTCACACGGATTAAGAAAAAAGAAAGAGACTATATATTTTCAAAATCTACCCTCATTAATATCTCCTAAAATATTTAAATTTTTAGTTTTTAATTCCTAGATTTTAGTGTGGATTTGGAATCTAATGGATTATTTAAAAAAATTATTTGGAAAATTGAACTTATATTATACTTTATGTTTATATATGATTCCAAAGCATGGACAAATCAGGAAGGTTTATGGAGAAAATATGAAAACCTTCATGTAATTTGGGACTTGAAAAAAACCCTTCCCCTTCATCTAAAATGGGACAGAGGGAGTACGAAACATTCTGAGTCTACATCAAATGACTGTCTCACACAAATCATATAAGATGTTACCAGGTGATTTTCACATGATCATCTTTTGACTTTCGTCAATAATAATGATGAACGTAATTAAAGCAAAAATCTTTCCAACACATATTTCGAGAAAGATATAAGCGAGTTAAACTTAGCTCGAAATATCAAATGTGTATAATGTAAAGTCTATATAGCTATACGACTTTTGTCTCAATAGGATATAGAATAAAATAGACTTCTGAGTGACAAATGAGTTCAAGTCTCCACATACCTTTTGTTGATGAAGTTCCACAAGATCCCCTTAGTAGTTCTTCATCTTCAACCGATGAACGCCGTGAAGTCTAAAGCTCAACTACACATTCTATCCTAATCCGAGACATAGCTATAAGTAGACTAGAAATCAAGGCTTATAGTTTTGACAACAAAACTTGACAAACAAGCTTGAGTTAGCAACGCTTGCGAGTTCAACCGAGCAGTGCTCTAACAATCTCCCCATTTGTCAATTTTAGTGACAAAACTATTAATACATATGGATTACAAAATAAATAAACTTTGTAGATTCTCATCCAAATGCTTGATTTCCTTGGTTCTTCAACATTCCTTGAAGTCTTCGTCACTCCAAGTACTCCAGTGATTCTGAACGTGTTCAACTCAGCATCATAGTTGTTGAAGATCCGTAACCATAACAATAAGAAAATAGATGTTCTTAATTATTGTTATACAGTGTCATAGTATTATTACACGGCATCAAAGTTCAATTGTATCACAACTTTGACAATAATACTACGGTGATATGTATCACTCCCCTTTAGTCAATACTTCATCTCACAATGAAAACACTCCCCCTTACATAATGATCCGTAAACCATATGTGTATGTAGTGTGAACTACAAAATAATTCTCCCCCTTTTTGTCAATATAAATTGGAAAAGGTACGAAAACTAGCGGGATCATAATGAAATTCTCAAAGAGATACTTCATGACACATATCAACTTTGTTTCGATGATTTGACATAGTCGAAACTTAGTGTATTCATCAAGGAGTTTATAAAGATACAAGATAACTCCTACAATATTCCACAGACACACTCCCCACAAAGATTTGGCAATTAATCACAAGTTCAATTAAGAACTCTCCCCCATAAAATGTCATTCCCAAAAGAACAACAAGAGTGACCTTACTTTTACAAGAAAAGAAGGATTTCTTTGGACATCACATGAAACATGAATTTGTATCCAGAAAACTCAATTAAATTAACCACAAGGAACCTTAATGATTAATTTAATCAGAAATGCTCAACATAAGAAAACTTACGGAGCCATACAGTACTTTCACATAGAAATGGATCAGGGAATAATCAATAATGCGGAATATTCAAAGATTCATTCTATTTTTCATCAAAATTTGCATAATGATACCATAGACTTAATCTGTGACATCAAAAGTTCATTCTATTTTCATCAATATTTGCATAATGACATAATAGATTTAACTTTTGACAAATATGGGATAATCATAGTTCACAGACGTAAACACATATATCCCATAACATTATTTGCAATATATGAAACCAATAAAGATTAATACTGCAAAATCATCTTCCAAATAACATAGAATTTAAATAAATAAATCTAAAAACATTGCAAGATGAAAATCATTGGCAATAGCTATGTGTAATCACAATATATGTTATTCCAAACCCTAGTTATCCTTCTTAAAACATAAGAATGAATTCTCATAAGAAGTTTCATAGACAAAAAAAAAATAAAATCAAGCTTCTTTGATAACTTCATACCTTTGAAAGGCTCCATCATAAAAGGTATCACTGATATCCTTGATTCTTTTGACAGTGGAAGTTCCATGTTCATGAGTTAGAACATTTACTTTTAGATCAACAATATAGGCAAGATGCCTAGCTTTGATGCAGTCCATGATGAGTTTTTTTTGATTCTGTATCAAGACCTTTTGATTTTCAAGGATTTGGGTCTGACCATCAAAGAGCTGATTTATTTGCAGTTGGAGATTTGCAAATTCGACCCTTGAGTCATTCTGAAAAAGAATTAAATCCTTGACAAATTCACCAATCCAAGAGTTGTACTATTTCCTTGCAATCATCTTTTTCAGGACAAGTTCTTGAACTGAATCGCATCCTTTAATGTCTTCTTCCATCTCAAGATTCACCGCTTCTTGAGGTCTTGAAGAGTTCTCTATTTTTTTTTA
Source organism: Papaver armeniacum (assembly GCA_023531295.1). Taxonomy (NCBI): domain Eukaryota; kingdom Viridiplantae; phylum Streptophyta; class Magnoliopsida; order Ranunculales; family Papaveraceae; genus Papaver; species Papaver armeniacum. Next base: position 157,371 of record JAJJWW010012861.1, on the reverse strand, counting down.
TTATTAGGGATGGAAGAAACAATATAATATATATATATATATATATATATATATATATATATATATATATATGTATGTTTATGAACAAGAGAAGAACACCCTTGTTATGGAAACCCTATAAACTCTCAAGCGTAAGACACGGATGTTCGTGGACCAGTTATGGAAGGTTAATGGATCCGAAAGGATCCAATAATAAGGAAATACACTCTGTTTTCAGATATCTCATATTTTCATAGCTCAATGATTAAAAGGTTTACTTTAAATCAGAGCATATGAAAAAGATACAAAAGTTATTATGAGTCATGATATGACTCAACATTCACAAAGAAAAGAAAACAATTATTTCAAACACAAGACAAATGGTAACCTACATAGACTTGAGCATCTCACAAATATCATCCTTGCAACTCTCAAGTTAGATACAAGGATGAAATTACCTAGAGCTAGGTAGCAAAGTGAGATGTAATACCACCATGAATATTGAGAGATGAGTTGTAAATACCATATGAATGTTTGAGCCTCGTATTCCTTACCTTCCTTCGGTTATTTCTTATTCCAGAGAAATAAGACATAAACCTTTTCGAGTATCTATCAGAAGGATTTTTCTGAGGACTAAATCTAGGACCTCTAGAGATTGGTTCCAAAGGGTCAGAATTGAGAGAATTCCATCTCCTAGACTTAGGTCTACCAGACTTATTCTCATCAGCACTGGGAATGTGTACATTTGTAGCGCAAATATTAGAATCATTAAGAGGGACACGATTACTTTAGCAATTTCTAGAGGGGTGACTTTGGAAACCTTGTGAATGAGAATTCTGGTTTTCTGCAGGAATGAAATCCATTGTAGATGTCGTCAGACTATTCACTCTGTCGATGGTAAAAAGAAGTAGATTTTGAAGATCAGAAATCTGTTTCTTTCTAGTAAAACAATGTGAATCATAATGATTTCTTTTCCCACGGAAGGAACAGGTTCGTGGAAGAGAGACATCGGAAGGAACCTGTTTTACACTCGTATCCCTATTAGAAGATTGCAAGTTATGTAAACATTTCTTAGATGAATCTTCCTTTGGAGTAACTTTCTTCACGTACTGTAATCCCATATGAGAATTAGATATTGGCACAGAAGAAGGTTTACTCATTAAATAGAGTTTTCCTTTTCTAAGGATTTGCACTGTTCCCGGGCTAGAAGAAGTGATGCAACCAGTTTCTCTTTTTCAACACGAATGTTGTTCAGATCTGATGAATGAGTTTCGATCAATCGTTTTTCTCTAATGGAATCTTCTTTAACAATATCTTCAAGAACGCCAATCTTTTCTTGCTGTAGAGTAGTTTCTTGAACAAGGTTTTCGATATTGTTAAAGAAGGACTCAACGATACTGTAGAGTTCTCGTTCTCGATCAAGAGACTTCTCAAGTTCATCAATAAGCTGAGCATGTTTTTCTTCAAGAGACTTTATTTTAGACTCTTGAATATCAATAATCTCAGCAGATATTTTTAAAGTTCTGGTGAGTTCCATTTCAGCTTCTGACATAGTGTCAAATGTCACATCAGAGGGAATGTTATCAGAACATGATAGCAAAAAATTTCTACCTAGGGATTCGGAAGAATCATCTAAGGAGTTATCCTTTGAGGTAAGCCCAAGACATTTGGCATAACCAAAAACTTTGGAAGACATTTTTGTATGCGTAAGAATGAGACAATCTTATGTCCACAGAGTCAGATTGCTACAAACACATACTTATGAGGTCTTAAACTGTTTGCCTGCTCTGATACCAATTGAAAAAGCGGGGGTCTAACAACCACACCCAATATTTTGTTTAGGCAATCCGTATGAACTAACTCCAATATAATTCCAAGAGAATCAACTAGACAGTCAAACTCAATCAAGGAAAATATATCCAAGAGTTATATCTTTGTTTCTCAATGTAAGAAGCAAATCAAACAGATAGAAATCCGCGAGCCTGATTATTATGAGAAACAACTTGAACGGTACCAAAGACCAATGTTCAAGTGTCAATCAATTTTAATCAACAACCAAAGGTTGGATTTACCAATTGATTGAACTACGCAAAACCTGTGATATTTCAATTATATAAACAAATATAATGCGAAAAGAAATAACACAGACACCAGAAGTTTTGTTAACGAGGAAACCGCAAATGCAGAAAAACCACGGGACCTAATCCAGATTTGAACACCACATTGTATTAAGCCGATACAGACTCTAGCCTATTACAAGTTAACTTCAGACTGGAATGTAGTTGAGCCCTAACCAATCTCACACTAATTAAGGTACAGTCGCGTTCCTTACGCCTCTGAATCCCAGCAGGACTCTACGCACTTGATTCCCTTAGCTCATCTCACCCACAACTAAGAGTAACTACGACCCAAAGTCGAAGACTTGATAAACAAATCTGTCTCACACAAAAAAGTCTATTAAATAGATAAAACTGTCTCCCACAGAAATACCTACGAAGTTTTTGTTCCATCTTTTGATAAATCAAGGTGAACATGAACCAATTGATACACCGGTCTTATATTCCCGAAGAACAACCTAGTAATATCAATCACCTCACAATAACTTAACTATATGGTAGTAGAAAAAGTTATTGTGGAATCACAAAGAATGATACGAAGAGCTTTGTGATTACTTTTTATATCTTACCTATCAGAGATAAATCTCGAGCAAATCTAAGAGAAGATAGTACTTAATACGATAGAACAAAGTAAGATCAACACGCAACTACAAAGAAAATAGTTGGGTCTGGCTTCAGAATCCCAATGAAGTCTTTAAGTCATTAACCTATAATGGTTTTAGGAAAAACCTAGGTTAAAGGAGAATCGAGTCGCAACTAGTATCACACAGGAGGGGTGGGTATTAGGTTTCCCAGTTGCTAGAGTTGTCCTTTATATAGTCTTCAAATCAGGGTTTGATAACTTTGGAACAAAGCAATCAATATTCACCGTTAGATGAAACCTGATTTAAAATTCAAGCTAATATCTTTCCACCGTTAGATGGTCTTAGCTTTTTACACACAAATGAAATATACTTTCATTTAGATATGGGTAACCGTACCTAAACGTGTATATTGAGTTGGCTAAATAACACTTAACCGAAGTTAGCCATATGAACACTTTTCTCTTAACCATGTTCATCTTAACACTTCTAGATCGATGGATAATCAAATGAATCTAATTGTGTTACTCATAAAGTTGTTCAATTGTTTATATTCCCATAGAAGTATACAAGACATAATTAAAGCAAGATCATATTGATTCAAAATAATCAGTTCATGAACATTTTAGCCATGGTTTGCAAAGATTGCATTCCTTAATTTATAAATGTATTTGTTCATGACTATTAAATCACATTTAACCGATTTAAGAACTTGAACCACTTAAGTTTGCAAATGGGTACGCGAACTTAAGTTACAGACATTGGTCACAAGCCGATAGTTTGCAAACGGGTACGCAAACTTTAGATCCGGACTAAACTCAGTTGAAACCATTTGCGAACGGGTACGTAAACTTGGTTCCCGGACTTCAACAGTTAAATTAGTTTGCGAATGGGTATGAAAACTTAAGTACCCTGACTTAACAGTTGAATAAGTTTGCGAACGGGTATGCAAACTTCCGGTCCTGAATTCCGACAAAACAGTTCATACACTTAGTACACAAACCATAATGCATCCAGACATGGGTTTTAGCTCTTAACTCCCATTTCAATCATTGAAACACTCTTAGAAGACGAAAATAGCTATCTCACACAAACTATTAGCTTATAAGCAATTTTCCAGTGATCGAATGATCAATACGAAACATTCCGAGTCTACATCAAATGACTGTCTCACACAAATCATGTAAGATGTTACCATGTGATTTTCACATGATCATATTTTGACTTTCGCCAATAATAATGATGAATATAGTTAAAGCAAAAAGCTTTCCAACACATATTTCGAGAAAGATATAAGCGAGTTAAACTCAGCTCAAAATATCAAATGTGTATAATGTAAAGTCTATATAGCTATACGACTTTTGTCTCAACATGAGATAAGATAGAATAGACTTTTGAGTGATAGATGAGTTCAAGTCTCCGCATACCTTTTGTTGATGAAGTTCCACAAGCTCCCCTTAATAGTTCTTCGTCTTCAATCGATGAACGTCGTGAGTCTAAAGCTCAACTACACATTCTATCCTAATCCGAGACATAGCTATAAGTAGACTAGAAATCGAGACTTATAGTTTTGACAACTAAACTTGAAAAACAAGCTTGAGATAGCAACGCTTGCGAGATCAACCAAGCAGTGCTCTAACAAGGTTGGCCACCTACAAATTTTTATTCTTAGTAGTCCAAGTCTGTTTTGTAAAGTTTTCTAAAACTTAAAAGGTTTTGTTGCTTCCCAAAGTGGGAGAGGTTTGTCTCTATGTTGGTTTAGCAATAAAACATGATTTGTATTCCTTTAAACTGGATTGGTAGTAATCCTAATCAATGAAGTTAAGTTTTGTTCATGTTAATCATGTATGTTTAAGGATATATAATGATAATTATCTGTTATTCTATTTGGAATGGCATACTAGTTATAACAACGCTATGTGAGGCTGTTTTTAAACTCTTGATGGAAGGTCGAATAACACATGTCTTTCCTAGCATGAGGTGGACTCCATTCTAGCCCTTGTTTATAAAGAAATTTTTTCATCATTAAAGAATAAGAGAAGATCGAAACAAAGTTGATATGTTCTCTTTTAGTCATGAAGTATCTCTTTGATAATTTCATTATGATCCCGCTAGTTTTGGTACCTTTGCCAATTTATGTTGACAAAAAGGGGGAGAATTATTTTGTAGTTCACACTACATATACATATGGTTTACTGATTATTATGTAAGGAGGAGTGGTTTTCATTGTGAGATGAAGTATTGACTAAGGGGGAGTGATACATATCACCATAGTATTATTGTCAAAGTTGTGATACGATTGAAATTTGATGCTATGTAATAATTCTATGATGGATCTTTAACAAGTACATGATGAACACACGCATAGTTGAAGAACCAAGGAAATCAAGCATGTCGGATTTTGGAGCTGTAATGCTATTAATAAGTACAATCCATATGTAAAATAGTTTTGTCACTAAAATTGGCAAAGGGGGAGATTGTTAAAGCATTGCTCGGTTGAACCCACTAGCATTGGTATGTCAAGTTAGTTGTAAATTTTTAGTTTCCAAAATACATTCTTGATTTAGTATACTAAAGATAGTTTCGGACTAATTAAGTCTAAGAAGTAGAATCGAAGCTATCCTTGAAGGATGAAGTTTGAAGATTACAAGAAGATATCAACAAGTAATTCATCAACAAAGGTATGTGGTAATTGATTTCATTTGGATTCTTGTTCAATTCTACCTTTCTAATTTATCCAAATAAATGCTCACTCTATGGAACAATTCCTATGACGGTAAATGTACATTTATGTATATATACTCGAGGTTATTTAAGCCACGACTTTTGTGACAATAACCTGTATCTCTGGAAAGGTTCTCATGTTATAGGGAATGAGCTTACGAATTCAACGGGCTAAGAATCATTCAATTCTGAGTTATAACGATGAAGTTATGAGTGATTTATTAAAGTAACAATTATAAGTGTTGTTGTAATTGTTACAGTTCGTTAGTAAGAAACAATCCACGAAGTGTTTGTAATGGTTCACGGACTTGAGCCCAATTACGTGACTAGAAGCCTTTCTTAGTCAAGTTTTTGATGTTTCCTTATCTAGGCAAGATGGCTATTAATCTAAACATATTTTATTACCATATTAAAGTGTTTGTGATAACTTTTAATTCCTGCCTAAGTTAAAATGTGATTTATTCACATAAATACAACATATGCTAATAATTATTTATGCAAGATATTTGTAACTTAGGAAAGACTCCCATAATTAGGAGAGTCTAGAAAAAGGAAAATGGCCTAAACCCTAGCTTAGATTTCAAGCTAACATATTCACTATAAACAAAGAGTTCGTGAATGCTAAACCTTTTCATCCCTTTGGAAAATTGGCGTAAGCTTCACAGGTTATTTTCCATGTCTTCTGTTCTTCGTGAACAAGAGTGAGATAAAAGTCTTTGTATTGGGGATCACAAAGCCAAGTTGATAATAATCTTCGTAATTGTTTTTACAACTTGTAATCTAGGTTTTTCACCTCTTGTCTATTCTAAGGTCTTCTCTTCTGATATATGACCATTCAAGAGTTGTTGATCATAAACCCTAGGTTTTGATAGATTTCAGTTCTCGATCGTATACCAACACTTGTTAGTCGAAATCAAAACTAGAAAGAAAACTTCAATTAAGGTATCTCGTAAAAATCCTTAAGAAGTTTTAAACAAGATATCTCTAGATTTATTCTAATTGTTCTTGTTGTAGAATAATTAGGTTTTTCTTCAAGAATTCTAGTTGTTCTTGTTGTAGAATAATTAGGTTTTTCTTCCTTTCCTGAAGAGTTAAATAAACCCTAATCTACAAGTTTGTTTTGATATTACTTTTACCTAGTAATTGTTTTCTCAAACAAACACAAGATTTACAAAACCTTGATTTCACTTAAATCTTCACAAATAAGTTCTATTAGAGCACTGTTCGGTCGAACTCACAAGCGTTTCCATCTCAAGCTTGTTGTCAAGTTTAGTTTCCAAAACTATAAGTCTTGATTTCTAGTCTACTTATAGCTAAGTCTCGGATTAGGATATAAAGTTTAGTTGAGCATTAGACTTCACGACATTCATCGATTAAAGACGAAGAACTACTAAGGGAATCTTGTGGAACTTCATCAACAAAAGGTATGTGAAGACTTGAACTCATCTATCACTCAAAAGTCTATCTACTCTATCTTTTATTTGAGACAAAAGTCGTATGGCTATATAGACTTCGATTATTCACATTTGATATTTCGAGCTGAGTTTAACTCACTTACATATTTCTCGAAATATATGTTGGTAAGCTTTCGCTTTAACCAAGTTCATCTTATATACTTGACGAAAGTCAAAAGATGATCATGTGAAAATCTCCTGGTAACATCTTACATGATTTGTGTGAGACAGTCATTTGATGTAGACTCGAAATGTTTCGTATTGATCATTCGATCACTTGAAAATTGCTTTGAAGCTAATAGTTTGTGTGAGACATCTATTGTCGTCTTCTAAGAATGTTTCAATGATTGAAATGGGAGTTTAGAACACTTAACCATAATTAGATTATAAGCACATTATACGTAGTTGCATATGTGTTTATCCAAGACCGGAATGTAGTATGCATACCCGTATGCGTACTGGTGAGGTCAGGTAAAGTCCGGGAGCTAGAGTATGCGTACATGTACGCGTACTGGCGAAGTCAGTTGAAGTCAGGGTACGCGTACTGAATTCAACTGAAACTTGGAAGTGTACGACAGTTGTTTGTGGGTGAAAATGGTTTCTGCTGATTTCGGTAATTTCGGTGTGTGGGTGAGAAACGGATTTAAACCCTAAACAATGTACTGCAAGGGAGTACTTTAGATTCGAGAGATCAATCTGTACAAGTCCGGCATAAACCAAGAAATGGCCATTCCAGACTTGCTTCGGTCACAAAGTGGAGGAGAATGGGTTGGTTTTGGGGAGGGAAGCAAGGAAAGTGATGAGACCAGAATAGTTGATTCTGGAAGAGTAGTTGTGTTACGACTTGTATCAGAAAGTGGGAAGCTAACAAATGGCAAAGTTAGCAAACATTTTCTGAGTGGTGTATGCTCCTGACTGAACTTGTTGTTCGGTGGAAATAGGTAAGACCTATTTATACAAGTCGAAGTGAAACGTACTCTGGTCTCATTAATGAATGGAAAAATGGGTGAGTAAATGGGAGGAGGTGGTAACGTTAACGCATGGAATTGATGTTCCATAAAACCGTTAACGCATGGAATTGATGTTCCATAAAACCGTTAACGCATGAAATTGATGTCCCATAAAAAGAACGTTTCACCATTAACTCCATGTATTTACTAACCGCCTCATCCTTATGCCACTTCCTTATGACGGGCGTAGTGTACGCCGCACGCTGTAAACTACCAAACCAATACCCAAAGAGGATCCCCCAGTTTGTGATATGTGTTGATGTCTCGAATGTTTTTGTGGAAAACATGTAACATGTTGTTTCCTGGCAAGTCGCACTTGGGAGACTTTCTAGCTTGGTGACCTTCGACGGTCGAGATTTTGCATCTCTAGAGGAAAGATAGCCGTTGATCGTTGCACGCTTTCGTTTTGGTAGCCGCGCAGGGAAGGCCAACATGGTGGCGCGGCTAGGTTGGCATGCCGTTGGCATGGCATGGTTTGGTGTGGCCAAACTTAGGCTTCCGGGCCAAAGGTTACCATGCGTCGTCTGGTAACCTTGGATGCCTAGGATTTGCTCCTGGGATTGAAGGGGGGTCGTTGATCTTCGCACGCCTTCATTTTGGTATCCGCGTAGGGAAGGCCAGCATGGTGGCGCGGCTAGGTTGGCATGCCGTTGGCATGGCATGGTTTGGCGTGGCCAAACTTAGGCTTTCGGGCCAAAGGTTACCATGCGTCGTCTGGTAACCTTGGATGGCTAGGATTTGCTCCTTGGATTGAAGGGGGGCCGTTGATCGTCGCACGCCTTCGTTTTGGTAGCCGCGTAGGGAAGGCCAGCATGGTGGCGCGGCTAGGTGCGTTTGGCATGGTGGGGCCAAGGGTTTGGTATGCAGTTGGCACATGGCGCGGCTAGCAAGGCAAGGTGCGGTTTGGCTTGGCATGATGGGGCCAAGGATTTGGCATGTCATTGGCACATGGTGCGGCTAACATGGCTAGGGCCAAGGAAAGGTGCGGTTTGGCATGGTGGGGCCAAGGGTTTGGCATGTCATTGGCACATGGCGCGACTAACATGGCTAGGGCCAAGGCAAGGTGCGGTTTGGTTTGGCATGGTGGGGCCAAGGGTTTGGCACATGGTGCGGCTAGCATGGCTAGGGCCAAGGCAAGGTGCCGTTTGGCTTGGCATGTGGGGCCAAGGGTTTGGCGTTTGGCTTGACATGGAGGGGCCAAGGGCTTGGCATGCCATGGGCGCATGGTGCGGCTAGCATGGCTAGGGCCAAGGCAAGGTGCGGTTTTGCTTGGCATGTGGGGCCAAGGGTTTGGTAGGTGTGGCTGGCATGGTTTTCCATTGGCACAGGGGTGCGGCTAGCATGGTTGGCATGCTTTGGCGCGGTAGGTGTGGCTGGCATGGTTTGCCATTGGCACAGGGGTGAGGCTAGCATGGTTGGCATGCCTTGGCGCGGTAGGTGTGGCTGGCATGATTTGCCATTGGCACATGGGTGCGGCTAGCGTGGTTGGCATGCCTTGGCGCGGTAGGATGTGGCTGGCATGATGAGCCATTGGCACAGGGTTGCGGCTAGCATGATTGGCATGCCTTGGCGCGGTAGGATGTGGCTGGCATGATGAACCATTGGCACATGGGTGCGGCTAGCATGGTTGGCATGCCTTGGCACGGTAGGATGTGGCTGATATGATGAGCCATTGGCACAGGGGTGCGGCTAGCATGGTTGGCATGCCTTGGCGCGGTAGGATGTGGCTGGCATGATGAGCCATTGGCACAGGGGTGCGGCTTGCATGGTTGGGAAGCCTTGGCGCGGTAGGATGTGGCTGGCATGATGAGCGATTGGCACGTGCGGTGTGAGAATTAGGGTTTTGGCTTGTCGAAACCCTAATTAGTATTTAAAAAAAAAGGTACCTTGGTAATTTTCTCGCCGACAAATTAAAGGGTTTAATAAATGTGCTTGGTTTGGACATTATTACTCAAGTTTTGTGACGTCACTGTCTGACTAGGGTTTTACGACTTTACCCCTAAGTTAAAAACCACCATCAACATTAAGTCCCCTGCTTAGCTCGGAACAGGTGCCTTGTTGCGAGGTAAGCATATGATGGTGACAGACGAGGAAAGAATCGAAACGTAGGACATGCAAGATGGTCAGGAAAGTCCGACTAACCTTATTCGAGAGGTAAGGAGAGTTCATGATCCCGTGTTTGGTGGCCTTGCATAAATTTTACTGGTGGTGCGGACCGTGGAGTGGTAGAGGCGTTTGTTGTCAGTGATGCAAACAGTTGGTGCTGACTTGGCTTGGCCATGCGCCATCTTGGCTAGGCTAGGAAACACAGAATTGTTGGCTTTGCGAGTCGTTAGCATTGCTGGTTTGTCTTGGCAAGCCGTTGGTATTGAGATGGCTTAGAGTGGATCCACATACGTTGTACTGGCTAGGAATGGAGCTGCAAATATTGGATTGGCTTGGGATGGAGCCGCAAATGTTGGATTGGCTTGGGATGGAGCCGCAGATGTTGTAATGGCTAGGAATGGAGCCGCAAACGTTGGATTGGCTTGGGATGGGCGCTGGCTCGGCTTTGTATGGCGCGGAATGCTTGGTGTTGTGAAGCGCTTGCTAGCGCAACCCGGTTGCTTTCTTCCATGCGTGGCTCAGATAGGAAATCCTTTCCTTATTCAAATCCCAGAGCATCACGTTCATATGAAAGGTGTTAGCTCTCTTCCTCATGTCATATCGCCGGTTTCGTGGAATGATCGTGACTTGGTTCAGTTCCGTGGAAGGATGACGACTGGTTTCAGTTCCGTGGGATGATGGCAACTTTGTCTAAATTAGGGTTTGGCATGCTGAAACCCTAATTAACGCCCATTTACTAAAATCGTTATAGAATTCTCATACGAACTCGGATTTTGACGGTCCGCCCCTCCATCTGACCGGAAAATAATTTTCTATCTCCATTTAAAGGAATATTTAGGTTTTGAGCTCGCTTAGGAGGTGAAAACGGCCCGACAGTGGAACTCATGAAGAATTCAGAAGGGATGTTGCGGGCCCGGGTAGCATAGTCGTGCCGAGTCATCTATTCCCGTTCATGGAGCAAGAAGGAATCTTTATTTTATTTAAACTCTAGAAACTCCGTCCACATGAAAAGAGGTATTGACCCTCTTCTGTTTTCTGTTGCTCGTCTGAGTCCGTGCTTTCGTTCGCACTGTCTCTCCAGTGGATTCCAAAATTTACCAAACTCCATTGCATTCTTGGGATGGATGGATGAAACATATGCTCGGCAGCGATCATGTCAGGGCTAACCTTGGAGATTGTGGTTGCGTTGTCGGTCCATCCTTGACTTTAGGTTGTTCAGTGTCTGGACCTTATGATCAGGATGATGATATGCCGTGGATGATTGTATGGTAGAAATCTCCCAAAGTCACAGGATGAAATAGATGAGTTGGGAGACATTCTGTTGCCGATGTGCTGCTATCAAGTCTTCAAGTACTTTGTACCAAGAGACATCCTTTGAACCAACTTCTGAATCTTGGACTATCGTATGGAATAGGATGCGGTGAGCAGTCCCTAGTTATCTTCTTGTTAAATCCGATGACATGGCCGAATATGTGAATGTATCCTTGTGGCGTGCTTTTGGAGTCTTCGATGCACATGTACGGCTTCGTGTTGAGAAATTCTTGCGGATCGTAAAACTTCGGCAGCGATGATGTTGAAATCAAAAGTAACCAGGTTGAGGGGAGTGAAAGCGTCCCATGCTGGTAGTCCCCATGTGTAGCTTACTTTCATTGCATCACCCCGAATCCACATCTACGGGATTTGATACGAGCTTATTGTACTCTTCTGGATGTGACGCATGGCTCCCTCTGTTTCTTCAGGAAAATGTCTCAGCCGCGTCTCTGGAGTTTTCTCATGAAACTTTGATAGTGAAGGGATACCGTGTAAATCCTCAGTCCCCAAATATGCTTACATGTTTCCATCTTGTATTGTCAGTAGGTAGACCATGATAAAGATATCACTATCTCGTGCGTTCGTACTGGTGATTTTGTTACTTCTTCCACGTGAAACTAAAATATGGAGGAGTACGGGTTACCTTTGTAGTGATTGCTGCCGTGGTGAAGCTCTGGCTGGTATCAACAAATGAGCGGTAACAGTTCTTGGTAGTAGATGTAATCAGACGAGACCACATTGTCGTGAGAAAAAGGTAGGTTGGCTGGAATTGTATGGGCATACATGGAAGTAAAAGGATTGGATGGATGCGCAATCGTGCAAACTGTCCATGATCACGAGTTTTGGCGAGATAGGTCAAAAGCTGGCCATGACTACGAAGATTGGCTGGCTGCGATCATGATCCTTGACATGGTGAGTGTGGTGGCACGACCATTTGCAGGAAGGAGTGGCGTTGAAGCGGCTTTGGCTCTTGGAGAGGATGTTGAAACTTAAAGAGCCAAGCACTAAAGTTTCGGCTTCGGATCCTGGAGCAGCTTATGGAGAGAACGCTGAAGTGGAGCGGCTACTGGAGCGAACGTTGAAGCGGAGCGGTTGCCGGAGGACGTGGAAGCGGAGCGGCTGTGTCAATCAGCGTGCCGTGAAATTGAACACTCTTCACATGAACAGTGGTTAGGAGTCCCCAGTTTTATTTATCAGTCGTACTTTTCAGGAGAGGTTGGGGTTTTGGAACGGCTTGTTTGGATGGAAACACTTGCTTTCTTGATGCAGTGCAGTTGATGGATGCAAATATGTCTTGACGTTACGCCTTGGAGAAAAATAGAATCTCGCATAACTGTTTCATTACAGACTGCGCAACTTTGTAGGTGAAGTCCCCATCATGCGGGTCCTGACGGGAAGAGGGTCTCTGTGAACTCATGAGGGTTGCTGATTCCCTTTGCTTTCGATTTTGGAGAAGTCGTTCCTGATCTTTACGTGTGATGAAATTAGATTGCTGATTCATTCTACGGGGCGTTCAAGAGAAACGCGAGCCTCTTGATCTATAAACGCACGTCCTGCTGAAGTGCCTTTTGTCTTTTCATCAAATCAACAGTGGTAAAAGGAGGACGGCTTCTTCCGGCTCTTCCAGTATCTTGCCCTGATGGGGGGTAGCAGCATCTCTAGTGACGGTTGGAGCTATCATGCTTGAAGAAACGTTGGGGTGGCGGAAGCGGCTCTGGTTCTGGTGATCGTGGGTGTATCGTGCGAGAGATGGCACGGTTTGATCACAGAGTCTTTGGAGCCATGACGCTGTTTGAAGGGTGAGGATGGCGCTGCTTTGGGCTGGTTATGGAGCGGAGAAGATGGCGGGAAGGGCGCAAGTCGTTAGCGCGTAAAGGATGCAAAATGTTGGTGCTTGCCATCGAGAAGAGAAGCTAGCACTGGAAGGATGCAAGCTGTTGGTGCTGACTAGGGTGCGGTATTGTCACTGGCATGCGCGTGCGGCATGTGTGCCTGGCATGTGCGTCTGGTAAGCGCGTCTGGCATGCGCGTCTGGTAAGTGCGTCTGGTGTTGTCTTGGACGCGGACTGTTGGCGTTGGAACTTTGGCTACAAAGCGGTGATGATAGCGATGGTGGCTTCAGTCCGTGGGACGGTGAAAATGGTACTTGGAAGGCTTTCAGGGTGGATCATGGAATGCTGGTGTTAGCGGTAGCGTGGTAGCAACAAAGTGGGCAAGCATATTCCAGCTATGTACTCCATCGTTTCTCTTTCAATTTGTTCTCCTATTTATTTATTTTTTGGTGCAAACCCTAACCATAGGTGTGCCTTTCATAAACTTTTGGAAATACTTCATCATAAACAATTCCTCTTCGAATACCACCGTAGTGACGTCGGCTACCTCACGCATAGCAACGGGTAATCATTATTGCAAAGTAGGCGCGTACGGGTAGGTGACTGTTTTTTTTTTTGAAAGGCAAATAAAGCGCCTGGTTTATGGTTTGGTTTTTTCTGGTTTTTGGATCGGTAGATGATTGCTTTTTATAAGAGTTTTGGATTATTTTGGAATAATGGTTTTTTGATATGTTAAAGGCTGAATTGGAAGTGTAAGTAGCAAATCATCTGGGAAAGTTGTGGAGACGTGAATATTGCATGATGATGGAAAGCATGGGAACAATATGGCTATCGGTTTTTATTATCTCTGTAAAGATTTGAAGTAGTAGACCATGTATTTTGTCTAGGCAAGGCTTACTCAGTTTTCTGGATCTCTTGATGAAAAATAAATCTTCCGGGTGTAAGTCTGAGTTTTGTGGGAAGCACCGCCGTGATGTGGAAAGTCCCCAGTCGTCTACGAGTCACTTGATAATCGAGTCGTCGATCCACAGGTGGATCATTTGATTTTAACCTCTGGGAAGTCCCAGTCGCCCCTTGCGGTGTCATGACCGGTAATCGGGTCATCTCAGTAGCTGAGTCGTCGATCCCGGAGCGGATCGTATAGGGTCGTCTGGTAGTTTAGTCGATCCATGAGCGGATTGTTTTCCTCTACCGTTTGGATGTCTGCGTCGAAGTATGAGATCGAGGATTGAAAATTTGACATTATAACCGAAAGATCAATCTCCCACTGTGGTCGCCAATTGTTTGTGGGTGAAAATGGTTTCTGCTGATTTCGGTAATTTCGATGTGTGAGTGAGAAACGGTTTAAACCCTAAACAATGTCTTCGCAAGGGGAGTACTTTAGATTCGAGAGATCAATCTGTACAAATCCGGCCTAAACCAAGAAATGGCCGTTCAAGACTTGCTTCGGTCACAAAGTGGAGGAGAATGGGTTGGTTTTGGGGAGGAAGCAAGGAAAGTGATGAGACCAGAATAGTTGATTACGGAAGAGTAGTTGTGTTACGACTTGTATCGAAAGTGTGGGAAGCTAACAGATGGGAAAGTTAGCAAACGTTTTACGAGTGGTGTATGCTCTAACTGAACTTGTTGTTCGGTGGGAAATATGTAAGACCTATTTATACAAGTCGAAGTGAAACGTACTGCGGTCTCATTAAGGAATGGAAAAATGGGTGATTAGATGGGAGGAGGTAGTAACGTTAACGCATGGAATTGATGTTCCATAAAACCGTTAACGCATGGAATTGATGTTCCATAAAACCGTTAATGCATGGAATTGATGTCCCATAAAAAGAACGTTTCACCATTAACTCCTGTATTTATTAACCGCCTCATCCTTATCCCACTTCCTTATGACGCGGGCGTAGTGTACGCCGCATGGCTTGTTAACCGCCAAACCAATACCCAAAGAGGATCCCCAGGTTTGTGATATGTATTGATGTCTCGAATATTTTTTTGGAAAACATGTAACATGTTGTTGTTGCACAGCAAGTCGCACTTGGGAGACTTGCAAGCTTGGTGACCTTCGACGGTCGAGATTTTGCATCTCAAGAGGAAAGATAGCCGTTGATCGTTGCACGCTTTCGTTTTGGTAGCCGCGTAGGGAAGGCCAGCATGGTGGCGCGGCTAGGTTGGCATGCCGTTGGCATGGCATGGTTTGATTAATGGCCAAACATAGGCTTTCGGGCCAAAGGTTACCATGCATCGTCTGGTAACCTTGGATGGCTAGGATTTGCTCACAGGATTGAAGGGGGACCGTTGATTGTCGCACGCCTTCATTTTGGTAGCCGCGTAGGGAAGGCCGCATGGTGGCGCGGCTAGGTTTGCATGTCGTTGGCATGGCATGGTTTGGCGTATCCAAACTTAGGCTTTCGGGCCAAACGTTACCATGCGTCGCCTGGTAACCTTGGATGGCTAGGATTTGCTCCTGGGATTGAAGGGGGACCGTTGATCGTCGCACGCCTTCGTTTTTGGTAGCTGCGTAGGGAAGGCCAGCATGGTGGTGCGACTAGGTTGACGTGCCGTTGGCATGGCATGGTTTGGCGTGGCCAAACTTAGGTTTTTGGGCCAAAGGTTACCATGCGTCGTCTGGTAACCTTGGATGGCTAGGATTTGCTCCTGGGATTAAAGGGGGACCGTTGATCGTCGCACGCCTTCATTTTTGGTAGCCGCGTAAGGAAGGCCAACATGGTGCCGCGGCTAGGTTGGCATGTCGTTGGCATGGCATGGTTTGGCGTGGCCAAACTTAGGTTTTTGGGCCAAAGGTTACCATGCATCGTTTGGTAACCTTGGATGGCTAGGATTTGCTCCTGGGATTAAAGGGGGAACGTTGATCGTCGCACGCCTTCGTTTTTGGTAGCCGCGTAGGGAAGGCCAGCATGGTGGCGCGGCTAGGTTGGCATGCCGTTGGCATGGCATGGTTTGGCGTGGCCAAACTTAGGCTTTCGGGCCAAAGGTTACCATGCGTCGTCTGGTAACCTTGGATGGCTAGGATTTTCTCCTGGGATTGAAGGGGGACCGTTGATCGTCACACGCCTTCGTTTTTGGTAGCCGTGTAGGGAAGGCCATCATGGTGGCGCGGCTAGGTTGGCATGCCGTTGGCATGGCACGGTTTGGCGAGGCCAAACTTAGGTTTTCGGGCCAAAGGTTACCATGCGTCGTCTGGTAACCTTGGATGGCTGGGATTTGCTCATGGGATTGAAGGGGACCGTTGATCGTCGCACGCCTTCTTTTATGGTAGCCGCGTAGGAAGGCCCGACATGGTGGCGCGGCTAGGTGCGTTTGGCATGGTGGGGCCAAGGGTTTGGTATGCCGTTGGCACATGGCGCGGCTAGCACGGCTAGGGCCAAGGCAAGGTGCGGTTTGGCTTGGCATGGTGGGGCCAAGGGTTTGGCATGCCGTTGGCACATGGTGCGGCTAACATGGCTAGGGTCAAGGCAAGGTGCGGTTTGGCATGGTGGGGCCAAGGGTTTGGCATGCCGTTGGCACATGGCGCTGCTAACATGGCTAGGGCCAAGGCAAGGTGCGGTTTGGTTTGGCATGGTGGGGCCAAGGGTTTGGCATGTCGTTGGCACATGGTGCGGCTAGCATGGCTAGGGCCAAGACAAGGTGCGGTTTGGCTTGGCATGTGGGTCCAAGGGTTTGGCGTGAATGGTTTGGCTTGGCATGGCGGGGCCAAGGGCTTGGCATGCCATGGGCGCATGGTGCGGCTAGCATGGCTATGGCCAAGGCAAGGTGCGGTTTGGCTTGTCATGTGGGGCCAAGGGTTTGGTTGGTGTGGCTGGCATGGTTTGCCATTGGCACAAGGGTGCGGCTAGCATGGTTGGCATGCCTTGGCGCGGTAGGTGTGGCTGGCATGGTTTGATATTGGCACAGGGCTGCGGCTAGCTTGGTTGGCATGCCTTGGCACGGTAGGATTTGGCTGGCATGATGAGCCATTGTCACAGGGGTTCGGCTAGTATGGTTGGCATGCCTTGGCGCGGTAGGATGTGGCTGGCATGATGAGCCATTGGCACAGGGGGTGCGGCTAGCATGGTTGGCATGCCTTGGCGCGGTAGGATGTGGCTGTCATGATGAGCCATTGGCACAGGGGTGCGGCTAGCATGGTTGGCATGCCTTGGCGCGGTTGGATGTGGCTGGCATGATGAGCCATTGGCACGTGCGGTGTGAGAATTAGGGTTTTGGCTTGTCGAAACCCTAATTAATATTTAAATAAAGGTACCCTGGTAATTTTCTCGCAGACAAATTAAAGGGTTTAATAAATATGCTTGGTTTGGACATTATTACTCAAGTTTTGTGACGTCACTGTCTGACTAGGGTTTTACGACTTTACCCCTAAGTTAAAAACCACCATCAACAACAGTATGCGTACACGTTTGCATACTGGCGAACATAGTCCAGGTCCGGCTACTTAGGTATGCTTACCCGTTTGCGTACTTGAGTGGGTTATGTTCTAAAATCGGGTTGTTCATGAACTAATACGTTTATATAATAAGGAATGCAATCTTTTGCAACCGTGTCTATAATGTTCATGAATTGATTCGAGTGAATCAAAATCGATTTTGCTTCAATTGTGTCTTGTATACTTCTATGAGAATATAAACAATTGAACAACTCTAAAACTAGTTTCATTTGAGTCATTTGAACTAGTTATGGTTAAGATGAATATGGTTAATATGAAAGTGTTCATATGGCTAACTTCGATTAACTATTGTTGAGCTAACAAAGGTGTACACGGTTAGGTACGATTACTCATATCTAAATGAAGTCACTTTTCATTTGTGTGTAACAAGCTAAGTTCAATCTAACTGTTGAAAGATATTAGCTTGAGTCTAATCAGGTTTTTTATCTAACGGTGAATATTGAATGCTTTGTTACCAAGGTAACATTGATTGCAAACCCTGATTTGAAGACTATATAAAGGAGAACTCTAGCAACTGGGAAACCTAATCCCCACAACTCTTGTTTGATACTAGCTGCGACTAGAGTCGATTCTCCTTTAACCTTAGGTTTTTCTAAAACCCAACCTTTTTCTCTGTAGTTGCGTGTTCTGATCTTGCTATTTTCTATCGTGATTGAGTACTATCTTCTCTAAGATTTGATCGAGATTTAATCTCCGATAGGCAAGATAAAAAGTAGCCACAAACATCTTCATCTCATCGTTTGTGATTCCACAATGTCTTCTTTCGCTACCATACGATTAAGATTATTGTGAGGTGATTGATATTTCTAGGCTATTCTTCGGGAATATTAGTCCGGTATATCAATTGTTTTTGTTCACCTTGATTTATCAAAAGACGGAACAAAACTCATACGTATATGTGGGAGACAAATTTATCTATTTAATAGACTTTTCTGTGTGAGACAGATTGGTTTATCAAGTGAAAATACGGGGGTCTAACAACCACACCTAACAATTCATTTGGCAATCTGAGAGGACTTACTCCAATATACTTTCTAGAGAATCAACTAGACAGTCAGACTCAATCTAGAGTAAAGTATATCAAAGAGTTTTAATATCTTTGTTTCACAATGTAATCAGCAAATCAAACAGATAGAAATCCATGAGCTGATTATTATGTGAAACAACTTGAACGGTACCAAAGACCAATGTTCAAGTGTCAATCAATGTAAATCAACAACCAAAGGTTTGATATTCTAATTGATTGATCTTAACGCACAACCTATGATATTTCAATTATATAACAAAATATAATACGGAAAAGAAATAACACAGACACCAGAATTTTGTTAACGAGGAAAACCGCAAATGCAGAAAAACCCCGGGACCTAGTCCAGTTTGAACACCACACTGTATTAAGCCGCTACAGACTCTATCCTGCTATCAATTAACTTCGGACTGGACTGTAGTTGAACCCTAATCAATCTTACACTGATTCAAGGTATAGTTGTGTTCCTTACGTCGCTGATCCCAGCAGGATACTACGCACTTGATTCCCTTAGTTGATCTCACCCACAACAAAGAGTTTCTACGACCCAAAGTCGAAGACTTGATAAACAAATCTGTCTCACACAGAAAAGTCTATAGATTGAATAAATATGTCTCCCACAGAAATATGTCTTTTGATAAATCAAGGTGAACAGGAACCAATTGATAAACCGGACTTATATTCCCAAAGAACAGCCTAGTATTATCAATCACCTCACAATAATTTTAATCGACTAGCGAATATTGTGGAATCATAAACGATGAGACGAAGATGTTTGTGATTACTTTTATCTTGCCTATCGGAGAAATGAATCTCGAGTCAATTATTCAATTGTACTCAATAAGATAGAATCAGGCAAGATCAGAACACGCAACTACAAAGAAAATAGTTGGGTCTGGCTTCACAATCCCAATGAAGTCTTTGAAGTCGTTAACCTACAAGGTCTCGAAGAAACCTAAGGTTAAAGGAGAATCGATTCATGAAATTTATAGCCACGGTTTGCAATTATGCATTCCTTAGTTTATATAAGCTTAAGTTCACAAATAATCGTTTTTAGAAAATAACCAACTTAAGTACGTGGACTAGGTACGCGGACTTAAGTACCCGGAATAAGTTTGTAAATAGTTCACAAACTCCAGCAGATTTTCTCGGGAAGAGAACCTCCGACAGTACGCGGACTGGGTTCGCGGACTCTGTTCCGGTTTCCTGAGCAGCAAAGTACGCAGACTTTGGTTCAAGGAATAAGGACTTATACATGTATGTGTTACCACACAATGCTTATATCCAACAATGGTTATATAATCTAAACTCTCATTTCAATCATTGAAACATTCTTAGAGGACGTTATATAGTTGTTATTCACAAACCATTTTTCATCAAAGCCATTTTCAAGTGATTGAAACTTAATATGACTTTTGTCACTAGTAAAGATGAACTTGGCCAAAGCAAAATCTTACCAACACATATTTAGAGAAATATGTAAGCGACTCGGCTCGAAACAATAAATTGTTCCACAAATTCAAAAATTACCCAACATAATATGTGCGCCCCAATTATTTTGCAATCCTCACCGCATTTACTAGGGCTTCTTGGTGAGGATGCACTTTCACACAATCAGGTTGTGTTGAGGTGAACAAAATCTTGCTCACCACAGGTATTTGAAACAAAATCATGCATGGACTCTAGGAATTTAACAACTTCCTTGAAACTTTCAATAACTGTTCCATACCTTTTTAAGATGTTATCCCTTGTCGAACTCTTGTCTGGGAGATCCTTCTTAATAGTACTTGTTGCTTTATTGATCTTCTTTGGTACCCATTTCTGAGTAGCTTTTGGAGCAACATATTTCTTTTTCTCCCCAATATAATTATGAAATTTCTTGGAGGGAATACTAGAAGAACTGATATTATGAAACTCAGTTTTTCTCCAGTTTGGAACATCAGATCTTGTCATCTTAACAGAATCAGATCTGGTTTTATCTCGTTTAAGAAATCTGCAATTCCTTTGCAAGTGACCTGGTTTTCCATAATAAAAGCAATGTTTAGTAGAATGGAAAAATTTATGTTTGGTGCTACCTGAATGTGTATGTGCTTGCTTTGTAGCTTGACAGAATTTTCTCTTTTCGTCATCGGCAGTTGGCAGAGATATTTCACTTTTGTCAACCGTGGAAGGTTTTGGTTGAGAAGAATTTTTAGCTCTGACAAATTTTATTTCTTTGCAAATACTAGGAGCGTCTATTCCTTCATATCCCAATCCTCGTGTATCACGATGAATTCTACATGCTCCCAATATTGAGGTTAATTTATCTGAGCTGCTATTTCTAGACAAACTCTCTTTTAAGATCGAGTTTTCTTCTTCCAACCTTTTGACCTTTTAAACGCAATAACTAGATCATTCTTGGATGATTCACATTGAACTTTGAGATCTTCTCGTTCCAAATCAAATAACAAGTTTATCTCAATGTTCTCCAAGTTATCAAGTTTTTCTTGAAGAATAATTTCTCGATCACGACTTCCGACAATTTCTTCTTTAAACCTTCGTATTTCGTTGAGATAATCTCTTGCACCAATAGAATCAAGTTGGTCTTGCAAGTCTTTATTCCGACTATGAAGTCTGTCATATTTTACTTTCTCACTGAATATGGTTCTTTCGACTTAGAAAGTTTGATGACATTGCTTAAGAAGTTTATTAGCAACTGGATCTACATGGAACACTTCTTCGTCAAAATCAGAATCAGTATCCGAAAGAATTTTTCCAGAAGCTAATGCAATATCGCCTGCGTACTCTTGGTGATTATAATATTCAGGTCCATCATCAAGAGTAGGCAAAGTCACTGCATATCTGATGTCTACGGCTCCAGCTAGGACATACGAAGACAAGTGCCCGAAACCACGACGATTATAGCATTGTACATCATCATTAGGAGATGTTGTAACTTTAGAAAAACTCTTTTTCTATCTCTCAAGAGTTTTCTAAATTGTCGTCGAGTAACATCCTTAGAATCTGGCGAACCAGATTTATCCTTAGAGGATTCAGAATTGTTTGCAGCTTTAAGAGAAATCACCTCTTTTCTAGATGCGTGTTCATTATCAAAGATCTTTAACTTTCCTACAAGAGTATTTCTGGAGAGTGTAGAAAGATCGTTTGCTTCTTCAATGGAATGTTTCTTAGACTCGTATCTTGATGGTAGAGACCTGAGAATTTTGCACACAATAACTTTCTCTGGAATAGTTCTTCCTAATGAATACGAGGAGTTAACCATTTGAGAAAGTCTTTGGTTAAACTCATCAAAGGTTTCATCATCAGACATGTGAAGGTTTTCCCAGTCAGAAGCTAGATTTTGAAGCATGGCTTCTTTCTCTACGGCATTCCCTTCGAATACGGTATCTAATATATCCCAAGTATCTTTAGACTTATTACATGTAGTAACGTGGTGCTGAAGATCTGGGGTAATGGCATGGATGATAGAATTTAATCCGTCAGAATTTTGCTTTGCAACAAGAATCTCAAGTTTATCATAATCACCAATATCATTTGCAACAGTTACACCGTCTACTGTAACTAATGGAGGATCATAGCCATTAACAATATGAACCCATGATTGAAAATCTCACGCTTGTATAAAAGCACGCATAGCAATTTTCCATCATAAATAGTTCGTGCCATCGAAGACTGGTGGTACGTGTATAGAGATAGCACTTCTTTCCATAGAATCAGATTGCTACAAACACAGACTTATGAGGTCTTAGCGTGTTTGCCTGCTCTGATACCAATTGAAAAAGCGGGGGTCTAACAACCACACCCAACAATTCGTTTGGCAATCTGAGAGGACTTACTCTATTATAATTTCAAGAGAATCAACTAGACAGTCAGACTCAGTCTTGAGAAAAGTATAATAAAGAGTTATATCTCTATTTCTCAATTAAATTCGCAATCAAACAAATAGGAATTTGCGAGCCCGATTGAATATAAGAAATAACTTGGACGGTATCAAAAACCAATATCCAAGTGTCAATCAGTTTAATCAACAACCAAAGGTTGGATTCCCAATTGATTGAACTTACGCACAACCTGTGATATTTCAATTATAAAGATAACCAATATAATGCGGAAAAAGAAATAACACAGACACCAGAAATTTTGTTAACGAGGAAACCGCAAATGCAGAAAAACCCCGGGACCTAGTCCAGAATAAACACACACTGATTATAAGTTGTTACACCAAATTCCTACTACCTATTCGGACTAGATGTAATAACTGCTTCAGCACAAATAGAACTCCTAGCACAACACCGATTGTCTTTAGGAATTCTTCTCGTAAATCTTCTAGCAGAACCCAAGGCTCTCTTTAGAAGATACAATAACACGATTCATACGATTTGATATTTTGTTTGCACAAAACACCGGTTTGATTTCCCTTTAAATGTGAATCAAGGTTTTAGAAATCTTGTGTTTATTTTGATAAAAACAATTACTAGGTAAAAGTAATATCAAAACAAACTTGTAGATTACGGATTATTACACTCTTCAATAATGGAAGAGAAACCTAATTATTCTACAACAAGAACAACTAGAATAAATCTAGAGATATCTTGTTTAAAACTTCTTAAGGATTTTTACGAGATACCTTAATCGAAGTTTTCTTTCTAGCTTATGATTTCGACTAACAAGTGTTGGTATACGATCGGAAACTGAAATCTATCAAAACCTAGGGTTTATGATCAAAAACTCTTGAATGGTTTTATATCAGAAGAGAAAACCTTAGAATAGACAAGAGGTGAAAAACCTAGATTACAAGTTGTATAATCAATCACGAAGATTAAATCCAACTCGGATTTGTGATCCCCAATACAAAGACTTTTATCTCACTCTTGTTCACGAAGAACAGAAGACATGGAAAAAAACCTTATGAGCTTACACCAATTTTCCAAAGGGGATGTGATGAGTGCCAAATATTGCATATTTCTACATCTATTTATTGGCATTTAACTCATCTTTTGTACACATAAATCTGATATTATCCCAGATTCTGTATTTTCTTTGTTTTCAAGAATAAATATTTGTACTAATTAATTTTGTGTTTTTAGGTAGTAAATAAAGCTCGGAGAAATTGAGGAGCCAAAAGAGCAGAAAATTGGAGGTGAGCATCTATGGAGCAGAAAGCCAAAGCCCGCGCGCGCATCAGTTGCAACCCAACAAGGAGCAACCCATTTACAAGACATGGGCTTGAGCTATCAAGACCCGGCCCATACCCGGATCCAAAACCGCCTATATCCCGAGCCGTTCGAGATCTCGCCCGCCGCATCCGACGCTCGCTGCATCTCTCACATCATCTCTTGATGCTCCCGCTTCACAGCAAAACCGTCTACCCCTTCATCCCAACCAAACCAAACAATCCCTTCCTCATTTCTTCTTCTTCTCCTCTCTCTTCACCCGAAAAACTCAGAGAAGCCATCCCATTCTCTTCTTCTCCGACCAAACCCTGTTGCAGCGCCGCCTCCATCGTTTCTCCCTACAACACACACCACCAACAAAGACCAAAGATGCCGCCTTCCCCTTCTCTAGCTCCAGCTATCTCCACCACAGCTTCTCCCAACCCTAGAAGCTGAGCTAGAGATAACTGGAATTAGGGTTTGTACAAAAGTTCATTAGTGGAGTTGCAGAGCCGATTTTACAGAGGGAACAACAAATTCAGAGGGTGATGGTGAGAGGGTATTAAATTATTTTCTGTTTTGGAGTGAATTAGGGTTTGACCTTGCATGTATAAATAGAAGAGGTAGTTTGATGTTTGGGGGTATGCCTGGGCTAGCCAGAGCACCAATTTAGAGTTAATTTGTGTTTTATTGTTTCTTGTGATGTTCTAATTACATTTGCTAGGGTGTAGATGAAACTCATAATCACATGTTGAGTTAACTCATGTTCAAAATTTATGTTCTTCTTTGTGCTTAATGGAAATGAGTAATTGTATCTTTGTTTTGATCAAATGAACTTGTGATAGTTTGTACTGTAATAAGACAAGCTATACTAGGGGTGAATTAGTGAGATCAGTTGAATTGATTTAGGAGTAATTAGTTAGCTAACAAGCCAAATGAACTTGTGATAGTTTGTACTGTAAGAAGACAAGCTATACTAGGGGTGAGTTAGGAGAGTTTGCTAAAGAATTCCTCCACCTGAGGCCTTCAAAGGGAGGTACAAGAACATAAATGGAGTGTGTTTTGCCTTAGCATAGGTTCATGAGGTGAAGTCTAACACCCTAGTGCCACAAAATCACCAGTTACAACATTTTCTACTTATTTGTTGCCTTAGTTTAGAGCCACATCAACTAGTCGTATCGACAACCAAAATCAGTTCACATTTGCGCTACCTCACTTCAAAAGTCAGTTGTAGTAAGCCTTAGATCAAACATATAACCACACCATTTCTCTGTGGGATCGACTTGTGCTTGCCCTTGCCTCCAATAGGCCTGTGCACTTGCAGTAGACATAGTCGTAGGCATCTTTACTAGCCTACCAAGTTTTTGGCGCCGCTGCCAGGGACTTGGCGTGTGCTGTGTCGATTCTTGCTTGCTTTACTGATTTTCATCCCACCATTGTACATATTAGCTTGCACTCTTTATATCATTGTAGTATAACTTAGATAAAAGCATCTGTAGTTATAATTTAGTTGTAGTTGCATCTTTAAGCTGTCTTTCAATTAAGTTACCTGCATTATTGCCTTATAATGTTGTTGTTATTTTTGTTAGCCTAATTCTTCATCCATCTGTGCATCATCTTGTTAGTTAGTTTCCATCTCAAGCTTGTAGTTCTCAGCTGAAGCTGTAGCTATACTCTCTTTCACTTTCATAAAACAGAGCATCTGTGTGTTGAGCATTTGCAATATGGGTTAAATTTTTCATCCTCCTGTGACACATCAGCACAAGCACCATAGCATTTCCTATCTAGCTTAGGCCTGCTCCATTGTAACTGTGCATCTGTGCACATTATCATGTTTTAAACTGTGCAATATTGGGAACTGAGAGTTCTTTCTTGAGTAACAGGTGCCCGTGGTGCAGCTGAGCCAACCCAAGGAACACAAGGAAAAGCGCGGGACTTGAGGTTAGCCTGTGAATGAGCTGTATCTAAACCTGTGATATCTGCTAACCCAATAACAATTGAATATATGCCTGCTGAACTAGTGCCATGTCTTTGAACTGAGCCATGTCATGATAAGCATGTGTAGGAATTTATCATCTGTTCTTTGAGCATTGCCTCGTTACTTTGCGCACTAACATTGAGCTAAATTGTGCATCACTGAAAAGTTCTTTGAGCATCTCTGTATGTGCATCTCAGTGACCCATGCTTGCATGATAACTTAGTTACCTGCAATTTTGTGAGTTTGAGCTACAACAAGTACAACCAAACTTGCTACAAACCTTGTGTGATATCAACTAGGCTGGTTGATATCAACTACCCTAATTGATTCTGCATACCCTAATCATAACCATTGAAAACCAAAAGGGTCAACTGACCTGTTGAACTTGTGTTGTGTGCAATCACCCCACGAATTCGATTGTAGCTCACCTAAGCACCACCTTGAGATAACTTGAGCCTTGCAAATACACATTGTTGGTATTGACCTACCCACATGCTAATGAGAATGCCATGATCTGTGCATAAGCCATCCTGAGCTGTGTTGTTTGTGTAAGTGTGCTGTGATTCCTTGGATTCATCAAGACCTGAACTTAACTCCATACCCTGAAGCTGTGAGTTTAAGCTGCAAACCCCAGCTGGCATCTTCGACCCTGCTTCTTGCATACCCTGATATGCACAAACATGATTCTGTGATGCATGAGCTGTGAATTTAAGTTTAGCCAGACTTGTTAGTGATCTGTGAAACACTGAAATTTGGCTTAATACCTCTGAATATGTGCATGATACACCATCTTTGCATGATAAGCTAGCTGCCTTGCTAGGTATTGCTCACACATGAAATCCTTGTGCTTGTGTGTTCTGTACCAAGACACTTACATTGCTCTGAGCCCAGCTCCAGCCCCTATAGCTGTTGAGCTTGTGTTACAACTTGGATAGCCAAGTCTACCACAAACCCTGTGAATCCTTGCATATATGTGCATGATCAGTGAATATTGAAGTCAACTGACCCAGTTGACACTCTCTGTGGCATGTCAAAACTGATGTAAAGTGCTTAAATTGATCATCTACTCATTTGTTGTACCTGCCCTGCATCTTTGCACATTTTTGATCAGTGAAACCATGAATAGCATGCTGACATGTTGAACCTATTGAGCCGCGATCACCTAATAAAATCTTGAGCTTTCCTGTGCTCTATGCATTATTGTTCTGTGCATTGCGACTCTGTGACTAAGCTGTCTTTGTAATCTCTACCAAGCAATTTCAAGCACTTACATGTGCTTAATTCTCGCAATTAGGTGTCATTCTTGTGCTCATTTGCCAATTTGTGCTGTGACTTGCATGAGTTGTGCTGCTGAATAAGCTACCCTCTACACCATAACAAATTGTTGCTTGTTTTAGCCTGTGCATAAGCTGCTCACTTGATGTGCTGTGCTGTGCTGTGCTGTAGTGCACTTAGACCTGTGTTGTGCAAACTAGCCAAGTTGTACTTGAGCTACTAACCTTCACCCAACCTGTGCTGAATAAGCTTGTCAAACTGAACCCAAAACCTGGGCTGCATAAACTGGGCTCTGCTCCTGCCAACCTAAACTGTGTAACTGGGCTGTGCAAACTGCACATAACCTGGGCCTTACATTACCTGGGTTGAGACCCATTGTGCAACAAAACTGCACACAACCTGGGCTCTGCATAAACCAAACTAAGCCCACATAAACCAAACTAAAGCCCACTGTGCACTAGGCTTGCATTATAACCTGGGCCGCACTTGACCTGGGCTGTGCCAACAATTGGGCTGGAACCCACATAATCAGCTGGGCCTTACATCAACAAAAAGCAATCTTTTGGGCTTGCATTTGGAATTAGTGTGTTCTTGCTTCTCTATGTTGATTGTTAACATGCTTGATGTGTGCTAAGCTATGGATGTGTCTTTTTGAATTCACATTGAGTTGCTAGATCATGTCAGGATTTTGGTCTGCAATTGGGGATGGGAACAAATCCATCATAGAACTTGCTTACGGGCATGATTCATGTTATGAATTCCCCACAGACCATAGTGATTTTAGGGAATATTATGAACCTTCTCATGGCACTGACCTTGAATATTCATACCCTAATCATTATGAGCACATGTATCATCAACCACAAGTGGGGAGATGAACAATTCTATACTCCCCAACTCCTTGTATGCAATCACTAATGGAAGAGCTCATAGAGCAAAACAATGATATACTTGGATGGAAAATGCATGATCATCCCTTCTCTAGTGAACCATGTGCACAACCATGTAATGATCCTTCATATGAAACATGCATACCCACTAGTGAAGACTCCCCTTCACTTGAACATCTCACTATGATTCTTCAAATGAACCTGATTGAGGTACAAAATAAAGATTGGAAAGAAGTTTATGATAGGATGTTTGTTATTCCTGATAATTTTGAAAATAGTGTTTCTATTCCTACTCATGCAACTGACACGGAACATGAACCTAATCTAGAGGTAAATGAGTACACTAGAAATGCTACAATTTTGAATAGGGAAATGCATTTTTGTTATGAGGATGATGATGATGATGAATATGATATGTTAGAAGAGCATGTGCGTGTTGAAAATATGATGGAATCTTTGGGTTCAGAGACGTTAAGCGTCTCTTCTGTGAACCCTATGAATGATACTTCTTCTAACATTCATACATGCGATGTTGACTCTGAGTTTGGGTTTGTGAAATTCTTCAGTGAAAGTGAGCATGCTACACAACTTGTTTGTGACTTAAGAAAGGATGAATCTTCTGTTGACACTAATGTTCTTATGGATCATGATAGTATTTTTGTGTCTGATTCCCTACCCATGTCACAATATGTTGCTTCCTCTGATTTGCCTATGCATGACACAAAGCTTATGGATAATGATGAGTATGACATGGAGATTGATGAATTGTTCTATGCATGTGAACATGATTTACCTTTTTCTTCTGACCTTAGGAAAGTGTGTGATGGTGCAAATGATCTTATACATGAAAACAACTTAGATGTACCTAATCTCTCTCTAAGGCACAGATTGAAACTCTTCCACCAAACCTAGGTGTAGTTTGTAACAAAATTGCAAAACCAACTTTTCTGAAAATGCCTAATTTAGGCCTAGAGCTTTGTGCTTCCCAAGTCCTCTTGGACTATTTTGCATCAAAGTATAACACTTTTAAGGAGCCACAGTTGGAATGTGTATATCTGCCTGTTCTTAGCAAAACTCATTTTGAGTTAGACCTTTTGCATGATGTACCTTTAAAATTGCAAGATTTTGTGCTCAAGACCACATCTGTTGACAAGTTTATGTTTGGGGGTAACTTGTTCACGTTTGCAATCTTTCCTGCACTCTCATGTTATATCTGTAAAAGGCTGTTGATGTTTGTACATATCGTCTTTTGGGTTGATCCTCAACTCTTTAGATTGTTGGTATATGGTGAATTTTCATTGTATATAATCCAGTAGGACTTGTTAAATTTTCTTTCTTGAATCGGTTGAGTCTTCTTGTGCATATATTGTGCTAATCCGATATGATCTCCACTGAGAATGTTGGATTCTAGCCTTGACAAATGAAGCTCTAACCTTGCTCCCACCGACATACCGGTAATCTCTTCCCTTTTCTCTTATCAGCATAGTTCTCTTGGTATGTGACTGTTTAAAATTTTATCATCTGTTGACACATTGAGGACAATGTTTGATTTAGGTTTGGGGGTGCATTTGCATATAGAGTTTTTAGTTTTTTATTCCCAAAAAAAAAAAAAAAAAAAACTCTTTGTAAATACTTGCATAAAAACCTCCAACTTTTAGAGATTTTAGAGTCACTAGCATGCTTCTAGCTACGTTTACATAGAGAGTCGACCGAAATAACGAGAACTTGGAAGTCTTGGAGAACACAATCGGGTTTCTTAGTTGATTAGAGCGTTAAAGTTGGAATTAACCATACCGGAGGGCGAATTAGGTGCTGTTTAGATATTCGGTAGTAGAATTGTGATCACCCATAGTGGAGACTACCCATTTTACATCAAGCGAGGCACCAACCTTCATTTTTTGCAACTTTCTAAAAAATTTGTTAGAGTGTGTGTCACCGTACGTCAATTCCGGGTAGGAATGGTGAGCTACCCAACTTCGCACCACTTTCAGCACTACTTTTGATCTCTTGAGTGCTAATTTTGTCAATCATGAGGGTGACGTTTAAAGATGAAAACTCCTTCTAAATACCGATTTGCAGTTAGCATCACTCTCTCCCTCTCAATCAACAAATTCATAGAAACACATCGTCGTCAGCAAGCGGAGCACCATTAGAATATTTGAACAAAAGTTGAAATAGTCCAAGGTTTACGTGCAACAAAGGAAAGAAAAGAAGATGAGAATTAATGAAGTTTGTGAAATCAAGACAAGTTGTAAAAAATTGAGTTTTATTGTTTTATTGTTATTTTCATGTCATGTTGTTTAAAAAAAAAAAAAAATAAATAAAAATGTTTGTCAAGTTTTTGTGAAGTTCAGAAGTTCGTCATCAACATTTGAAGACCGAAGACCGAAGATTGAAGACGTTTCTATGAATGCTGAGAGAGTGATATTAATTGGATCGGGTGAGAAGGTAAGTGAGTACTCCCATCCTTGCTAATGGTTGATTTCCGTTCTTAGAGATCATCAGAAAAGATTCTTTTTGTCCACACTTTTGTGGAGTCTCCAGAAATTATTTCGGAAGGTTATCCTTCTTACCTTCAACGTGTGCGGATTTCTCTCTTTTATTCCTGCTGCACACATGAGAGACTAAAAAAGCGATCTTTTTGAGTGCAATTATCATAAAACCCTATTAGTGAGGCAGAAGTCGAGGCTTATGATCACAATCGAATCCGAATTCTTTCATATGGTATGGTTACTTCTCGCTCAAAGACTTAAGGATGAGAATGCGTTCTTTGATAGTTCTAACTTCGTGTTACTAGCATGCAGAAATTCTATGTCCTCATAGCTCCTTGGATGCTTGAGACTCTTTTACACTCTGAAGTTGGAGAAGGTTTTGTGGGTACACCTCTGGTAAACCCTCACGAGACTACAACTCGTCCACTAGGGACACCTAGGGGTTTAAAGGCTTAGTGCATACGCTAAATGCATTCGAGACCCGCGACAGTGGTATAGTTAGGATTTCCTAATTTCTGTTTCACTTGAGGACAAGTAAAATTCAGGTTTGGGGTATTTGATGAGTGCCAAATATTGCATATTTCTACATCTATTTATTGGCATTTAACTCATCTTTTGTACACATAAATCTGATATTATCCCAGATTCTGTATTTTCTTTGTTTTCAAGAATAAATATTTGTACTAATTAATTTTGTGTTTTTAGGTAGTAAATAAAGCTCGGAGAAATTGAGGAACCAAAAGAGCAGAAAATTGGAGGCGAGCATCTATGGAGCATAAAGCCAAAGCCCGCGCGCGCATCAGTTGCAACCTAACAAGGAGCAACCCATTTACAAGACATGGGCTTGAGCTATCCAAGACCCGGCCCATACCCGGATCCAAAACTGCCTATATCCTGAGCCGTTCAGATCTCGCCCGCCGCATCCGACACTCGTCGCATCTCTCACATCATCTCTTGATGCTCCCGCTTCACAGCAAAACCGTCTACCCCTTCATCCCAACCAAACCAAACAATCCCTTCCTCATTTCTTCTTCTTCTCCTCTCTCTTCACCCGACAAACTCAGAGAAGCCATCCCCTTCTCTTCTTCTCCGACCAAACCCTATTGCAGCGCCGCCTCCATCGTTTCTCCCGACAACACAGCCACCAACAGCACCAGCACAGCCGCCTTCCCCTTCTCTAGCTCCAGCTATCTCCACCACAGCTTCTCCCAACCCTAGAAGCTGAGCTAGAGATAACTGGAATTAGGGTTTGTACAAAAGTTCATTAGTGGAGTTGCAGAGCCGATTTTACAGAGGGAACAACAAATTCAGAGGGTGATGGTGAGAGGGTATTAAATTATTTTCTGTTTTGGAGTGAATTAGGGTTTGACCTTGCATGTATAAATAGAAGAGGTAGTTTGATGTTTGGGGGTATGCCTGGCCAGCTGCAGCACCAATTTAGATTTAATTTGTGTTTTATTGTTTCTTGTGATGTTCTAATTACATTTGCTAGGGTGTAGATGAAACTCATAATCACATGTTGAGTTAACTCATGTTCAAAATTTATGTTCTTGCTGTGCTTAATGGAAATGAGTAATTGTATGCTGTATTGATCAAATGAACTTGTGATAGTTTGTACTGTAAGAAGACAAGCTATACTAGGGGTGAATTAGTGAGATCAGTTGAATTGCTTTAGGAGTAATTAGTTAGCTAACAAGCCAAATGAACTTGTGATAGTTTGTACTGTAAGAAGACAAGCTATACTAGGGGTGAGTTAGGAGAGTTTGCTAAAGAATTCCTCCACCTGAGGCCTTCAAAGGGAGGTACAAGAACATAAATGGAGTGTGTTTTGCCTTAGCATAGGGTCATGAGGTGAAGTCTAACACCCTAGTGCCACAAAAGCACCAGTTACCATATTTTCTACTTATTTGTTGCCTTAGTTTAGAGCCACATCAACTAGTCGTATCGACAACCAAAATCAGTTCACATTTGCGCTACCTCACTTCAAAAGTCAGTTGTAGTAAGCCTTAGATCAAACATATAGCCACACCATTTCTCTGTAGGATCGACCTGTGCTTGCCCTTGACTCCAATAGGCCTGTGCACTTGCAGTAGACATAGTCGTAGGCATCTTTACTAGCCTACCAGGATGAAAACGTGTAGCACTCACGAACCCTTTATTTATAGTGAAAGGTAGCTTGAAAGCTAAGCATAGGTATTTTCCTTTTTCAAGACTCTCCTAATTTTGGGAGTCTTTCTTAAGTTACAACTCTTGCCAAAATAATTAAATAAATAATTAATTATCAAATATTGTATTTATGTGAATAAATCACATTTTAACTTAGGCAGGAATTAAAAGTTATCACAAACACTTTAATATGGTAATCAAATATGTTTGGATTAATAGCCATCTTGCCTAGATAAGGAAACATCACCAACTTGACCAAAAATGCCTTTTAGTCACGTAATTGGGCCCAAGTCCGTGAACCGTTACAAACAGTCCATGGATTGTTTCCTACTAACGAACTGTAACAATTACAGCAACACTTATAATTGTTACTTTAATAAATCACTCATAACTTTATCGTTATAACTCGGAATTGAGTGATTCTTGGCTCGTTGAATTCGTAAGATCATTCACTATAACATGAGAACCTTTCCAGGGATAAAGGTTATTGTCACAACAGTCGTGGCTTAAATAACCTCGAGTATATATACATAAATGTACATTAACCGTCATCGGAATTGTTCCATAGAGTGAGCATTTATTTCGATAGATTAGAAAGGTAGAATTGAACAAGAATCCAAATGAAATAAATTACCACATACATTTGTTGATGAAGTCCTTGTTGATAATCTTCAGTCTTCATCCTTAAGAATAGTTCTTTTTAGACCTAATCTAGTCTGAAACTATCTTTAGTATACTAAATCAAGAATGCATTTTGGCAACTAAAATTGACAACTAACTTGACATATTAACGCTCGTGGGTTCAACCGAGCAATGCTCTAACAGTGCGGTTGTGGAATATCGTAGGAGTTGTCTTGTATCTTTATAAACTCCTTAATGAATACACTAAGTTTCGACTGTGTGAAATCATCGAAACAAAGTTGATATGTTCTCTTTTAGTCATGAAGCATCTCTATGAGAATTTCATTAGGATCCCACTAGTTTCGTACCTTTGCCAATTTACGTTGACAAAAAGGGGGAGAATTAATGTGTAGTTCACACTACAAATACATATGGTTTACGGATCATTATGTAAAGGGGAGTGGTTTTCATGTGAGATAAGTATTGACTAAGGGGGAGTGATACATATCACTATAGTATTGTTGTCAAAGTTTTGATACAATTGGACTTTGATGCTGTGTAATAATACCATGACACCGTATAACAATGATTAAGAGCTACTGTTTTCTCGTTGTTATAGCTACGGATCTTCAACAAATATGATGCCGAGTTGAACATATTCAGAATCGCTGGAGTACTTAGAAGTGACGAAGATTTCGAGTAATGTTGAAGAACCAAGGAGATCAAGCTTTTGGATGAGAAGTTAAAAAGTTTATTTATTTTGTAATCCATATGTATTGATAGTTTTGTCACTAAAATTGACAAAGGGGGAGATTGTTAGAGCACTACTCGGTCGAACTCGCAAGCGTTTCTATCTCAAGCGTGTTATCAAGTTTAGCTGCCAAAACTATAAGTCTTCATTTCTAGTATACTTATAGCTAAGTATCGGATTAGGATAGAAAGTGTAGTTGAGCGTTAGACTTCACGGCATTCATCGATTAAAGACGCAGAACTACTTAGGGGAGCTTGTGGAACTTCATCAACAAAAGGTATGTGAAGACTTGAACTCATCTCCTCACTCAAAAGTCTATCTACTCTATCTCCTACTTGAGACAAAAGTCGTATAGCTATATAGACTTCGATGGTACACATTTGATACTTGAGCTTTGAGTTTAACTCGCTTACATATTTCTCGAAATATGTTTTGGTAAGCTTTAAGCTTAAACCCAGTTCATCTTATATACTTGACGAAAGTCAAAAGATGATTATGTGAAAATTGCCTGGTAACATCTTACATGATTTGTGTGAGACACTCATTTGATGTAGACTCGGAATATTTCGTATTGATCATTCGATCACTTGAAAATTGCTTTGAAGCTAATAGTTTATGTGATACAACTATTGTCGTCTTCTAAGAATGTTTCAATGATTGAATGGGAGTTTAGAACACTTAACCATAATTGGATTAAAAGCACAGTATGCGTAGTTGCATATGTGTTGATCCAAGACCAGAATGTAGTATGCATACCCGTATGCATACTGGCGAGGTCAGGTAAAGTCCGGGAGCTAGAGTATGCGTACATGTACGCATAGTGGCGAAGTCAGTTGAAGTCCGGGTATTATAGTATGCGTACATGTACGGGTATTATAGTATGTGAAGCTTGGAAGTGTACGACAGTATGCGTACACGTTTGCATACTGGCGAACAAAGTCCAGGTCCGGCTACTTAGGTATGCGTACACGTTTGCATACTTGAGTGGGTTATGTTATAAAATCGGTTTGTTCATGAACTAATACATTTATATAATAAGAAATGCAATCTTTTGCAAACCGTGGCTATAATGTTCATGAATTGATTCGAGTGAATCAAAATCGATTTTGCTTCAATTGTGTCTTGTATACTTCTATGAGAATATAAACAATTGAATAACTCTAGAACTAGTTTCATTTGAGTCATTTGAACTAGTTATGGTTAAGACGAATATGGTTAATATGAAAGTGTTCATATGGCTAACTTCGATTAACTATTGTTGAGCCAACAAAGGTGTACACGTTTAGGTATGGTTACTCATATCTAAATGAAGTCACTTTTCATTTGTGTGTAACAATCTAAGTCCGATCTAACGGTTGAAAGATATTAGCTTGAGTCTAATCAGGTTTTTCATCTAACGGTGAATTGAATGCTTTGTTACCAAGGTAACATTGATTGCAAACCCTGATTTGAAGACTATATAAATGAGAACTCTAGCAACTGGGAAACCTAATCCCCACACCTCCTGTGTGATACTAGTTGCGACTAGAGTCGATTCTCCTTTAACCTTAGGTTTTTCTAAAACCCAGTAGGTTAACGACTTGAAGACTTTATTTGGATTGTGAAGCCAGACCCAATTATTTTCTCTGTAGTTGCGTGTTCTGATCTTGCTGTTTTCTATCGTGATTAAGTACTACCTTCTCTATGATTTGTTCGAGATTTAATCTCCGATAGGCAAGATAAAAAGTAGTCACAAACATCTTCGTCTCATCGTTTGTGATTCCACAATATCTTGTTTCGCTACCATACAATTAAGATTATTGTGAGGTGATTGATATTTCTAGGATGTTCTTCGGGAATATAAGTCTGGTATATCAATTGGTTCCTGTTCACCTTGATTTATCAAAAGACAGAACAAAACTCATAGGTATATTTGTGGGAGACAGGTTAATCTATTCAATAGACTTTTCTGTGTGAGACAGATTGGTTTATCAAGTCTTCGACTTTTGGTCGTAGCTGTTAGAGCACTGCTCGGTCGAACTTGTTAGATCATAGCTCGGTTGAACCCACCAAGCGTTGGTATGTCAAGTTTGGTTGTCATATTTTAGTGAATCAAAACTCCTTTACAGAGTCGCTTGATTATGTACTAGAGTCAACTTCGTATAGGTTAGCTTGAAAGTTTTAGGATATGAAACATTACAAGTATTGTGAAGACTTGAAGAAGTGAAGAAGTAAGAAGCTACAACGACAACATCATCCTTCCACTTGAGGTTAGTGATATTTGACTTGAACTGTTTCATTCCCTAACGTATCTTTCAAGTCGTGCATATTGAAAACAAAATTGCGAAGCATGAACACTCTAGATAGACATAGTATTAAGGAATACAATACGAGGTTTATTGCTTAACCATTAAACTTTGTAGATAAGACATCGACATAATGGTTTAAATGTTATTGTGATTATGTATGGGTATGAGGTGAGGATTTCACCCTAGGAAACAATGTTTTACATGTGTTTTAAGGAAGTAAATTCATGAACTTGTTTTGTGAATCGAAAAGGAAATCGCCAGGCGTTATTGGTATTGTTGTTATTCATTGCATATCTTGTGAACAACCAATATGTGTGATTAGTATAACCGCTCATGACTTGTTTGTGTTCTTGGTAAAACTATTCACAAAGGCCTGACTTATGTATTGGTATGACTTTTATTAGTGAAACCGATCCTAAGTAATCACCTGAGATGGTATGATCGAGTTTGTGATTTTATATAAGACCGACTCTGGGTAAAGGGGAACCGATCCTAGTAAGAGGTGCAACACATTACAAAGGGGAATCGATCCTTGTATGAGGTGCAACATATTTTTAAGCGAAAGGGGAACCGATCCTATGGACATGTGCAACACGTTTTTAGGCAAAGGGGAACCGATCCTATGGACTTGTGCAACACCTTCAAGTTAGATACCATATATATATGGGGAACCGATCCTAGTACCTAGTCAACCGAATTTTGGAAAGCTAGTGTGACTACGCACAGTACTCACAGGGAGGTAGAACTGAAACTTGTTTTGGTAGAACCGTTAAACCCATGATTGGTGATTGAGTGTTCTTGATCAATCACATAGTTCTTGAAAGTCAAATGAACCAATTCTAAACTTGTTTGGAAGTGTGGAAAATCGGTTTCAAGATTGTAAGTATGAAAGAGGACTTACAGAGTAAGGATGTCGACATACTTGGAACATGTGTAGTAACGCTTATCTTTAATTGTTCAAAGTTATTCCTTAATAGCTAAAGGAAGAAAATCCCAGGATCGAAACATAAATAAGTTGAGAATCTTTTATTTAAGGTTTTTAATTTTATTTTAGGAAAATGAGAATTAGTATTGTGCATTTACTAGTTGAAGATTTTCCAAAGAGATTTTCGGTCATTATTTTGGACAGAGCATTTCCAGGAATTAAGGAAACCGAATTTGGAATATATTGCATATCTTGAGAATATTTTCAGTTTTGGAAATTCCTTGGTGTCCAAAATTCTTTGTCTATAAATACTTGAAGTCTGCATTTCTAGCTAACTAATCCTTCGTGACAGCAAACTTCCTCGGTTGTGTTATTACTGGTGAAGCCGCCTATTCGCAGAGGAGAGTAACCTAATTAGGCAAAATCTCTTACGACCGCTCAGTTTAAAGTCTTTTTTGGGATTGAGTAGCTCTATTAGTACCGTTGGTGGGAAACTAGATAATTATGGTTTATCTTGTGTTTTCGATTGATTTGATTGACTAACGGTGGTTGAACTTTGATTGCACCTAGTTTGTTTATGCTTGAGAATCTTCTCTTCTGATATAAGATTCACTCAAACTAGATAAAAGTTTCGACAGGGATCTTTAGACTGTTTTTAGATCTAAAGACGTCTTGTGATAATCCATTGTTAACAGACTCCGTTCTGTGCGTGATTGATCACAAGAGATTCAAGTTGTTGTGTGCGGGCGTTTATTGAAGATCTAAGAAGATTTGAAGACAAGGAAGATATTGAATATTTCTGATTTTGGGTTCATAATCTTTGGTGTGCACAATACTTGTTTCGGTATAGAGGATCCAACTTTAATCGGTTTATCCTTGTGGTAGATTGGATTGATTAGTTGTGTAGATCGGCATTAATACAATTCTTTGTGATTAAAAGTATTGATTGCAAAAATATTAACAATTACCTTTGGTAGTTGAGAATAAGATAAATCTAAGAACCTGACAAAGGAGTTTATTGAGATAAACATAAGAGCCTTTGTCGAACTCACATCACTTGGTTGAAGAGAGTTGCTACCAAACAGATTTGTTGTTCCTTCACTGTTCGGAATACGAACCAAAGAAAATGTTCCAAGTACGTGACTTATTCATAAGTTGGAGGCGTGGGAATACAGACGGAACTAGGTGAACTATAGGTTTAGTTGCTTGGTCTCAACTATACGAAGTTGGTTTAATTTTGTATAGCGGCTTAATCCTGAGAGTATTCAATTCTAGAAAAGGTCCCGGGGTTTTTCTGCATTTACGGTTTCCTCGTTAACAAAATTTTGTTGTGTCATTTACTTTTATTTTCCGCATTATAAATGTGTTATTATAATTAAAGTAAATTACACAAACGTTAATTCCTATTTTACTTGATAGTAATCCTATTGTGTTTGGTTAAGTCCGAACCTCTTATCAAGTTGTTGATGGTGGTTTTTAGCTTAAGGTTAAAATCATAAAACTATGCATCTGACATGGCGTCACTATGATCACTAGCACACTTATTGAATCAAACAGTATGCCTACGTAAGAATTACCAGGGTACCCTTTTTTTATACGTGTGTCATGTTCCACGGCAGAACCCTTAGTATTAACTGACATCACCTTTGTATATGCCAAACCCTAATTCTCCCACCGTGCCAATGGAAAACCATGCCAGCCATGTCTCTGCGCCAAGGCATGCCAACCATGCCAGCCGCAACACCGTGCCAGCCACGTCTCTGCGCCAAAGCATGCCAACCATGCCAGCCGCACCACCGTGCCAATGGCAAACCATGCCAGCCACGCCTCTGCGCCAAAGCATGCCAACCATGCCATCCGCACCACCATGCCAATAGCAAACCATGCCAGCCATGCCTCTGCGCCAAGGCATGCCAACCATGCCAGCTGCACCACCGTTCCAATGGCACACCATGCCAGCCACGTCTATGCGCCAAGGCATTCCAACCATGCCAGCCGCACCACCGTGCCAATGGCAAACCATGCCAGCCACGTCTCCGCGCCAAGGCATGCCAACCATGCCAGCCGCACCACCGTGCCAATGGCAAACCATGCCAGTCATTTCTCCACGCCAAAGCAAAGGGTTGCAATAATCAACGGATACCCTTCTCTTTGAGATGCAGATCTCGACCATCCAAGTTCGCCACCTAACGCATGGCAACTTGCGGCCCAAAGCCAAACACCACGGTTTGCACTAAACCCTCGTTTTGGCCGCGCCTATACCATGCTAGCCTTTCCTTCACGTCACTGGCTGCCAAAACGAATGGTTGCAACGATCAACGGCCACCTTTCCATCTAAGATGCATATCTTAACCGTCCAAGGTCACCAGCTAATGCGCGACAACTTGTGGCCCAACGCCAAGCCTTAATTGTGGTCGCGCCCAAACTACGCCAAGACCCCAGCTTCTGGCCGCGCCTAACTACACAAAAATCCTAGCTTGCCGGCCATACTTTCATGCCGCCAGCTACCAAACAAAGGGTTGAAATAATCAACGGCTACCCTTCTCTTTGAGATGCAGATCTCGACCACATAAGTTCGCC
The DNA here is from genome assembly GCA_023531295.1 of Papaver armeniacum. NCBI lineage: Eukaryota > Viridiplantae > Streptophyta > Magnoliopsida > Ranunculales > Papaveraceae > Papaver > Papaver armeniacum. Next base: position 117,652 of record JAJJWW010012861.1, on the reverse strand, counting down.
ACCTGACGCATGGCAACTTGCGGCCCAAAGCCAAACATCACGGTTTGCGCCTAAACCCTAATTTTGGTCGTGCCTACTCTATGACCAAGCCATGCTCAACGCTGGTTGCTACAAACGAAGGGTTGCAATAATCAACGGTTACCCTTGTCTTTGAGATGCAGATCTCGACCACACAAGTTCGCCACCTGACGCATGACAACTTGCGGCCCAAAGCCAAACATCACGGTTTGCGCCTAAACCCTAATTTTGGCCGCGCCTACTCTATGACCAATCCATGCTCAACGCTTGATGCTACAAACGAAGGGTTGCAATAATCGACGGCTACCCTTCTCTTTGAGATGCAAATCTCGACCATCCAAGTTCGCCACCTAACACATGGCAACTTGCGGCCCAAAGCCAAAACATCACGGTTTGCACCTAAACCCTAATTTTGGCCGCGCATACTCTATGGCAAAGCCATGCTCAACGCTGGCTGCTAAAACGGAGAGTTGCAATAATTAACGACTATCCTTACCTCTGAGATGCAGAACTCGACCGTTCAAGTCCGCCACCTAACTTGCGGCCCAAAGCCAAAACATCACAGTTTGCACCCAAACCCTAATTTTGGCCGCGCCTATTCTATGGCAAAGCCATACCGATGATAGACGCATTTATGTGTCTAATTTGTCCTCAATGTTTCGTATTGTTAGTACTCGTTTTTGTCCTTATTATGGTGTTTTGTGTGTTTGTAGATATTTTTTGGAAATAAAGATTTTTGGAAAATTCGGCTCGAAAAGTTGCTCGGAACACCCATGGAGGACATTTGCTATTCGGACTCCCACTTTGGATAAGGGGTAACCCAATTGCTAAGGGGCAACCCATTTCTATTCACACCCCACAGCTGGTTAAGGGGCACCTTTCTTCTTCATTTCAAAAAAAATAGTTTTGGCGGGAAAGCTGGATATTCATGGCAGCAAGATTTAGGATTTGCATTTTGGTCGGGAACCAAAGAGACTCAATGGCTGGAATTTGTTGGGGTGATGTGACAGATCATAACAGGCATGGTATGGCTTATTTCGTCGGATAGAATTGGCTGGATTCTCGCGTTGAAGAAATCAGAGCATCACGGGTTTTGGGTAGTCCGTTCCAAGCTCTGAGTATGTGATCAAAGGGGTTTTCGCGTGCCTTCTACATGATTGACCACTTCTGGACGCGTTGGGATTATTTTGGCACGAGATAACAGCGTATGGAGTTAAATTTGAGAAGAAAATATTCTCGAAAATATTTTTCTTCACTGCCGAATAATGGAGAAGATTTTTAATTAATGAGGTGTTATTCTTGGGCCTGTTGGGTATAAATAAGACGTTGGAGTATCATAGAAGGGGGACGGAGAGTTTGAGAGGGTTTGGAGCACAACAGAGTAAAGATTGATCGAGTGGCAGAATTGTTTTCTGCTGCTGTTACACCAAGAACACGAAGAACAGACGGCCAAAGACCGTCGTTCTTCAACAAATGTCGAGAGACAGAACCTTGAGGGTCATAATACTGCAGAGTTTGTGACGCATTTTTATTATCGTTCTTTGTAACAGTGTTTTGCAACATTTATAAACGTTGCAAACACCCGGTTTTAATAATTTTCTCTCCATTTCATCTTTGTAAACAATTTTTGAGCATGAATCAATACTTTGAGAAAGTTTACACAATGATGGGCTAAACCCAATCCTTGGGGCGATGGAGGAAGCTATCTTTCCAATGAAAAAGTGGTAATTCTTAATTATTTAATTTGTGCAATTTTTAATTATGATTATTTGCCTAGATTGAAAATAGATTTTATGATTTTTGTTAAACAATTGTATTTTCTATTGATGGAATATGCTTAGCCTAGGTTTTTGATATCCCATGCTTTGGATTAACATTTGTTGTTTCTAAAAATCTACTTTTGCAATAGTTGAGAATCAAATTGAACTTGTGAAATTGCATGATTGTATTTAGTATCACTTTGGAATTGGTAAATAGCGGAATCCTAGCCCCAGCCTCTCCATAATTTCCAAACAACTTTTTAATTGAGCTTGTTATTTTTATTTACAAAAATTAAGTCTAAAAAAATCTTCTTTCACAAGTCTTGAACGAACCTATTACTACAACATCATTGAAGATAACCATCAATTTTTGGCGCCGCCGACGCGGACTTGTCTTTAGGCTAGAGTTTTTAGATTTTTTTTTTAGGTTTTTATTTGTTTTTATTTGTTTTTTTTTACGTTTTGGGTTTTTGTCTTTTCCTTTCAGATTTTGGGATTTGGAGCGAACAAAAATTTGCCAAAGCTTTTGGTGGATACTTAAAGATTTGGAGTTAAAGACAAAGCGAAAGGAGCGAAAGAAGAAGATTTTTTTATATTTTATAAAAGAGAGCAAAAAAAAAAGAGAGGCATTTTTATTTTATTTTTTAGATATTTTTATTTTTTTAGACTTTCTTTTTCTTTTGCACTTTTACTTTTTGGACTTGGACATTCGGACATTCGGACATTCCTTATTTTTTTAAACCCTACGGAAGGGTAGTATTAAATATAAATTGTGTGCAGAGAAGGACGACGATTACGATATCGTCTCGGCCCCTCGGGTTCGTACATGACATAGGAGTCGTGGCCCGAGTAGATTACAACGGTTCATCCCCTGTCTGGTACGGGAGGTAAGTTTGTCGAAACACTCGCGAATCCCCTGCCAGCGAGTTACTGTCTTCCTTCGTGTGAATATATGCTGAGGACTTGAAAATGGCTGTTTTAATTTCCTAGTAAAGGGCAAGGACTGGCCATACAAGATAAGGGTTCGGATTTCATCACCGTTCTCTTCTTGCCCGCCTTAGGAAAACAATACTTAACGCGAACCTAAGCCTTAAAATTTGAATAGAACGAGACCGATAGGGTAACGAGCTTAGTAGGAAAGTCGCTCGAAAAATATTGGTTACTCTTTTAGAATACTTGAAGTTCATGATGGTTTCTGTGAAGTTGAATGAGTGACTGCGCCGCCTTGTAATAGCGGTGAGGCCTTGGGTATCAAAGCTCCACGGAGCTGCCCTCACCTTGATTCAACTTACTTTGACTCGGATTGATCCAGAGGGGTTTGCCTAAATTGTAACGAATTCCCTTTCGAACGATTAGAAGCTGGTCTAGAAACAATCTAAGTGGAGCCATCATGCTTTTTGTTTGCTAGAATTCAATAGGTTTGTTGTGGTGGAGTCAGCCTTGTTTGTGTTTGCATAGAACTTCCCTTCCTTTTAGGATTTTTCTTTTTCTTTTGTTTTGTTTTTCTAGTGTATGCCCGAGGTCGTTAGAGAACGGGCTTGGAAAAGAAACACTCTAGGTCGTTTGATTAGTGACAAACCTAGTAGTTCTTCTTGTGAAGGCGGGGAACTCGAAGACTCTTCTTTTGAGAGCCCCGTTTTTGGAAACTTCAATTTTGAGAATCTGTCTCTTCGTGAGGAAAGTACCCCTAGTACTTCAAAATGTGCCAGCGATGGCTACTTTGAAAGATTACATGTTCCCAACTAGGACCAACCGAGCTTCGTGTATTAAATTGCCAGCCAATACGGCTAATTTCGAGATAAAACCTAGTCTTCTTCAGATGATCCCTATATTCTTAGGAAAAGATGATGAGAACCCTTCATATTAGGGACTTTGAGGAAATTTGCGGGACAGTTAGAATAAAAGACCTTACTGATGAAGTCTTGAAACTTAAGATGTTTCCCTTTTCCTTGAGAGATAAAGCCAAGACCTGGCTGAACAACCTACCATCCGGATCCATTGAAACATGGCAGAACTGATTGCAACTTTCTATATGAAATTCTACCCTAAGCATAAAACCGCAAAAACTGTTAGGCAGAAAATTAGTGCTAGTGTGCAACAAGAGGGAGAGTCTCTTTATAGGTTTTTAGAGAGATTCAATGATCTCCTATCCCAGTGTCCTCACCATGGATTTGATAAGATGAAACTTGTGGAGATTATTTATAATGATTTAGACTATTCGACTAAATCCATGGTCGAGTCTATGTGTGCCGGTGAGTTCACAAATAAAACTGTTGATGATGCTTTTACCTTCTTAGGAACTATCGCTGAAAAATCCCAACAGTGGGAGTCTTGTGTTGAACCCCTAAAAGACTCTTGGTCAATAGAAGTAGCACCAATGTGGTAGATACAAGCTTCGAGTCAGATGCTAAGTTTGTTGCTTTGTCTAGAAGGTTAGAAGCTTTGGAAATGGGTCAGTCTAAAAATAGGTCCCTTGACGAACCTAATAGAGCCTCTCAATTCTCTAGTTGTGGAATAGAGCCCGATAACTCATTTTGGGATGGTCATGTTAGTGAAGAACAAGCTAATGCTGTCTATAACAACGCTAGGTTTGAGAACCGTCAGAAGTTTGACCCCTACTCAGAGACCTACAACCCTGGTTGGAGAAACCATCCTAATTTTTCTTGGTCTAAGGGCGGAATCAAGGACAGTCTAGTAATTCTCAGCCTCCCCGTGTTTTGGTTATACTCAAACCCTTCAGTCAAACCCAGTTTCAGAACACTTCTGAGAAAAAGATCTCTACCTTAGAAGAATCTCTTACTATGTTATCAGCCAACCACCTTAGCTTTCAACAAGAAACCAGGCAGAACCATAAGGATAATTCCCAGACTCTTGCTAAATTAGAAATTCAAGTCGGCCAAATAGCTAAGTATTTAAGTGAGAGAGAAGAAGGTAAGTTTCCTAGTCAATCTCAACCCAATCCTAGGGGGGTCCATCAAATATCTTTAGTTGGTGAGGAATCATCAAACCATGTGAACTCGATAAAAACCCTTAGGAGCGGTAAAAAGGTATACAATAAGGTAGCCATGCCTAGTGGACATACTGTAGTTCCACATTCTACGGCCCAAGAGGAACTCGTAGCTGAGGAAACTGAAACAATCCCTAAGGAGTCCCAAGAAATTCATGTTAGGACTACCTTTGTGCCTAGAGCCCCATATCCGCAGTTGTTATCCCCAACAAAGAAGGAGTCGACATTCAACGAGATAATGGAAACTTTAAACAGGTGAACATCAATATTCCGTTATTAGAAGCAATTAGGCAGATGCCTGCTTATGCCAAGTTCCTTAAAGATCTTTGTACACGAAAGTGTAAGCTTAATGTCCAAAAGAAAGACTTTTTAGCTGGTCAAGTAAGTTCCATTCTTATGAACCAAACACCTCCTAAGTATAAGGACCCTGGATGCCCCACCATATCTTGTGCGATTGGTAATCACATGGTCGATAAAGCTTTACTTGACTTAGGAGCTAGTGTTAACTTACTCCCGTATCATGTATACACCCAACTAGGTCTTGGTAAGTTGAAACCGACTAAAATGACACTACAATTAGATGATAGGTCTGTAAAAGTCCCTCGTGGTGTCATAGAGGATATTCTGATTGAGGTTGATAAGTTTATTTATCCAAGGATTTCGTTATTCTAGACACCCAACCTTGTTCAAGACCCAAATGCTCGGATCCCGGTGATTCTAGGTCGCCCATTTTTAGCCACAAACTAACGCTTGTCATCAATTGTAGGACCGGGGCTTATGAACATATCCTTTGGTAATATTACCACTGAACTAAATGTCTTTAATGTTACTAGACAACCCTCTGAGAATGATGATTTAGAAGAAGTGAATATGATTAGCACTTTAGTTCAGGATTTAGTTCAGGATAATTGGCATGACACTCTACTGGGGAGATTCTTTAGATGAATTTGTGGAAACCATTCTCTTAGACCGGATGTGTGATCAATCTTTAGAAGAATCCCTTGAGTATTTTAAAGACTCTACGGACCAAATCCAGGCAATAGTGTTAGGTCTTTCTAAGAGTAATGATGACCCTAAGTTTGGGGGTAGAGAACTAGAAGAAGCTCTTGAGTATTTTAAGGACTCGAGGATCCGTAAATTCAAGCAATAGTTAGAGGTTTGTCTATGAGTAGTGAAATCCCTACGTTTGGGGGTAGTGATGGTTCGTGTGATTGTCATGTATCCCTAATTAGAGTCCCTAACTTGGGACTCGAGCCATGTGCGTCTCGAGATATTACTCGAGTCTATTCGGACTCAAGAACCCGATCCTCCCGATCACTCGTCCGGAGGTAACCCAGGTATTAGAGACCCGTTTTTAGGATGAATCTATTTATCAAGATACACATATGAAGCTCAATTATGCTACCCATATGAACCTAGTTGTCTTGACAGAAACCTTAGACGAGGATGTGCTCCTTCTATTCATTTTTCTGAACCAAAGTGCGGTTATCTCGATATTGGTGTTAGCTCTATTTGGTCTTATGGACCCACAACTATTTCGGCTATTGGTGTATGACTTTGGAAGGTGAAGATCCTTTTTGAGGTATTTGATGTTTGGCTGAAGACTTTAAACTTAGCACTCCTTGGGAGGTATCCCTTGCTCATGCAACACGGTAATATTTTTCCTCATTTCCTTCTAGTGGTAACGGTTTCTCCTTGTTCGTGTTTTTAATTTCATCTTTAGAACATTGAGGACAATGTTAGATTTAAGTTTGGGGGTATGGGAGAAACCTTTTAGTTGCAGTTGCAATAAATAAACTCCAGAGACTAGAAATTCATGCTTATTAAGGTTGGCACTAACTAATCTAAGTGGATGGGAACATCTTGGTTGTAGGAGTTGAGGAACCAATCTGATTAGATGGAAACATCTAGAAGAGTCTATTCATAAAAGCACAACGCTCAGGTGTTAGAAAAGAAAACATGGTAGTTTCGCCATATCCTCGTGATGGAAACATCGAAAGAATCCTGATCACTTCTTTTGTTTTTCTTTTTATCATTGCTAGGGTGAAATAGAGTGACTGAGACAAAAAAAAAATACAAAAAAAAAAAAAAAAAAAAATTGAGACCGGGACCATCGGACCAAACGGAATAAATACAATAAATTCGACCACTTTGGTACCCTTGTATATGCCAAATGAGTTGACCTAGAGTTAGGATTATCGACCACTGGTTCCCTTGTATATGCCAGTGTGTTGATATTAGTCCGACCGGTGTCTCGACCATTAGGATAGGTTCACCTTAGTCAACATCTATGTTTTTCTCTACATCCATCTTCTTAACCTTTCCATGTGATTGGTTGACTCCGGTTTATGATGTCTAGAAACTATCTGAGTAGAGCTCTGTCACTTTATATGAATTTTAGTATGCTTGAGTGCAAACTCGTGTATAGCAATTGGAATTTTGCATCGGGTACTTCCTCCTATAGTCAATGATTGTATGCCAAACAAGGAGATTCTTTAGTGCCTTCCAAGGTTCTGCGTAGATAGCTAGGGTCCGGAGTAATGGTTTTGTGGGTACACCTCTGGTAAACCCTCCAGAGACAACATTCCTGCATTAGGGCCACCTAGGGGTTCAAATGATTTTTATTTTCTAGAATAAATTTGCTCGAGGACTAGCAAATAATAAGTTTGGGGTATTTGATAGACACATTTTTGTGTCTAATTTGTCCTCAATGTTTCGTATTGTTAGTACTCGTTTTTGTCCTTATTATGGTGTTTTGTGTGTTTGTAGGTATTTTTGGAAATAAAGATTTTTGGAAAATTCGGCTCGAAAAGTTGCTCGAACACCCCACGGAGGACATTTGCTATTCGGACTCCCACTTTGGATAAGGGGTAACCCAATTGCTAAGGGGCAACCCATTTCTATTCACACCCCACAGCTGGTTAAGGGGCACCTTTCTTCTTCATTTCAAAAAAATAGTTTTGGCGGGAAAGCTGGATATTCATGGAAGCAAGATAGGATTTGCATTTTGGTCGGGAACCAAAGAGACTCAATGGCTGGAATTTGTTGGGGTGATGTGACAGATCATAACAGGCATGGTATGGCTTATTTCGTCGGATAGAATTGGTTGGATTCTCGCGTTGAAGAAATCAGAGCATCACGGGTTTTGGGTAGTCCGTTCCAAGCTCTGAGTATGTGATCAAAGGGTTTTTCGCGTGCCTTCTACATGATTGACCACTTCTGGACGCGTTGGGATTATTTTGGCACGAGATAACAGCGTATGGAATTAAATTTGAGAAGAAAATATTCTCGAAAATATTTTCTTCTTCACCGAGAATAATGGAGAAGATTTTTAATTAATGAGGTGTTATTCTTGGGCCTGTTGGGTATAAATAAGACGTTGGAGTATCATAGAAGGGGGACGGAGAGTTTGAGAGGGTTTGGAGCACAACAGAGTGAAGATTGATCGAGTGGCAGAATTGTTTTCTGCTGCTGTTACACCAAGAACACGAAGAACAGACGGCCAAAGACCGTCGTTCTTCAATAGTGTCGGAGACAGAACCTTGAGGGTCATAATACTGCAGAGTTTGTGACGCATTTTTATTATCGTTCTTTGTAACAGTGTTTTGCAACATTTATAAACGTTGCAAACACCCGGTTTTAATAATTTTCTCTCCATTTCATCTTTGTAAACAATTTTTGAGCATGAATCAATACTTTGAGAAAGTTTACACAATGATGGGCTAAACCCAATCCTTGGGGCGATGGAGGAAGCTATCTTTCCAATGAAAAAGTGGTAATTCTTAATTATTTAATTTGTGCAATTTTTAATTATGATTATTTGCCTAGATTGAAAATAGATTTTATGATTTTTGTTAAACAATTGTATTTTCTATTGATGGAATATGCTTAGCCTAGGTTTTTGATATCCTATGCTTTGGATTAACAGTTGTTGTTTCTAAAAAATCTACTTTTGCAATAGTTGAGAATCAAATTGAACTTGTGAAATTGCATGATTGTATTTAGTATCACTTTGGAATTGGTAAATAGCGGAATCCTAGCCCCAGCCTCTCCATAATTTCCAAACAACTTTTTAATTGAGCTTGTTATTTTTATTTACAAAAATTAAGTCTAAAAAAATCTGCTTTCACAAGTCTTGAACGAACCTATTACTACAACATCATTAAAGATAACCATCAACCGACTCTACCATGGCCAGTGGCATGCCACCATGCCACACGTAACACCATGCTACACGTTTCCCATGAAAACACTCGAGACATATAACACATGTCATAAACTGGGGGATGCTCATAAAGGGTATTGGTTTGGCGGTTTACAGCGTGCGCGTACACTACGCCCATTACATGAAAGTGTCATAAGTATAAGGCGGTTAGAAAATACAGGGAGTAATGGTGAAAACGGTTTCCTTCATTATGGAACATCAATTCCAGGCGTTACTGGTTACCACCTCCTCCCATTTACTCATCAGTTTCTATTTCTTACAAGACCAGAGTACGTTCACTTGGACTTGTATAAATAGGTCTTACCTATTTCCACCAAACAACAAGTTTTGGGTCAGGAGCATACAACACTCAGAAACCACTTGCTAGCTTTCCCATCTGTTAGCTTTCACTTTCTGATACAAGTCAAACAACTACTCTTCCAGATCAACTATTCCGGTCTCAACACTTTCTTCGCTTCCCTCCCTAAAACCAACCCTTCTCCTTCACTTTGTGACCGAAGCAAGTCTTGAACGGCCATTTCTTGGTTTAGGCCGGATTTGTACAGATTGATCTCTCGAATCTAAAGTACTCCCTTGCAGTACATTGTTTAGGGTTTAGACTCAATTTCTCACCCACTCATGCGAAATTACCGAAATCATCAAAAACCGCTTTCACCCTTAAACAATTGGCGACCACAGCAGGAGGATTGATCTTTCGGTCACACTGCCAATTTTCAACTCTCAATCTCATCGTTTGACTTAGATCTCGGAACGGTAGCAAAAAATGATCCGCTCAGGGATCAACGACCCAGTTACCAGTCGTAACAGTTACCAGGCGTAATACAACAAGAGCCGACTGGGGACTTCCAAAAAAAAAAAAAAACGATTCGCTTAGGATCGACGGCCCAGTTATCAATAATCACGCGACGGGGAACAATCGGGACTTCTCACGGCAATTCGACGTCGCCCGGACTTGCGGTTTGGGATCCGTTTTGTTGAAGTAGGTAATAAAAACAAGTAAGTCCGGCCAGGATACATAACCAATTACTATAGGTTTCCACGTTGAAAGCAAACACCATGTTATTCCCAAGTTTTATCCCATACTTTCCCCCGTCATGCAACATTCACGGTTTCACAATTTTCCTAGATGATTTGCTACCTACACTTGCAACTCAGACTTTAACATATCAAAAGACCATTATCCCAAAATAATCCAAAAACTCTTATAAAAAGCAATCATCTATCAATCCAAAAAGAAAAGAAAAAAAACGAACCATAAACTAGGCGTTTCTTTGCCTTTCAAAAAAAAAAAAAAAACTAAGGAAAGGAGTTTCAGAAAAGTAACACGCTCAAGGAAAATCGCTCAACAACGGCTCGTTCTTCTTGGAGAAAATGTTCTTCATACTTTGAAGGGCCGCCTTCTTCAGTTTCAACTCCTGAGATAACTTCTCCAGCTCCTGGGACAACTTACCGACTTCTGCCGCCTGACGATTAATCGAATCCGCAGAAGGACCATCAACCGTTTCAGCCTGCAGTCTTTGGATCTCAGAAAAGACCTTGCCCAACCAGGAGACATTAAACTCAAAGTCTACACACATATCCCGGTGAAACTTCCAGCTTGAGATCACATCTCCGAAAACAGTGTGACCAGTCACGTTGCACATATGGTGAATTGAAGATAAAGCTTCTTCCACACGCTTGACCAATGCAAATCGGAAAGTGAGCTTCTTGGTCGTGGCGATATGTCCGTATTTTTCCCATATCCTGGTATAAAACTCCACATGCTTGGCTGGCACACTGAAGCCTCCAACCAACACATGGTCTTCGTGGGGAGTCAAATATGGAGGCACGAAAATGGCACCCGCAACTGAATCTGCGACCGGCAAAGGATTCCTGACCACGACCGCACCAATGGTCGCCCGAAGTACTTTCCACCATCTGGGTTTCACCGTTATCAACGTCCATCTCCGAGCCACCTATAGGCGCGGCTTCCACGGCTGGATCTTCATTGTGGCGAGTCTCCACCTCAAGACCCTCTTCAGAAACAATCCCCTCCTGCAACATTACGATTTATTTTTCACACAAAAAAAAAAGTGGGAAAAAAAAAAAAAAAAAAAAGGAACGCATAAACTTACCGAATCATCTGCGGATTTGCCGGAGGAAGACTCGGTGTCACCTTCGGAAGCACTTTCATCATCACTGCTGGATCCCGATCTTTCTTCTTCCTCGGATTCTTCTACATCCTCAGGAGACTTAGTAGCCGATTTCTGACTATGCGCGAGTTTGGCAAAGGGGTTTGCGCTGTCAAGGCCCTGAATCGGAAAAGAAAAGATGTTTATCAACGAAACAAAAGATTTGTGTGAATCAGTCAAATCAAGAAGGAGCTGCCCATACCCGTGTGTTGAAAGAACTGAAAGTCACGAGAGCCGACGAATCCGACTGGAAACCACCCGCACGGTTCTTAGACCTTCGCTCCATTTTTTGAGAGCTGTCGGGAGATTTTCGCTTAGCAGTAGAAGGCTCTCTCAACAGTGGATGTTCCGCTAAAGTCATAGAGGAAGGCCTGCCACGGGTATTCTCCACAACATCGCCCGCAAACCCATGGATGGAAAGAAACTCATCCTGCCAGAACTTGTTGTACCTTGGGGTTGTTATTGGACTTCGATCTGGGAGCAGGAAAGAAAGGCTCTTACCTGATGCGAGAACACTGGCGTTAAGAATAGCTGGCAACAGTTCTTCCGAAGCAACCGAATGAAGAATAAATGGGACCCCTTGGTCAAAACCCATATGCCGAGCCGCCCTGTCGATATTATAAGGGACCGCCTTGCAACATCCCCGAAAGAAAGATGGCATGTGTCCAGGGATACAACTCCGCATAAATACGACTTCACCAACACTTGTATTCTCCCCGGACGAAAGCAAAGTCAAGTTCGGAGCAGCGGAAAAAGTGTTCGGCTGAACTATGGATGCGTGAACTGGAGCCCAGGGATGAAAAGTAATGGCATAGACATTATCAAGAAAATCAATGAGCTTCATTCCAGATCTTGGACGCCTATTAGACCAGCACAGAATTCGAGAGCTGCCGCAAGACTCAGGAAGCGGAGCCAACGGTTTAGGAGCGTACTTTGCGAAATGCTTCCACAACCATGCCTGGAGGAAAGCAACATGAACATATGGGTCTACCTTTAAATAACCGTTTGAAACATACATATCCGCAACCAGATGATCCAAATGGGTGTACAAAGAACCAAGAAACGAGCCCCCAATGGGAAGAACGACGCCTTTTGTCAGTTTGATGGCAAATTTAATAAGTCATCGCCTTATCTCCTTCTTGCCAGAGCCGTCATCAAAAATATCTCTGGACAGCCACAGAGCTAAAAACGCGGCAACATGGAGAGTGTCATCTAATTCTAGGTCCACCTCCGGCTCATCATGGAACCACTCAGACACCCACCAGCTGTAGAAGCACTTCGTCTCGTGATCCTTTCAGACGAACCCTTTTGACTTCTCGATAATGGTGGCACACATCTCCTCTTCATCATTAGACAACGTGATATCAAGATTCCCTGTTATGGGAAGGTTCAGCAAGACGGATACGCTCTCTAAAGAGATGGTCATTTCTCCCCACCTGCATATGGCAGTATGAGTATCTGGACACCATCTGGAGACAAACGTGATCAAACCCTGGATGTCTTTCCTAACTTGAAGTGTTGCGAAGCGTGATGCTCCAACAATCTGCGCCTTGGTCAAATTGGCCCTCACACGGTCTTGACCTATCATGAATTGCATCCACTTATCAAAAGAATGGAACGGGCTCTGACAGATTTTGAAGTCAATGGGAGAAGCAGGATATTCTTTCCTCTGTAGACAAAATTGCATTATGCGCCCTGGACAAACCGACTGGACCTCTCCTTCATTTTCCGAACCACCAAAAGAACCGCCACATACTTGGGATGGGTTTTCCTAGGTGAAGAAGACATTTTAAAAAATTCATCATCCGCATTTGGATTGGAGTTGCTAACATTCTTCGGTACAGTTGCAAGGCTCTTCCCAGGTGACATCTTAACAGAATTCCTTATGCTATTGAAGTAACTACAACAAAACAAAACGAAGAATTACTACCTCAAAGAAAAAGCATACATAACGTATTACCAAGATCGGTTACGAACAATAACGTGTTTATCACGGAAATTTCTCTTTGGCCACACGTCACGACATTCATGACTAGGAGAATGGGGACTGATGCTACCCAATGAGAATGGGGACTGATGCTACCCAACGAGGCATATGTAATGTCAAGGGAAATACGCTATTGGTCGAAATCAGATAGTACCGCGGGAAGCATGCGAAGTCACGGAAAGTACAACCCAGGTCAAGTCATGCTCTATCATGGAAATACACTCGCAACCAAGGGAGGAATATTTTGACACGGCCACAAAAGGGAAAGGCAACCTTGAAGCTAGGTTTTCACGAGAAGAAAACTAATAACAACAACCTAATCATGCACGCATGTTTTGTATAATACTTGGTTTTCTTACTATCGGCATGGCGACTAATATTGCTATGATACTGCTAGCAAGGAAGAATCATTCATACAAAAAAAAAAATATTTTTACGGGTTTATGGAGAGTATATCTACGGCTAGGGCTTGCACCGACAAAAGAAAAAGAGAAAAAAGAAGCGTTGGAGTACATACCTGGAATGTTAGCTCGTTTTACTGCTACCACTCTGCCGCTAGCACAAAGACGTGAGAACAAAGATGAAAAATAAAATAAAAGGAGAACAACCCTTTTATAGGAGTAATATTCTTTTGAAGTTAGAATAAGGAAAGGATTCCCTATTTTAAGACACGAATAAGAAAAGGCAATCGGGCCCGCAAGGATAAGTCTCACGATGCCCAAAAGTCCGCGCCATGCCTTACCTCACGATACCCCAGCAATCCGCGCCACGCCAGCGTCCAAGTTGCGCCCGCGCCGAGCCAAGCCGCCCACGCCGAGCCAAGCCGAGCCGCTCCGAGTCAAGCCAAGCCGCCCGCGCCGAGCCGAGCCAAGCCGTGCCCGAGCCAAGCAGCGCCCAAGCTGCACCAAGCCTTGCCCGAGCTGCGCCAAGCCAAATCCCATTCCTAGCCACGCCAACAACTTGCTAAGCCAGCACCTCCGCGTTCCCTAGCCCAGCCAAGATGACGCGTGACCAAATCAAGCTGACATCCTGTGTCTCAACCAGCAACTGCCTCTACCATTTCACGTCTAGCCAATAACGACGCAAATAGAATTCATGCAAGGCCGCCAACGCAAGGATCACGGATTCTCAAAATACTCTCGAAAAGGTTAGACGAATTTTCCTAGCCGTCTTTCACGACCCGCCGCTTTGGTTTTGTCCATGTCTGTCACCATCTTATGCTTACCTCGCAACAATGCTCCTGTTTCGAGCTAAGCAGGGGACATAATGTTGATGGTGGTTTTTAGCTTAGGGTTAAGATCGTAAAACTATGCATCTGACATGACGTCACTATGACCACTAGCACACTTATTGAATCAAACAGCATGCCTATGTAAGAATTACCAGGGTACCCTTTTTTTATACGTGTGTCATGTTCCACGGCAGAACCCTTAGTATTAACTGACATCACCTTTGTATATACCAAACCCTAATTCTCCCACCGTGCCAATGGCAAACCATGCCAGCCATGTCTCTGCGCCAAGGGATGCCAACCATGCCAGCCGCACCACCGTGCCAATGGCAAACCATGCCAGCCACGTCTTTGCGCCAAGGCATGCCAATCATGCCAGCTGCACCACCGTGCCAATGGCAAACCATGCCAGCCATGTCTCTGCGCCAAGGCATGCCAATCATGCCAGCCGCACCACCGTGCCAATGGCAAACCATGCCAGCCACGTCTCCGCGCCAAGGCATGCCAACCATGCAAGCCGCACCACCATGCCAATGGCAAACCATGCCAGCCACGCCTCAGCGCCAAGGCATGCCAACCATGCCAGCCGCACCACCGTGCCAATGGCTAACCATGCCAGCCACGTCTTTGGGCCAAGGCATGCCAACCATGCCAGCCGCACCACCGTGCCAATGGCAAACCATGCCAGCCACGTCTCCGCGCCAAGGCATGCCAACCATGCCAGCCGCACCACCGTGCCAATGGCAAACCATGCCAGCTACGTCTTCGTACCAAGGCATGCTAACCATGCCAGCCGCACCACCGTGCCAATGGCAAACCATGCCAGCCACGTCTCTGCGCCAAGGCATGCCAACCATGCCAGCCGCACCACCGTGCCAGCCACGTCTCTGCGCCAAAGCATGCCAACCATGTCAGCCGCACCACCTTGCCAATGGCAAACCATGCCAGCCACGCCTCTGCGCCAAAGCATGCCAACCATGCCATCCACACCACCGTGTCAATGGAAAACCATGCCAGCCACGCCTTTGCACCAAGGCATGCCAACCGTGCCAGCCGTACCACGTCTCTGCGCCAAGGCATGCCAACCATGCCAGCCGTACCACCGTGCCAATGACAAAACATGCCAGCCACGTCTCCGTGCCTAGGCATGCCAACCATGCTAGCCGCACCACCGTGCCAATGGCAAACCATGCCATCCATTTCTCCACGCCAAAATAAAGGGTTGCAATAATCAACGGCTACCCTTCTCTTTGAGATGCATATCTCGACCATCCAAGTTCGCCACCTAACGCATGGCAACTTGCGGCCCAAATCCAAACACCACGGTTTGCACTAAACTCTAGTTTTGGCCGCGCCTATACCATGCCAGCCTTTCCTTCACGTCACTGGCTGCCAAAACGAAGGGTTGCAACGATCAACGACCACCTTTCCATCTAAGATGCAGATCTTAACCGTCCAAGGTC
Source organism: Papaver armeniacum (assembly GCA_023531295.1). Classification (NCBI taxonomy): domain Eukaryota; kingdom Viridiplantae; phylum Streptophyta; class Magnoliopsida; order Ranunculales; family Papaveraceae; genus Papaver; species Papaver armeniacum. The sequence goes on along the minus strand of JAJJWW010012861.1, from coordinate 101,790 downwards.
ACCAGCTAACGCGTGGCAACTTGTGGCCCAACACCAAGCCTTAATTGTGGTCGCGCCCAAACTACGCCAAGACCCCAGCTTTAGGCCGCGCCTAACTACACAAAAATCCTAGCTTGCCGTCCATACTTTCATGCCGCCAGCTACCAAACGAATGGTTGCAATAATCAACGGCTACCATTCTCTTTGAGATGCAGATCTCGACCACACAAGTTCGCCACCTAACGCATGGCAACTTGCGGCCCAAAGCCAAACATCACGGTTTGCGCCTAAACCCTAATTTTGGCCGCGCCTACTCTATGACCAAGCCATGCTCAACGCCAACTCAACAAACGAAGGGTTGAAATAATCAACGGTTACCCTTCTCTTTGAGATGCATATCTCGACCACATAAGTTCACCACCCGACGCATGGAAACTTGCGGCCCAAAGCCAAACATCACGGTTTGCGCCTAAACCCTAATTTTGGTCGCGCCTACTCTATAACCAAGCCATGCTCAACGCTGGCTGCTACAAAAGAAGGGTTGCAATAATCGACGGCTACCCTTCTCTTTGAGATGCAGATCTCGACCATCCAAGTTCGCCACCTAACGCATGTCAACTTGCGGCCCAAAGCCGAAACATCACGGTTTGCACCTAAACCCTAATTTTGGCCGCGCCTACTATATGGCAAAGCCATGCTCAACGCTGGCTGCTAAAACGGAGAGTTGCAATAATCAACGACTATCCTTCCCTCTGAGATGCATATCTCGACCGTTCAATTCCGCCACCTAACTTGCGGCCCAAAGCCAAAACATCATGGTTTGCACCCAAACCTTAATTTTGGCCGCGCCTATTCTATGGCAAATCCATACTGACTATATTATAGCCACTGTCATGCCACCATGCCACACGTAACACCATGCTACATGTTTTCCCATGAAAACACTCGAGACATCTAACACATGTCACAAACTGGGGGATGCTCATAAAGGGTATTGGTTTAGCGGTTTACAACGTGCGACGTACACTACGCCCGTTACATGAAAGTGTCATAAGAATAAGGCGGTTAGTAAATACATGGAGTAATGGTGAAAACGCTTTCGTTCATTATAGAACATCAATTCCAGGAGCTACTGGTTACCACCTCCTCCTATTTACTCATCCGTTTTTATTTCTTACAAGACCAGAGTACGTTTCACTTGGACTTGTATAAATAGGTCTTACCTATTTCCACCAAACAACAAGTTTTGGGTTAGGAGCATACAACACTCAGAAACCACTTGCTAGCTTTCCCATCTGTTAGCTTTCACTTTTTAATACAAGTCAAACAACTACTCTTCCAGAATCAACTATTCTGGTCTCAACACTTTCTTCGCTTCCATCCCTAAAACCAACCCTTCTCCTTCACTTTGTGACCGAAGCAATTCTGGAACGGCCATTTCTTGGTTTAGGACGGATTTGTACAGATTGAAATCTCGAATCTAAAGTACTCCCTTGCAGTACATTATTTAGGGTTTAGACTCAGTTTCTCACCCACTCACGCGAAATTACCGAAATCAGCAGAAACCGTTTTCACCCTCAAACACAAATAAACATACTTCGTTGTTGTATTTTCTCGATCTCGTATCCATAGACGATCACACGAAGTGTGAACCGATTAGTTGTATTGTCTCGACTCAGTCCATAGACAATCACTTTCGGAGAAATGACTTTTAGATAGGAAAAGTTTTAGCTTGAGGTATATTTGGGTACCCTCGCCTTTTCAGAACTCGCAAGCATTGCTATCTCAAGCTTGTATGTCAATGTTAGTGATCAAAACTATAAGTCTTGATTTCTAGTCTACTTATAGTGATGTCTCGGACTAGGATAAATTGTGTAGTTGAGCATTAGACTTCACGATGTTCATCAATTGAAGACGAAGAACTACTAAGGAGAGTTTGTGGAACTTCATCAACAAAAGGTATGTGGAGACTAAAACTCATCTATCACTTGGAAAGTCTATCTCTACTCTATCTCCTATATTGAGACAAAAGTCATATTACTATATAGTTGTCGATTATACACATTTGAGATTTCGAGCTAAGATTAACTCGCTTACATATTTCTCGAAATATGTGTTGGTAAGCTTTCGATTCAACCAAGTTCATCTTATATTCTTGACGAAAGTCAAAAGATGATCATGTGAAAATCGCCGAGTAACATCTTACATGGTTTGTATGATACAATCATTTGGTGTAGACTTGGAATGTTTCGTTATGATTATTTCAATAACTTGAAAATGGGTTTGATGCTAATAGTGGGTGAAAACGGCTATTTTCATCCTCTAAGAAAGTTTCAATGATTGAAATAGAGTTTAGAACTAATGGATTATAAACATAGTGTGCATTCTTGCATGTATGTGATCCATGACCGGAACTAAAGTATGCATACCCGTATGCGTACTTGCAGTTGTGAAATTTCGTGTACCAAGTACACATACCGGTAGGTCCGGGAATTTCTGCTCGGTTTTGGAAGTGTACTTTGGTATACGTACCGTTCGCACACTGAAGAACCCATACTCAGACCGGCTACTTAAGTATGCGTACCCGTTTGCATACTTGAGTGCTTAAAGTTCTAAGATCGGTTTGTTCATGAACTAATACATTTATATATTAAGGAATGCATTCTTTGCAAACCGTGGCTATAATGTTCATGAATTGATTCGAGTGAATCAAACCGATTTTCCTTCAATTGTGTTCTTGTATACTTCTATGAGAATATAAAAATTGAACAACTCTTTAACTAGTTTCATTTGAGTCATTTGAACTAGTTATGGTTAAGATGAATAAGGTTGATATGAGAGTGTTCATATAGCTAACCTCGGTTAACTACCGATGAGCCAACATGGTGTACACGTTTAGGTACGGTTACATAAACCTAAATGAGAGTACATTTCATTTGTGTATAACAAGCTAAGTTCAATCTAACAGTTGAAAGATATAAGCTTGAATTTAATCAAGTTTTCATCTAACAGTGAATACTGAATGCTTTGTTACCAATGTAACTTAGATTACAAACCCTGATTTGAAAACTATATAAAGGAGAACTCTAGCAACTGGGAAACCTAATCCCCACACCTCCTGTGTGATACTATTTGTATAAGCCAGAGTCGATCTCCTTTAACGTTAGGTTTTCCACAAAACCCTGTAGGTTAACGACTTGAAGACTTCATTGGGATTGTGAAGCCAGACCCAACTATTTTCTCTGTAGTTGCGTGATCTAATCTTGCATCTTATATCTTGTTTGAGTACTATCTTCTTTAAGATTGGCTTGAGATATTCTCCGATAGGCAAGATAAAAAGTAGTCACAAACATCTTCGTCTCATCGTTTTTAATTCCACAATACCATGTTTCGCTACCATACGATTAAGATTATTGTGAGGTGATTGATATTTCTAGGTTGTTCTTCGGGAATATAAGTCCGGTATATCAATTGGTTCCTGTTCACCTTGATTTATCAAAAGACGAAACAAAACTCGTAGGTATTTCTGTGGGAGACACATTTATCTATTCCAATAGACTTTTCTGTGTGAGACAGATTTGTTTATCAAGTATTTGACTTTGGGTCGTAGCAACTCTTGGTTGTGGGTGATATTAGATAAGGGAATCAAGTGCGTAGTATCCTGCTGGGATCAGAGACGTAAGCGCAACTGTACCTTGAATCAGTGTGAGATTGATTAGGGTTCAACTACAGTCCAGTCCGAAGTTCATAGGTAGCAGGCTAGTGTCTGTAGCGGCTTAATACAGTGTGGTGTTCAAATTTGGACTAGGTCCCGGGGTTTTTCTGCATTTGCAATTTTCCTCGTTAACAAAATTCTGGTGTCTGTATTATTTCTTTTCCGCATTATATTTTTTTATATAATTGAAATATCATAGGTTGTGCGTTGAATCGATCAATTGGTAAATCCAATATTTGGTTGTTGATTGAAATTGGTTGATCCTTGAACATTGGTCTTTGGTACCGTTCAAGTTAGTTCTCTTATATTCAACCGGGCTCGCAAATTCCTATTTGTTGATTGTAGATTGAATTGAGAAAGAGAGATACAAAACTCTTTGATATACTTTTCTCTAGATTGAGTTTGACTGTCTAGTTGATTCTCTTGAAAGTATATTGGAGTTTGTATATTCAGATTGCCAAACGAAATATTGGGTTTGGTTGTTGTACCCCCGCTTTTTCAGTAGCAACTCTTAGTTGTGGGTGAGATCAGCTAAGGGAATCAAGTGCGCAGAATCCGGCGTAGTTCTAGAGGCGTAAGGAATGCGACTGTACCTTGATCAGTGTGAGATTGGTTAGGGCTCAACTACATTTCAGTCCGAAGTTATCTTGGAGTAGGCTAGTTTCTGTAGCGGCTTAATACATTGTGATGTTCAAATCTGGACTAGGTCCCGGGGTTTTTCTGCATTTGCGATTTCCTCGTTAACAAAACTTATGATGTATGTGTTTTTTCTTTTCCGCATTATATTTTCTATAGAATTGAAATATCACAGGTTGTGCATAAGTTCAATCAATTGTGAATCCAACCTTTGGTTGTTGATTAAATGGATTGACACTTGGATATTGGTTTTTGATACCGACCAAGTTATTTCTTATATTCAATCGGGCTCGCAAATTCCTATTTGTTTGATTGCATATTGAATTGAGAAATAGAGATATAACTCTTTGATACAATTTTCTTAAGATTGAGTCTGACTGTCTAGTTGATTCTCTTGAAAGTATATTGGAGTTAGTCCATTAAGATTTCTAAGCGGAATATTTGGTGTGGTTGTTAGACCCCCGCTTTTTCAAGTTCAGCATGTGCATGCCCAAGCAATGCGCCAATCCCATTTCACAGAGTCATTCCTTCCGCATTTATTGATTTAACCACTTTGCAAAGTGATGCTTTTGGATTCGTAACCAATAGCTCAAGTTTGTAACAGGTGGAATGGGATAGTTATCACTTATCTTCAAACCAATTAAATGGCAGTTGTTGATGTATCCCATCACAACTCTTTTATATTTCATCTTATGGGTACATGCATTGAGGGTGGGTACAAAAGTAGCACTGTAATCTTTCGAAAAAACCAAACCACACAACTGAATGTCTTTGTTATCAAATGGCCATATTGTTACAACACTGCTTGGTCGAACTCGCAAGCGTTGCTATCTCAAGCTTGTTTGTTAAGTTTAGTTGATCAAAACTATCCTAAAACATCGACATAAATTAATCTAAATGCCAGTTACGGAAAAAGAGATAATTTAAATGATTTGACTCAACATAAGAAAAATCTTATAGAGTTGATAATGCAGTAATTACACAAAAGTGTGACCATGGAGATATCAATACTTCGGAAATTCTCATAAAGTTTATTCTATCTTTAGTCAGTAATTCATAAAGACTTATGGTTAGTTTGGTATTGTTGCGGCTTTTGTAAAAGCACTTTTCTGTTGTGCGTTGATGTGTTGTGCTGTGAGAAAAAAGCAATTAGACGTTTGGTGAAAAACTAATAAAAGTTTAAGCTGATTAAAAAAAAAATCAAACTGTGTTGGTAAAATATCATATTCAACCATTGTTGTTTGGTAAAATATCATATTCAAAATAGTTTTATTGTTGTTGTTTAAAAATAAAATGATAAAAAAATTGTTTACAAACATTTCTCTAGTTTTAAAGTTTTATTCAACTTTATTGGTTTAAAAATAATTAATTTTTTACTATTAAATATAAATATATATATATTATTAAATTCACAAATTTTCACTATTATATTATGATTATTAAAAAAATATTTTACTTAACCACTTTTTAATATATATAATTTTCAAACAAAAAATCAAACAAAAATAAAGTGATTATTTAATATATTTTTTTATTTTGAATATTGAACAAATTAAATGAAATGGTATATAAAATTATTTATTTATTTATTTCATATACAGTTAAATATTGTTATTTTATTCTTTAAAATCAAAAATATTGATAGAATTAAACAGAGCTTTTGGTTGGTAGCCTAGCAACAAGCTGGGCTCCAACACCTTTTTGAATAGCAATGCCTAATCTATGAAAAATAAAATAGTTCGAAAATAAAAAACAATAATATTTAAATAAAAAAATATAATAAATAAAAAATTGATTGTATATAAACTTAAGGGTAACTTTTGCCATTTATGAAATAAAGTAGGGATAAAAAAGATAAATCAAGCATTAAATTTAGGTGGGACCAAAACTTATGCTTTTGTAGCTTTTAAAAGCTCATCCTCCCAAGCTTTTAAAAGTTAAGGAATTTGGGAAGTGCTTTGTATAAAAAGCACTTTTTTTTTTTTTTTTACCAAACACTAATTTCAAAAAATATTGACATATATGGGTTTTGAAAGTGCTTTTGGAAAAATAAAAGCATTACCAAACCCAACCTTAATATATTTAACTTTTGAGCATATATGAGATATCAGTTCTGTAGTTGCAGGAAATCCCACAATACACCCCTCAATAGAATTTACTTAACTAATCCATTTGAAGATGAATAACTATCCATTTTATTGATCATTTTCTTGAAATGTTTACAAAGGAAGATAGAACAGAGCTAAAGAAATTATAATCACTCTAGATTTTCTCTCTCCTAATGACTTGCTTAACAATTCAAAAAGAACCCTCCTTCAACAGACTTACTCAACCTTTTATATAGGGTATTACATAGTGGATGACAGCTAAGCCGTCCTTTATTTTCGGGAATAACTCGCGAAGTGTCGCAAGTGTATAAGTGTTCGTCCTCGCGACACTCTTAACCTTCGCCAGATTTTCACATCTTCCTCGTGTTCTGTTGTCGTCATTCATTGCGTCATTTATTTTACTTCCCCGCGACTCCTTCGTGATGTTGTCGTTTATTACTCTCGCGAAGTATTGAGGTTGCGATATTCTGATCCTACATCTTGCCTCTTCTCATGTCTTCTCTGCGAAGAAGAGAATGTCATGAGAACTAATCATTTTGAAATGTCGCAACTGTTTGTTTTCTATCTATTTTTTTACCGACAAGATTCCGTGAATTTAGGAATGACTGTTTACAAGTATCTAAAATTTCACTTTTTACCGGCACATTTAATGTTATCCGGTTACTTTTTCCCCATCTATTTAAAGGAGAGTTCCTTATGAAAATTCTTCTTTTCTTTTACTTCATCTTCTTTATTGCCTGCAACTTTTCTCTGCCGTTTTCCTTCATCGTCTTTCTGCTACAACTCTTCTGCTACTGTTTCTATGGCATCAAAGTCTGTTGATTTTGCTAATTTTGATTATTTCATGATTGATCTCTCTTATTGAAGTCTTTTATTTGGATACTATTCTTCTTTTAATGTTTCTCTTGCCATTTTTGTTTCAGCAAGGATAAATCTAGCATCAAATCCATCACACAAATCCTAGTGCTTCCATGGGTTCGCAACCGAAACAACCGAAATCATTTGCCTCTAAAAGAAAGCCTGCGAATAATAAGGTATTTAAAAAATATTTACTCTTTTAATAACAATATTGTTGCCTCTGTTTCTTATTTAGCTTGTAATTCGCAGGATGCTGATAAATCCCCCAAGAAGCCTCGCCCTTCTAAACCTGTTGCGCCTTCGATTTCTTTTCCTGGGTTTAAACTTGCTGCTTCTCCTACAATACCTTCGCAAGATAATTCATCTTCTCTAGCGATTTCTTCGCAAGATAAACCAACTTTTTCCTCTCATGATGACTCACCCTCTCAAGCGAGGATCTCGCATGACGAATCAATCCCTGAATTTTCCGTTAATGAAATTCTTCAAAATGAACCCCTCTCCACTTTTACTCTTAATACCTCTATCTCATCTCCCCTTGTTGATCAAGTTTCTCTGACTGGCATTCTTATGACTAAGGATGACTCAACTTTTGCCTCTTCCTCCATCATTTCCTCTTCCTCTGGATCTATCTCTCTTACTAAAGAAAACTTGGAAGGGATAGATGTAGCTTTTAAAGTTTTATCGGATACCATGAATGATGTTAAGAAAATTTCCACTGATCCTATCGATCTAGTGTTTATGAATCCTTGAGTAAGTATTTTGGTTCCGATACCATGTCGCGAGCATCCTTGGAACAAGAAATTAAGACCTTGAAAAATAGCCTTCATAATACTTCGCTGGATCGCGATAATCTTCGCAAGAAGAATGAAGAACTGAAAGGTATTCTTTCCTCCCCCCCTTTTTTTTTTTTTTTTTTTTTTTTTTTTTTTTAAGACTTTGTTCGCCTTTCAAGCTTTGAATCAGAAACGTAAAATGGAGATATATCAAGTGGAATCTATCGCGGAAGAAACTCGAATGGAAAGAGATGCTTGGATGGAGCAATATAACCGATTAGATAACCTCCATACATATTCTCATTGACCAGATAAATAATCTAACCCAAGAAAACGCCTACTTAGTGCGAAAACAAGAATTATTAAGTAACGAATTGTCGCATCTCTCATATTCTTTGACTAAATCTAATTTGGAGTTGGAAACCTTATCAGATGAAAATGGAACTTTATCTCAAGAGAAGCGAGCTTTATTGGACAAGGTGGCGATATCCTCGCAACAACTTGATGTTTGTCGAAAAGCACTGAATGAGCAAGAAAAATCTATCTGCTCATTGAAAAATAAACTCAAAGAAACCACTACCGAAAGAGATAAGCTTATTCAGAGGTAGAATAACTCTAAGTGTGAAAACAAACCAGCTCAAGGATGAATATACCAAGTTAAAAGAATCTCATTCCTCCCTTGCGAAGGAAAATAATTTACTGATTTCTAATGAAAAAGCTTGCGTTCTCGGTTAAAAGGTCTTGTCGGTGATGGTTTTGATAATGCCATGGATCATTTGGAGAATAGTTGCTTGGCCCTGACCCAACATCTTATCTCGCAAAAGGAAGGTAGTCATAAAATTTGACTGCCTCATCCGCCATTTTCCTTTTCTAATTTCTTACATTACTTTTTATTTTTAACTCTGCTGTTCTTTTATATTTTCGCAGAATCTGAGAAAGATCTTTGCACTTCGCTGTCTACTTTGGAATCCTCCCATGCCAAGATTCGCAAGGAAAATACAACACTTGTCGCTACTCTTGCCCATTATCGTGATCGTGCCGCAAGAAGGCTTAATTATCTTAGCCATCTTAAAGATATCCAAAGTAGGAATCAACAAGGCACTTCTTCGTCAATTTCATCCCAAAGCTGAAGTTTTTGTGAATGAGATCTTACTCTCTAAATCCCTTGAACCTGTCTCTATTGAACCTTTGGAAGTTGGAGATGATGAAGTTCCTAATTCTCCTGATAGTGATTACAATTATGAGAGCTGCGAAGACATCGAGAACAATGAAATTGTCGATAAGAATCTTCTGATGAAAATCCTCCTATTGGCGAAGATGAAGCTGAGAATCCAAATGAAAAAACTGCTGATGGAAATCCTCCACCTAGCGGAGGTGAAGCTGATAAAATTGTTGAAGAACATTTATCATCTCCTGCTGCCGAGAATGCCAATGTAGATGTAGAAAATTAATCTACTCCTGTAATTTTATATCTTCCAGTCTCTTTTCTCGTGACTTTTTGCATGGGATGTTTTTCAATTTCGTTGAAGTACTCTTTTTGATTGGAAAGACCAAGTCCCTTGATGAATAAACCCTTATCTTCTCTTTCTATCTCATTTTAGATTTGCAATTTTAATCTCGCAAGCGTGTTTGCTTACCTTTATTTATGTTGAAATTTATCATTGCGACAAGACCGCAGGATATCTTCACAAATGAAGAAATCTATTGATCTTGTCTTATCATTGATTGTGTGGTCTTATTTTGCATTCCTAATTAAAGGTCTTATTTCGCCACCCTCGTTGCGACAAAATCGCGGCAGGACGTCTTTACATTTTCATGTAATGACCCATTGACCTTGTCTTATCATTTCTTAAGTATTTTTGCCTCTGCAGATATTTTATTTGCGACAATATGACAGGCTTAAATACTCTTGCGAATGTAAAATCCCATGACATTGCCGTCTTCGCGACGAAATCGCGGGACGCGTCTTTACATTTTCATGTAAAAACCCATTGATCTCGCCTTATCCTTGCGTTAGTATTATTGCCTCTACAAGATCATCGCACAAATATGACAAGCCTAAATTTCCTTGCGAAAATAAAGCCTCATGAAATTTGCGTCTTTTGACACTTATCAGCTCCCTAATGGAGGGTGCCGCCCTTATCTTCTCCCTGGTTGCCCCTTCAAGGAGGCGTACATCGGCCATACAAGACTAGCTCCTCCCATCCGGTCTTAACAACAACTAGTTGTTTTCGCACCTCTTATCCCTTATACCTATATGGTTTATGGTTACGAGACTGCACCCTAAGTGGAGTTTTCTTCGGCCGAGTGCAAAGATATACCAAGACTTGCCAAGAATGGCCGAGACACTTCAAATGCCCCAGGCACTCTTGGCTCAACCGTGTACCCCGGCGCCTTGAGCATACACTCGACTCCTTGGAAGATATCCTCGGGCGTCCAACCGTGTATAACCTTATATATATAGTTGGAAATCCAAGGTATCTCTCCCGATAGGCTTTCATGGGCCCCAAATCTCCATGACTCGGGTTCCAGGAGCGGTGTAACCTTTCCCCCGAGCCATGTCAAGAGATACCCCCTATATGACGCACTTTAGGTCTTACATTTGCCTCTTGCGAAATATCATTCGCGAACTAGGGTGTACGCCATAAAGGTTCGTCACATTCACTCACTCATTCATTTTTGTTAATTCATTCAATCATTCATTTTCTGTAATGTATTGCTTGCGAGACATTCACACAATCTTTCTTTGTTTTATTCAACCTCGCAATCATTCTGTCGTAAAAACATTTCATCCAAATTCATTTCATTTCATCCATCTTTTATGGATAATACTTCTTGAGATACAACCTATTCCATGGTCTATCCAATCTTTGTCCTATATCTCTCCCTTCAGGATCCATTAATCTATATGCCCCTGTGCCAACTATTTCCTTAATGATATAAGGTCCATCCCATTTTCTTGCCAATTTGCCACCACTTTCATGCTGATATATTGGTGTCTCTCGCAGACTGCATCTCCTGGTTGAAATTCACGTATCTTGACACGTTTGTTATATTCTCTGGCCAATCTTCGCTGATAATTCTCCATATGTTGTAGTGCTCTCTCTCTTTTTTCTTCTAATTCATCTAATTTGATTAAAATGTTACCCGCACTGAGATTTTTCTCCCAAGCTTCTTTCTTTGTTGTTGGAATCATAACTTCTGTCGGGAGTACAGCTTCAACCCCATATGTTAAACAAAAAGGTGACATGCCTGTAGCTTCTCTTCTAGTTGTATTATAAGCCCATACCGCATTGGGCACTTGTTCGCACCATCCTTTATTGTATCCCTCTAACTTCTTCTTCAATATGTCTCGCAATTGTTTTATTTATCGCTTCGCTCTGGCCATTAGCCCTGCGGGTATAGAGGAGTTGATTTTCCACATCGTATCCGAAATGCATTAAGCAGCAATTCTATATTTTGTCCTTCAAATCAAGTTTCCCATTGTCGATACCAACTGTCTTTGGAATCCCAAATCTGCATATAATGTTCCCAAATATGAAAGTAAAAACATCTTTATCGCGAATGTGTTGTGCCGATTTCACCTCTGCCCATATTGTGAAATAATCAGTAGCGACAATTAGATATCTTCTCTCGTCCCATTCTGGTAGGAATGGTCCCACAATATCTAAGCCCCATTTTCCAAAAGGCCACACACTTGTTGAAGAATTTAATGGCGCTCCCGGTGCATGTATCTTCTTCCCATGTCTTTGGCAATCTTCGCAACGCCTTGATATTTGTTTCACGTCCTCATGCATATACGACCAGTAATAGCCCTGCATTTTTGCTTTATGTGCTAAAGATCTTCCACCACTATGATTACCAGCATCCCCGCTATGCAACATCTTCAATATGGTTTCTCCTTCCTTCCTTGTTACACATCTGAATGAAGGTCCATTAAAAGATCGTCGGTATAGTATTCCATCTCTTAATTCATAATTTGTTGCACGGCTTTTTAATTTGTGTGCCTCTAATCTATTTTTTGGTGTTTCCCCTTTCATCAAGTATGCATGAATTTCTGCTCTCCAATCTTCTTCGCAAAGTGTTTGTGTTCCATCTTCTATTAGCATTACATCTGTTTCCCGCTCTTCTTCTTTATTAATTGACGGTGTTAAAAGTGTTTGTATTTTTATGTTTCTCGCAGTCGGATCTGTCATCATACTTGATATAAAGGCAAAAGCATCTCATGAGTCTATTGTTTCTCCTTGATATATGTCTCCATTTTATTTTCGGTATCTGCACCGACAGCTCGTCAACAAGTTTCTTGTACTTTTGCAAAGATAGTTCATTTGTAGTGTATTCCTCTTTTATTTGGCGAATAGCCAATTGCGAATCACTGTAATCCTCACATTTTCCAATTTCATTTCTATTGCGAATCGCAAAGCATGTATTATAGCTTCATATTCTGTTTCATTATTGGTTGACGCAAACTCTAATCTGAAAGAAAAAGCTATCTTATTGCCTTCTGGCGATATCACAACAATTCCAATCCCATTACCTTCTCCATTAGACGACCCATCTACTAATATTTCCCATCTATTTGGTTCAGTTAAAAAGTCTTTTGGATCTCCATGTTCTTCTTTTGCGTCCATCATTTCTTCTACTGGTTCATCCTCTTCCAAAGGAAATTTCGCTGAAAGTCTGCGACAACTTGTGATTTTGGTGAAGACAATATTTCGTATTTGAGTTTGCAATGACTTATTTGAGCATTCCATCTTTCAACTCTTCCCGATCTTTTGAATTTTTCATTACTTGATTCGATTGGTATTTTTGTCACTACCTTAACAATGTGCGCTTGAAAGTATATGCGAAGTTTAAATGTTGCGTAAACTAATGCCAAGATTAGTTTTTAAATTTTCGAGTAATTCCTTTTTGCGGCATTGAAAGTTTTGCTGATGTAATAGATTGGTTTCTCTACTCCTGCGTCCACTCGCAGCAATACTGCACTTAATGCATGCAAGGTCGTCGCAAGATAGATCAATAATTCTTCCCCTGGTTCTGCTTTTTGTAAAATTGATATATCCATTAAATGTTCCTTTATTCCTTGTAAGGCTTTCTCACACTCGTCTGTCCATCTAAACTTTGATCCCTTTTTGAGAATGTTGAAAAAATGCTTGCATTTATCGATGATCGCGAGATAAACCTTCCTAGCGAAGCTAGCAACCCATTTAACTTCTGAACATCTTTTACTGTTGCAGGTGTTGGCATATCGCGAACTGCTTGTACTTTCTCTGGGTCGACTTGGATTCCCTCTTTTGATACGATGTAACCTAAAAAAATTCCCGATGCAACTCCAAAGGTGCATTTTTCTGGATTTACTTTGATGTTGAAATGTCTCATTTGTTCAAAAATTTCTTTCAAATCCTTTATGTGGTCTTTTGCTTTCTTACTTTTTATTAACATATCATCTACATACACCTCTAATGTTTTGTGTATCCATCTCGCAAACACCTTCTCCACCATTCTTTGGTATTTTGCTCCGGCATTTCGCAAACCAAACGGCATTTTTGTATAACAAGATAATCCTCTTGGAGCGAAGAAAGCAAGATGTTCTTGATCTTCTTCGGCGAGAGGAATTTGATTGTAACCTTTATATCCATCAAGAGATGATATCCTTTCGTTTCTCGCCGCAGCTTCAACCAATTGTGGAATATCCGTAACGGAAACTATCTTTAGGACAAGCTTTGTTTAGATCGGTAAAATCTATACAAATTCTTATCCCTTTTTTCTTCTTTGGGACTATAACCATATTTGCTATCCATTCGGGATATTTTGCTTGTCTAATGATTCCTGCATCTAGCATTTTCTGCAATTCTTCTTCTATTTGAGGATGATATGCTGTTGCGATCTTTCTAATTCTTTGTTTGAATGGTCTTACATTTCTGTCGATTTCCAATTTATGACAAGCCACAGATGGATCTATACCAGGCATTTCATCCATATCCCATGCGAAAATATCTTTATAATCTCGCAGCAAATCAATAGTTCTTCTTTCTTCATCTACTTCCATTTTAGTCCCAATTTTTAACATCTTGGGCTCTTCTTCAGTTCCAACATTCACTTCTTTTGTTTGTTCTGCTGCGATATAGCTAGCTTTTGGTTCTCCCATAGGGGTTGGTCCTTTCATTTCCTTATCCTGTGATATTGCGCTAGGTATTCCTTTTCCTTCTTTTGCTCTTATCATGTAAATTTTAAATTCTTCTTCTTTTTTAGCCGCTTTTACCATCTTCTTGCGATCTCTTCGCTTCTTCACTCGTTCTTCATAATGCCTTACTTCGTCTTGATGATATATTCTCCCTTTATCAATATCTCCTCTAATTTCACCAATTCCAGTTGGCATAGGAAACTTGATACGCTGATGAAATGTTGACGCTACAGCCTTAATTGCATGTACCCATGGCCTCCCTAGCAATACGTTGTATGGCGATTCCATATCCACTACACTCAATGTCACCTGTGTTTCAATTTCTCCAAGCAGAATTCGTAATTTTACCTCTCCTTTAGGTTTCGTTATAGATTTACCAAAACCATGGATATAATACGCTGGGGGAATCATTTCTTCATCTTTATATCCTAATTTTTTGTAAGTATGGTAAAACATGATGCTCACCAAACTCCCTGTATCCACCAAAGTTCTGTTTATTGCCCATTCTTCCGCCGCCTTTGCTGGTTCTTCTCCATTTTTGCATGCATTTATTGTGATCACTAATGGGGATGTATGGCTCAAACCCTCTTTAGGTATCTCTCGCCGCTTTGTGAATATTATTTTCTGCTTTTCCCACTCTTTCAAAGACGATGTTTTCTCCCCATCTATAATTTTCTTTCCTTCAAAATCTCGTTTATGTATTCTTCCTCTGATGTTTTCATGAAATTCATTAATCATTGCTTTTGTAATTGTACTGTACTCCGTATTTTCATCATATTCCTTGTTTTTTAATTTCTCTACTTCATTTGATTTAACATTTTTCTCTCTCATTTTCTTGATTCGGATAATTTTAGCTGCAATCTTTTATCTTCAATCCTGTTTCATCCCTGTTTCTAGCGCATATGTAGTTGCAGGAAATCCCACAATACACCCCTCAATAGAATTTACTTAACTAATCCATTTGAAGATGAATAACTATCCATTTTATTGATCATTTTCTTGAAATGTTTACAAAGGAAGATAGAACAGAGCTAAAGAAATTACAATCACTCTAGATTTTCTCTCTCCTAATGACTTGCTTAACAATTCAAAAAGAACCCTCCTTCAACAGACTTACTCAACCCTTTATATAGGGTATTACATAGTGGATGACAGCTAAGCTGTCCTTTATTTTCGGGAATAACTCGCGAAGTGTCGCAAGTGTATAAGTGTTCGTCCTCGCGACACTCTTAACCTTCGCCAGATTTTCACATCTTCCTCGTGTTCGCTTGCTGTCGTCATTCATTGCGTCATTTATTTTACTTCCCCGCGACTCCTTCGTGATGTTGTCGTTTATTACTCTCGCGAAGTATTGAGGTTGCGATATTCTGATCCTACAAGTTCAATTCACAAAACGTAAAGGACACATATATCTCATAAGACTTTGCAATATATACATATAATAATTAAAGATTAAATACTGCAAGTTCATCATCTTCCAAAAACTTTAGAATTTAAATAAATAAACCTAAAAACATGCAAGATGAAAATCGTTGGAAATAGCCAGTGTACTCACAATATATGTTATACCAAACCCTAGTTATTCTTCTCAAACACAAGAATTTTTCTAGTACTTAAAATCCTTAAAAGAATTATTTATCATCTCCGAACTCTTTATCAAAAACAGGCATCGGAACATATGGTCCGTGAATAAGAGAGTTGACTCCTTCAAACCTTTTTGGTTGTTGCTTGATAAGTGCTTCTTGTATCTCAAGTGGTTTTTGTATAATAGCTTTAAGTCCATGCACCTCCATCTTAGTTTCCTTAAGTTCTTCGAGAAGAGTTGCAAACCTTTGATGACTGGAGCGCTCGGCTCTAGGTTTCTACATATTCTTACTTTTCCTTTTAAGAGATGAAGCATAAGGATAAGATACCTCTTGTTTCTTCCTAGTTATATGAACATCAACAACCATAGGAGCATAGACTTCACGAGAAGATATCAATTCGTAAGAATAAAATGGGATTTGTGAAAACACAAATACGTATTGCTCAACAAGCAAACTTCTTGTGAAAGAGATATGAGTCTTGATGAAGAATATATTTATCATGCATGGTTTCGGAACAAAGATATAGTTATCGTACTAGAAAAATACATAAAACTTTAGAAAAAGTAAAATGTCACTTTTATCCTTCTTAAAGTTTCTAGATAGATCAAACTTTTCAGTATCATTACTTGAGACATAGATTAAGATGAACATGTTAGTTGAGTGAACAAAACCTTTGTTGATTCATACCATTCTTGATTATATCGAAATATCGATACCCACAGATTGTATACAGTGGTAGCATAAATTCATAGAATGATGCTTATGAGAATAGATTTACATAGAATCGGTTACGTAACTGATTTATGACCAGATACAATTATCCTGGACAATTTCGATGGAGAAGGCTCAACAACAAATTATTGTTATTCTCTTATAGATGGCAGTAAAACGAAGTAGTTTCATTATACTCAAAGAACATTAAAAATGGAAATCCAAGTAGTAATATTCAAGTTTAACCCAAAGCCCTAATGTGCACAGTTATTGTCTCTTTTAAGGGTGCGTGAGACAAGATGCATTTTTTCAACACATCTAAGTTGTGTTGAGGTGAGCAGTAGTGTTCTCACCATTAGGTTCCTATACGGAGTTTGTAATACCCTTATTTACAGAACGTCTAGACTGGACTCTTCTCTTCTTTTGAGATGTTACCTTTTTCTTTGGAATATTCAATCTTTTAGGAGAAGAAGAGTTTTTACGTACCTCGATATTGGACTTTTGAACAATCTTAAGCACATTTGCCAAACGACTAGCCCTTAGTTGCAGTTTGTTGACATACCTTAATTTTTGTTTGTACTTGAAACATTGTGTAAGAACGTGGTACAATAAGGATATGTCTGGTGAGTATTGATTCAGGAACGATGTTAGAAGCTAAACAAAGGTTACCTGAAACATAAGTAACAAAATTTTCATTAGCATACGAAAAGTCCATCAAATCCTGTAATGATTTTGATGAAGAATCGTCAGCCAAATTATCAAGATTGATATGAGTATTACTACATTCATCAAAATTGATAATTTCACCCAAGAGTGTTACACTTGATTTATCATCCTCTTCAGAGTCATAATGATCAGATGTTTCATCAAGCATTGCAGTAAAACCCTTGTTGTCGGTGTATTTCCTCTGATTTGGACACTCGTTAGCAAAGTGACTGAACCTTTTACACTTAAAGCATTGTGGCATATCCTCATAGTCAATATCGTTAGAATCCCTATTTTTAGCAGGAATACGATTATGCGGCTTAGCTGACGTAGGAGGTTTTTCTCTATTGAACCGTCTTCCTAAGAAGTTCTCTAAACTTTCTTGTGTTTAATGAAACTGAGTTGTCAAGATCTTCATCTGACAATTCAGGATCAACAAGTTTGTTCACAAAGTTGTCAGCACTTCCACTTTTATCAAGTGTTTCAGTGTTTTTCAGTGCCTTGAGCGCAATATCCTTTCCGAATTTGGATTACAGTTCATGATCAAAGATCATTAACTTTCCAACCAACGTATTTCGGGAAAGTGTTGTAAGGTTATTTCCTTCCATGATAGCATGTTTCTTAGACTCGTATCTAGCCGGTAAAGATCAGAGAATTTTCATCACAATGTCCTTTTCAGGAAGAGTCTTACCTAACACATAACATGCATTAACAATTTCAGACACTTTGTGATTAAACTCATCAAACAAATCTTCATCAGACATACGAAGATTTTCCCAGTCAGAATTTAGGTTTTGAAGCCTAGGTTCCTTTTCTGAGGTATCTCCTTCAAATACGGTTTCTAAGATATCCCAAGCATATTTTGACTTAGTGCACGAAGTCACATAGTGCCGAAGATCTTGGCTTATGACGTGAATAATAGCATTTAACCCGTATGAATTGTGATCTGCAACATCTATCTCGGTTTCAAAGATATTCTGCTATATATTTCTCAACAGTGTTTCCGTCTCTAAAAACTGTTGGAACATTATATCCTTTTACAACAAGTTTCCATGTCTAAAAGTCACGATCTTGTAGAAAAGAACGCACTGTAATTTTCCACCATAAGTAATTTGTGTCATCAAAGGCTGGCGGTACATTTATCGAGATTGTACTTTTGTCCATATAGTCGGATTGCTTCAAACACAGACTTCTTAGGTCTTTCGCGTGTTTGCCTGCTCTGATACCAACTGAAAATGCGGGGTTACCAAAATACACCACCAACTTTTTCTTAGGCAACATGTATGGACTAAACTCAAATACAATTCCGAGAATTACAACTTAATGAATCTCAATCAGGAATTATATAAAGAATTTATATCTCTTTCTCTCACAATCAATATGGAAACGAAACTAGTCCGTGAACCTAATTATACCGTGAGAGTACTTGGACGATTTCAAATATCAATATCCAATATCAATCAAGTCGTATCCAACGATTAAGATGGACGTATCTACTTTGATTGATTTTACGTACAACCTGTGATATTTCAATCATATAAACAAACAATATAATATGGAAAAGAAATAACACAGACACCAGAAATTTTTTTAATGAGAAAACCACAAATGCAGAAAAAACCCGGGACCTAGTCCAGATTTGAACACCAAACTGTATTAAGCCGCTACAGAGTATAGCCTACTATCAATACTTCGGGATGGAAGGTAGTTGAGAATGAATCCACCGTCACAGTAATTCAGTTACATTCGCTCCTTAAGCCTCATGACTCTGCAAGTGATTCCCTTTGCCGATGTCCTTTACACACTAAGAGTTGCTTCAACTCAATTGAAGACTTTAAACCAATCAACCTCCCATAGAAAAGCCTATATGTGATTTCAGTTATGATCGTTAGAGCAAGGTGAGATAGGAAATCATTTGCAGTAGACTAGTTCTAGCAAACCTCAAAATCCGGTACTTATGATTCCCGAAGAGCATCCAAGATTATTATTCAACTCACAAGTAAAACCTACTTCGATTTCAACAAAGAATCGTTATAGAGGAATACCTCTGGAATCACAAAGTCTGAGACGAAGAACATTGCGATTTTTATCTATCTTGCCTGATCGGAGTGAGACTCAACAATCAGTAGCAAGATCATGATATACGAACTATCAAGATAAAGATAGTCGGACCTGGATTCACGAATCCCTAAGCGAAGTATTTTTAGTCGCTAAACCTAAAAATGTTTAAAGGAGATGACGACTCTAGTTTACAACTACTGCACACAATAAAAGTGACAGGGATTCAAAGATCCCAGTTGCTTGAGGTTGTCCTTTATAGACTTTCAAGATCAAATGTTGTTTTAGATTTAAGCTAAAGTTGCTTTGGAATCAAGCAATCAATATCAATCGTTAGATGAATATTTGACTTGAGATAAACACAACAAAATATAAACTCTGGTTAGGATGAACCATACCCGTACCATGTATAATGAGTTGTTCATGAAAGGTTATTCGAAACTATCCAGACGAACTATAAGTTTAGTCATTTTCATATAACACTTTTAGACTTTAATCTTAAGTCACAACCATTGATCGATGTCGTATGCGTCAAAAATAAATTACACTTTCTTACTACTCAAAATATAAATATAGCAAGGGCAAGAAAGGATCGTTCCCACAGAGAGGTCTAGGTTGTCAAGTTGTTTCGATTTCTTATATAAACAAAGGGGGCAATTTTCTGATTTTATGTAAAGGAAATTAAACTAAAAGCAAACAAAGCAAAGCAAGCACGCAAGCACGCAAGCACGCAAATATGTGAAGATATTGGTTAAGGATTTCATCTTCAATCACAAATATGTTTTCAACACAATAACTAGAATTGATATTTTAATCTCAACTTTTATCAAAGGCCCTAGAATACCTTGATCGCAAGAATATCCCGCAAATCTCCTCTTGTCATCAACAAACACATTAAAAGATGCGAATATGAATTCTATCTTAGAGAACAACGTAACGTGTAAAAGCACTAATCAAGTCTAATTCCCTAGATGCGTTAAGTTCTATGAAATCGGGCCAATCAAAGCAATCGAACGTGTAAAAGCACTAATCCGATTTAACAAAGGTTATGACTCACTTGTGACTAGTAGGATATATCACAACAAGCACTACCCACAATTATGCTACTTGCAATCAGAAATTTATCATTTTTGCGTATAATAAACTCTAATCTAGCAATAGAGATGAAAGTAAACTCAATCGATTCGCGACTCGACTAAACAACCTTTCAACTCATATGACAATATTAATGGTGAATCATAAACGATAAAGCATGGAGACAAAACTAATTTATTGAATAAGAAACATGCCTTGTGAAATCAAATTAATCCATAACCAATGATAAAATTAACTACTCATGTTAATGGGGTTCATAACAAGAAGAAAAATAAGACTTTACATGTCTAAAACCCTAGAACAAAAGTAGAAGAAGAGATAAGATCCTCCCTAATGGAGAGGTCAATGAAATACATAAGATGTCTCCCTTTTATCTCTTCTCGTTCTACCATTTAGGTCACACACCGTTTGCCAAAAATCGGTGGCTCAAACAGCCCATGAGTGAAGCCCAGTGAAAGCGGTCCACGTCCAACCAAGCCATCTCTGGATCACCGAATCAACTCGTTCGTAATCGATCCCCGACTAGTTTTGACTGTTACGATCGGTTCCCACCGATTCCGCCATTCTTCTCTGCACGCTTTTAGCTCCTAACATTCATCTACTTCATAGCTCTTCTATCCGTTCTCTTCGTCACCAGACCATCTTACTTGCTTGCAACACCCACGTACCCATGGCGAGCAATTGATTCTTGGCTTCGAGCACCACCAGAATTAGCGCAACTCGATCTCGGTCACAACTTTAGCATGCCAGCAATTTCACCTCGGCTTCATTCCCCTCTCATTCAAATCCTTTATTCTACATCACTGCCTCACATCGAAACCACAACTGACATCACCTGCGGCTCATTTGATTCAAAGCCCATATCACATTCCCTTAACAACTTCATTCCTTCTTTGCATTGCAGCTGGAATATCTGCTACAGATTCATGCCTTCATTGCACAACCATCTGTAGCTGCAATCAAAACCTCTCCGAGCCTGCAAGTTCAGTTCACAACTAGCCTTTGCACCACAAATCCCTGTACACCATTCAACTGACTCAGTTCAACAGCTGCACTTCTTCCACTTGCTACCAAACTGCACCCACATCAACAACTCAGTCTTCTATATACTGTTCATTCTCCTCCTCCTGCATTCTTCACAGTTCAGCTTCGTACACAAATTGCATAATCCATCTACACATTTCAGTTCATGCCTACAACCACCTAACTCAGTTGCAATATCCTTCTCTCCATATATAACAGCACAATCACCACCTGCAACTTACAATGGCATATACAGCAGCAACATCATTTCACTACCTTCTACATCCTTGTAATCTCATCACAGTCTTTGCAGCTCCACAGTAACATCACCTGCACTTGCACCTCAACCATCAATTCCAACATTGTACCTGCAATCTCCAGTCCCAGCTTTGCCATCCATCCAACTGCATCATTCCAAAACTACAATTACAGCATCACCAAGTTCAGACCTCAATTCTCCGTCCACAGACCGTAGCTACAACTCCTGCAAACCAATCATCACCTGCAGTTCAATCTAACCCATTCAATCATTGCTCCTGTTTAGGCTTGAACACAGTCGACCTTCACCATTTCTTCAGCTCAGTTCCATTGTCTTTAAAGCAACCACCAATAGCACAACTTCCTCCATTTCTGAGGCCGACAGCAATAAAGCCTCCATTCTGCAAATTCATATCATACAAGCCAGCATCACTTCAATCACCACTGCTCCTCTTTTAATTCCCGATCTGAATCTTCACAGCTGCGAAAACCCATCTTCTTCTCTTCATTTCAACATCAAACACCACTACTTCTCATCTCTAAATCCAAACCAATTCAAACCCTAAGTCGACCACCATCTTCACTGCCAACCACCAGTTCTTGATTTATCTGTAATCCCATTCAAATCACCTTCAATACATGGCAATTAATATCTTTCCTTGATTTGAAATCTCAAATTCAGAAACCCCAGCTCTTCTGCTTCGATAAATCACCATTGCAGACATGAAAATAGCCACAACAACATCTATTTTATCCTTGTTCTTCGACCATTGCAGATTCAAATCAAACCCCTTTTTTCTCGATCTCACCTCGCTTTGTTAAACTCGACCATCAGGCTAGAGACAACAACGTTGGGTGGACTTGGGTTCTGCGAACGACTCCGAGAATGTAACTTCTCGACCGGTTGTCTGCTAGATTAAGATAAGACTGGGTGTAGGCACCCGCCTGGATATGGGTTATCCTCGCATAAATCTTGTATCGCGGGCCTGGGGACTCGCAAGCTTAATCATTGATTTCGCCCATGGAATTATCTCTTTCTTTTCAGTGGGCTTCGCCCTTTTCATTCTCTTCAAGATGATAAGAAGAAATCCAACTTTTGAGCGAGTTCCACTTCTTTTTGCTCCAAATGACTCCAAAGTACCTAAATAACTCAAAAGCACACATAAGATACATAATTTACTAGAAAACTCGCAAAGAAAGCATAAACTATAGATAAATATCAAGGTGTTTATGACACCTATTAACCATAGGTTATAATGTGACCAAATATGTCTAAATATGCTTTTAGAGAGTTGTTCAAATACCGGTTATCTCATAGATATAATTCTGATGCATCTAAAAATATTTGACTGGGTAAGCACATGTACTTATTTCCAGTATGTGAGTTATTGTTGTCATGGTACGTATACCGATTATGTGTACCCTTTGTTGATGGTGGTTTTTAGTTTAGGGCGAAAACTGTAAAAGTCTGTCTAGCTGACCCGGTGTCAGAAATAATAGACCTTGATATGTCTATATTCCTCAAGGAGTATATTAAAATCTGATGAGTACCTATGCCGCTCTTCGTATTGTATTGAAACTCAAGCTCCTAGATGAATTGTTTACTAGTATAGAGCCTAATGAGTATTTAATCTCTCGCCTGCATTATTCACTAATGTATGGCTTGATGATTATTTTTCCTATGCTATGTTCCCCAGCTGAACTCTTAATATTTACATGGCATGACGATTAATGTTCGCTCGCAGCTGAGTAGCATGAATTTCCCGAAGTGTCAGGATTAAGATCTATATGAAAGTACTTATTCGGAAGCACGTTGCGCTGCTCTCTGAGAATAAAATTAGTGATTTTGTGCCAACGCACAAAAATCATCAAATTTGATTAATTTTGTGACAGCTCGCAAAATTCAATTTTTTACCTAATTTTACCAATTTACAAAAATTAGGTTTTTGCGGCCTGCGCAATATCTCGAACCCTATTGGTCGAGACCAAACCTAGGTAAGCTAGGAGATTGATCCACCATGGACTAGTAGGAGCAAAATCCTACCAAAAGTCGAAGAAACAAGAAATAAAGAGGAATTGTGGCAGGTAAAGGAAGCAGAAAAAGGGACGCGGCCGCGCCACTTCACCGGCCGGTTCGCCCTATCTGGCGTCGTCGTACCATCGGCCGGCCATGCCCATATTGTTGCATGCCGTCCCCTCTTTCCTACCGACCAATCAGATCGCTTTAAATGCGCAGCACACATTTTTGATTAAAGGTGGAAGTTGGCTGGTCGACACGCTTAATTCCTTAAGGAATTGAACATAGGCTGCCCACGTCAGTCTCCAAACGATCACGACCATACGTTTTGGACATCCAATTCGACGAGCCTGGCCTTCTCCCAGCGCAGCCATACAAGCTCCATGATGCTCACTGGCGGGCCCACTGTTATTCCAACCAAACGGAATTCTTATAGCACGCCGGCAACAACCCTAACCGATAGCCAAAAATAGGCCAGTTGCGCGGATGAAAAAGGTTTCAAAGGAATTAAGACTGCATATGGAAGTCTTAAATCAACCATGGCCGTCCAACTTCGTCGGCCGCATTGACCGGTCTAGATTTAATTCCTGGCTATAGCCCTGGCCGTTCGCTTTGCTCCTCGCCCGCAGTTATTACCTAACACCGTTAACTCAAAACAGGGTGGCCACACGGCCATAACAGCCTCATTACGGCCAGCGGCAGAGCATCACTATTGCAAAACGATCTCGGCCGTCCAACTTCGCTAGCCGAATCAACCGGCCTAGATCTAATTTTAGGTGACTAATAAGATGTCGCAGTGATCACCGAACATCCCTCTTCCATGAGGACCGATCGGCCAAGCCGCGGCCTACCCATACGGCTCCTGAATGGCTGCCCAAAGGTGGATAGTCGCGCTGCCTACAAGGGTCTTAAATGAATTCAACGACAGCCAATAACTGCCGCAAATCATCTCAGCCACTCAATTTGGCTAGCTAATTTAACCGGTCTAGATCTAACTTGGGCCGACCAATAGGATGTCAAAATGGCTATCAGCCATCACTCTCCTATAAGGACCGACCAGCTCACCTTTGGCGTACATGAATAGATTCTGGAAGCTTCCTGAAGATGGATGGTCATGCTCCTTTTAAGACATTAAGCTCCGCGACTAATTTAAACAATCTTTATACAACGATGCTCCATGAACATCGATTATTTTGAGCTGCTTGCTTAAAAGCGATGCTTTATATGCATCGATTACAAGCGATTTTTTAAATATCGATTTCACAAAAATTTAATTATTTGACCTAAAAGTATTATATGCTACCTTTTTGCGGCAAGTCTCACAACTTGACTGCCTACCGCCTAGCTTACGCGTGATTGGTCAAAATAATTAGGTCTTGCAAACAAGACCCACTCAGCAGCCTGCTGCATATTTTTCTACAAAAATACTCGAGACATCAAACATGTCGCAAACTGGGGGATGTTCACTAGGGTATCGGTCTGGCGGTTTATAGCGTGCGGCGTGCAACACGCCCATTATGAGAAAGTGTCAGGAAAGGCAGACAGTTGATAGCAGTAAAGGAGTAGTGGGTGTAAAGCTGACCGGTCTTCCCTCATGACAGGGACATGATTTTCACCACTTTTACACGATCCCCACTTCTCCACTACTTAACTACCTCCACTTCCTATGAGATCAGGGTTCGTTCAACTATGACTTGTATAAATAGGTTTTCAACCTATTTCAACAACAACAACGGTCATCAACACAAGTATTCAGAAAATACAAAGAACTTATAGCTTACATTCCGCAAGCAAGTTCTACATTCTGATACAAGTCATAAAACAACCACACCTTTAGAGTTAACCATTCTGATCTCAACATCTTCTTCGCTTCCCTCCCTAAGATCAACCCTTCTCCTTCATTTTGTGACCAAAGCAATACTGGAACGACCATTTCTTGGTTTAGACCAGAATTGTACATATTGATCTCTCGAATCTAAAGTACTCCCGTGCAGTGCATTTGTTTAGGGTTTAGATTCGTTTCTCGGCGGCACACCCAAATTTACCATTTCCAGCAGAAACAGTTTTTACCCCAAAACACCCTTAAGTCAAAAACAGTTCAACAGTCTACATAACTTTTTAGTATCCGCACTAGGTATGTGTACCTTCCTGAGTTCACAAGTCAACATATTTTCTTGGTATCCATATCGGGTATGTGTACCAAAGTTGTTGCCGAACTATAGCTACGCCGGTACGTGTACTGCGACGCCGGACCTATAACATTTACGCCGATCGTGAACCGGTATGTGTACCGTCCCGTATCCAGATTTAAAGTAGTTCTATATCTCTCTAAAATCGATTAAAAACATTATCAAATAACATCAATGACATGTTTCATTGTTCCAGGCTATTTTTCAAATGATTAACTTGAATCATGATTTAGTTCATAAAAAATAAATTGTTGTTAACCAAATTCATCAAGTTTTGAACAAATGTTCTTAAGCTTAGTCATTCATATTTCTAGAATAATTAACAAGATAAACTTGACTTAGTCATGCAACTTACTCTCATAGATAGAAAGGTGAAAACATGAGTAATAGGTGGGTTCAGTCTTCACTTACCTTTTGTCGATGAAGTTCTCCGAATGTTGTTGATCTTCTTCGCCTTCAAACGGTATAACACAGTGGTGTCTGGTACGAAACTACACATTTTTATCCTAATCCGAGACTTGATGATGCGTGTCGTAGGTGCAATCAAATTAATTCAATATTTCCACTCAATTAAAAATAATATAATGGAAGTCAAGTTCGTTCCCACGAGGAGCAAGAGATTCTAGTTGTAAAAATTGTCACAAAAGGGGGGTGTAAAAAGTAAAAGAAAATAAACAAAGCAATTAAAAGATAAAGTTGAAAGCAATAAGAGAGACAAGACCAAGGAATCCTTCTTCGTTGCAAAACAATGAATCAAGTTATGTTCTATTCTACTTGTTATTAGTCACAAATTATCACCAACCGTAGGTAAAGCAGCTAGCTCAGTGCTAAACCCCTAAATCCCTTGTATCACCGGACACGGAAGTTCTCGACTACCGGATTCTATTTACCAAACCACCTAGTAGTAGCTCACTCTAGATGTAATTTAAATAAACGCATTAAGATTTATGAACTTATTAGGTTAATATTAGTAGTTAGACTCTTAGATCAAGGTCTACTTGCTAACGTTGTTTCTACACACAATTGCTCCACGGAATCCCTCCGCAAGGTCTCGTGTTTGCTACTTATGTAAAGAGTCAAGAAACGATTACTTATCTCCTAACTTTCACTAGCTTTAGATCAAATTAACAAATCAATTTAGCGTGCACTCCAAACAATCTATCAATCAATCATGAATGTCTTTAAGATCACTCCTATTAGTAAAAACAAACGATAATTATGTGAAAAACTTCAAGATATAATTTGAAAACAAAAACTTAAATCATATGTTAAGAACTAGGAATTCATCCTCAATCAATAAAATTAGCTACTCATGTTAAAGAGTTCACACAAAGAATAAGAAAAGAAAAGAATTGTTGTGTGTGTAGAGATGTGTGTGTGTAGAGAGGTGTGTGTGTAGAGAGGTGTCTAGAAGTTGTAGAAAACTTCTCTATTTATAGGCTTCAATATTCTCCAAATCTTCTAAGGAGTAGAATCCTTTTCCTTTAGCAATTCAATTTCCAATTCCAAGCTTTTCTCAACTCTTCCACCTTCTCTTTCCAAATTTGAGTCCAATTCTCCATCCAATTCCTAGCCCAAGTCTTCACACCCATGAGAGAAGTCCATAGAAAATTCTGGAATTTTTGCTCGCCGGAAAACTCGGGATTGTGGCCGGAATTTGGCCGGAATTGTTGCCACGGTCGAAAGTCGTCGCCCGTTGATGGAATATTCCGTCCAAGATTCTCATTACCGTTAGGTCAAACTAACAGTCAACCGTTAATCAATCGGGTCAAGGTCTAACGAGTCGGAAACCAGTCGGCTTGGTCGAGTCGACTCGATCGGCCGAGTTGGTCTCAGGCGAGAGAAGCTGGCCGCGGCTGAGTTGTGTGGCACAATCATTGTGCTTGACCATGATGGTCGCCTTCCTAGGCATTTCGGTGCATAGCCTGTAATGCACCATTCTGGCTAAATTCTGCAGCTCAAATCACAGCAGCTTCACAGTTCCATTCCAACACAAGCTTCTACCTGCAATTCCCATTCACTGCCAAGCCAACACTGAACCATCCTCCTATTATCAGACCTGCACCCTAACCACACTCAAGCACAGTTGCACATACACAAATTTAAGCACCTGCAAAACCATCTTGCAACCTCCATTTGCAGTCCCTTGTATCATGCCCCGCACAACCAATTTCTGCAGCTCAAACTACACGCAACAAAGATCAACACAAGCACTTCCATTGCATCTCAATCAGGTTCTGAATACCAGCCCACTCTCACTTGCTTGCCAGTAGTCCATCTCTAAATCCATCACACATGTAGCTGCATTCGCCAGAACCCATTCCATTAGCTTCATTACCGGCATCTCAATGCATAACTCCGCCTACCTCAGAACCTTCCAACTCACCGCAACATTCTTGCACTCTCTCCTCGCAAAGATCTCTGCTCTCTCGATTCAAAGACTCACAGCTCTGCTGCACTTTACACACAAAGCAACTCCATTCATTTCTATGGCAGCAACAAAGATCCATGAGCTCCACCAATTCAATCCAAATCTCCATTTCTGCTCATCTGAACTTCCCTGAATCACCTCTGAAACCCTCACACAATCCCAATTATTGTTTTATCATCTTCTCTGGGTCTTGAGTCTTACAGCACACACCTGAAGCTTCACAGATTCTTCATTGCCAACAATTGACAGCAATTCTTTCAGTTCAAGCCATTCCCAGCTGCAACTTCAATCCTAGGCCAGCACCAACTCCTCACTAGCATCAACCATTCTATCCAATCAATACAAACTCAAATTGAGTTTTACCCATTCAATCACCACCACAACCAATTCTCACTATGTTCTTCTCTGTATTTTCAACTCCCCATCATCATCAACATCTCAGCAGATCAATTTCCTGTGATTCTCAAATTCCAGTTCCATAGCCATCTCTTATTTCATGTCAATTGATTGCAGCAACAGACTCGTAACACCAAATCATCAACACCTTCATTCGATTTCTCAAATCGACAGCAATCTATCAATTGCAGAGACCAAATCACCATCAAACCCTGGTTTCTTCTCTGCGTTTCAATTCCACAATACTCAGCTACTGCAACAGCTTTTCAATACCCAGTTTCATTCAATCTCATACCGATTCATCACAACCCATTCTGCAATTTCTTCTTCTCCATTACCCTGAATCGCCATGAATCCAACCTTCACCCACAGTCGATCTTCATCAATTCTTTTCTCGATCTGCTCTTCTTTTGCATCTCGATCTCTGCTTCTCTCGATTCAACAAAAATCACACAAACCCCATCTCAGTTTCACTCAGGAACATCGATTCCTTCTCAACCTCACAACGCTTCTCTTCCTTTTCTCGATTTCAGATGCAAAAATGATTGAGAAGATAAATCTTCTCGAATTTAGGGGTAAGTTATAAATGGGTCGGAATATTGGTACTCGGGCTTGGATCCGGGTTCGGGCGTGGGTCAATGGGTTTGGGTTTCAACATCCATGAACATAACCCCACCCTTTTACCAACTGATAACAGCACTGTGTTTCTGGATAAGGGCTACCCAGTTTGGCAGCCCCTTAACTTGAACTGTCCTTTCTCTAGTGCTCCTCAAAGAGAGTAGCCCTTAACCTTGGCTGGTCTGTGTTTAACACTCCTCAAATTGGGTTGCCCCTTAACCTCAACTGGGCTCCATATATCAATCGCCTGTAAAATGACCTTTTTGCCCTTTTGGCTCAAATTGGGTGCTTTCTTCTTCTTTTCCTCCGTGCGACTCCAAAGTAGCTATAAAACTCAAAACAAGCGTAAAATACATAATTTACAAGAAAAATAGCAAAGAAAGCATAAACTACTAGATAGTAAATTAGGTGTATTCTACACCTATCAAATTCCCCACACTTAGACTTTGCTAGTCCTCGAGCAAATCAAACTAAAAACTCACAACTTCAAAGCGTTCAAGCGTCACAAGCATCCAAAAAGTTATGAGGACATAGAGTTTCTGCATGCTAGTAATAAGAAGTTAGAAATACTAAAGAACATATTCTCGTTCTTAATTGTTGAGTGAGAAATAACCACACCATAATGAGAGAACGCGTGTTTGAGAAACGATCAATAAGCATTTCGCCTCGACTTCTGCCCCACCAAAAAGGATTTTATGATAATTGCACTCAAAAAGACGGCTTTTTTTATGGTTCTCACATGTGTGCGGTAGGAATGAAGAGAGAATTCACGCAACACGTTGAATGGTGGGAAGGACAACTTCCGAAATATTTTTTAACAACCCACATCTTTTAATATTTTGAAAAACCATTTTTCTGACGATCTCTAAGAAAGGAAATCAACCATTATTATCGAGGATGAGATTACTTACTTACCTTCACATCCGATCGCCAATTATGATAACACCACTCTCACGGCATCCAATAGAAACGTCTTCCGCTCCTCGTCTTTAACTTCTTAGTCTTCGTCTTCGGTTTCAACTATTGATGATAAACCCTTGAATTTCATAAATCCTTAACAATTTGTAACTCTCTTTTTTTTTTTTTACCTTAAAATCCTTGTCGCTTGAAACTTCCTTATAAATTTTCCTTTCCCACGGCTTATTAACAAAACAAATATTTCTCTTGTTTTTCTCTCTCTCTTTTTTTTTTCTTTTTTTTTTTTCTTTTCATCTTTTTTTTTTTTTTTTTTTTTTTTTTTTTTTAAAAAAGAGAAATTAAATACAAAAAATAAACCATGGCCGTGGGAGAAGTATTTTACCGCTTGATTCTTCACAACTTGTATCGTCTTGAAATCATAAACTTCAAAAATTCTCATCTTTTAATTTTCTTCGTTTTCATAAATAAGTCTTCATACTTGAATATAAAATTACCTCATTGTAGTGTAAGTCTTCAACATATATGTAAAATCCGCTCTTTGTATGTTGCTTTTACTTGTATTTGAAATTTGCTCTTTTTCTCGTTGCTTGTAAACCTTAAAATTTTCCAACTTTCCTTGTAGATTTTGATGCCGCTCCTTGTTGATGATGAGAGTGTTTCTATGGATCCGTTGTTGTCGCGAGAGAAAATGGTGCTAACTGCAAATCGAACTACAAGAAGGAAGCTTTCATCCATGGACGTCACCCTCATGATTGACAAAATTAGCACTCAAGAGATCAAAGAGTAGTGCTTCTATTGGTGGGAGGTTGGGTAGCTCACCATTCTACCCGGAATTTACTTACGGTGACACACACTCAAAAGACGCTCTTTAGTAGATGGAAAATTTCTGGTCGGTGCCTCACATGATATGAATACGGGTAGTCTCCACTAATGATTGATCAGCAACTCTAATAATGCACTTCTCCCTGCACCAAATTCGCATCACCGGCATGATTAAATCCATTATTTAACACTCAAACAAGCAAGAAATCCGAATGTAGTTCTATAACATTTCCAAGTTCAATTATGTCGGTCAAAATCTCTATGTAAACATACCTAGAAATATGCTAGGGACTCTAAAATCTTTAAAAATTGAAGGTTTTAAGTAAAAACTTTTTTTTTTTTTTTTTTAACTTTTTTAATTTTTTTTTGTAATTTTTTGTTTTAAAAACATGCTTAACCACTCCCCCACACTTAAACCTTACATTGTCCTCAATGTAATTGAATCCTCCTAGTAAAGTCAAGGTGGGAAATTTTAACATGATAAGAAACAAGAAAAAGAAATAACAAAAAGCAAAAAGATAAGAAATACAAAACCTATGGGTTGCCTCCCATTAAGCGCTTGTTTTAAAGTCGACGGCCCGACTTGGCTCTTGTAAGATTCATTCCCCATATACTAACAATCGGAAAATTTGAGGATCCACCCATAATACCTGTTTTGCAAAAAATAACTCCATACAAATATTAGCACAAGAAAACAATAGTGAAATTATCGCTCGATAGAAATTTCCCCCCACACTTATTCTCGTCCACACTTGGAAGTGTATATAGAACATAGAATTCGGAATTTCCATGTATTCCTCTTGGCAAACCTGCATAGTGTTAGCATCAAGTGTTTCCAATGGTGGATATCTAGAAACAAAATCATCCAAAAATACTTTCGAAGCACATACATTCAAACCAATAAGAGGTGAAGGAGAAGAATCAATATGCAAAGGGTTAGACAAACCTCGCACAATCTCTTGTATTATAGAATCCTCTTCATCCTTAAAAAATTCGAGTGAATTACTTACCTCTTGTATATCGTGGTCCTCTATTAAACCTTCCAACCATTCTTCGTCGTTTTCTACCTTAACCAAAGTCTTGGCATCATTATAATCATTGGCAAGTTCAATTGGGTCTTCCACAAAATCAATGAATGTGGTTTCATCCTCTAGCATCATCTCTTCAACATTCTCATCATCGGAATCGGGCCATTCACTAAAATGATTTTCATCGGTATAGATTGTAAGATCTTCACGTGCGGGTGTTACTTCGTTTATAACAATCGGTAAGTCACACCCAATCTCCTCCTTTTGAATAGGCGAAGGATCGTTATTATGATCCGGAGTTGGAATAACTTCCTCATCGTTGCAACGTTCATACACTTCCGCTGACTCCCATCTTTCCCTAAGAAATTTTTTCCAAGCACTAAGTGCATCATCTTCAAGCTCTACCTTTTGAATAGGTTCTTGATCATTATTAAGATCAAGGCTCGAGTAAGCTACACTAGCGTCATCAAAAGTCTCCAAAGGTTGGTCCTTTTCAACACAATCATCTTCACTTTCGGACTCACCATAATAAGAATCGTCATCGGTTTCATTACCTTTATCTAGACGTCGTTTAAGTTCCATATGAATGGTCCTACTAATTTCTGCGACAAGCTCTTCCGAGTCCCCATCATCCTCCAATTTGTATAATTTCTGTGCAAGTTTCCTGACGTTCACACGCTTACCACTGTTGATAGAGTTTCTAGACTGTATCTCCACTTTTGGAAAAAGTGAAGGAAAAACACGATGAAGAGGAGTATATTCCAAATTCTCTGTCTGCACATTACTAGAAAACAAATTGTTAGATGCATAACAATCCTTCCATCCATGTGATTGTCCACTTACATACCCGTCATAAGGTTGTTGATATGTATGAGAATATCCATAAGGTTCTCAGAGAAAATTTATCATAGCCATAATATTGGTTTTGATTGTATCCTAAGGATGGTTGGAAGTTGTCATAATGTTGAGGTTGAAAACCGTATTGATTGTTGTAATATGCTTGCTCTTGTCCACCATACATGGAAAACCGATACCTGAAATAAGATTCAAAAACCAAGTTAGATATGGAATAGAATCCAACAAAGCAAGAATAAAGCAAAAAGAAAAATAAAAACAACTAAAATCATCCGTTGATCCCAAGACAGAATGCGCCAAAATTTGATGCGTGTCGTAGGTGCAATCAAATTAATTCAATATTTCCACTCAATTAAAAATAATATAATGGAAGTCAAGTTCGTTCCCACGAGGAGCAAGAGATTCTAGTTGTAAAAATTGTCACAAAAGGGGGGTGTAAAAAGTAAAAGAAAATAAACAAAGCAATTAAAAGATAAAGTTGAAAGCAATAAGAGAGACAAGACCAAGGAATCCTTCTTCGTTGCAAAACAATGAATCAAGTTATGTTCTATTCTACTTGTTATTAGTCACAAATTATCACCAACCGTAGGTAAAGCAAATAGCTCGGTGCTAAACCCCTAAATCCCTTGTATCACTGGGACACGGAAGTTCTCGACTACCGGATTCTATTTACCAAACCACCTAGTAGTAGCTCACTCTAGATGTAATTTAAATAAACGCATTAAGATTTATGAACTTATTAGGTTAATATTAGTAGTTAGACTCTTAGATCAAGGTCTACTTGCTAACGTTGTTTCTACACACAATTGCTCCACGGAATCCCTTCGCAAGGTCTCGTGTTTGCTACTTATGTAAAGAGTCAAGAAACGATTACTTATCTCCTAACTTTCACTAGCTTTAGATCAAATTAACAAATCAATTTAGCGTGCACTCCAAACAATCTATCAATCAATCATGAATGTCTTTAAGATCACTCCTATTAGTAAAAACAAACGATAATTATGTGAAAAACTTCAAGATATAATTTGAAAACAAAAACTTAAATCATATGTTAAGAACTAGGAATTCATCCTCAATCAATAAAATTAGCTACTCATGTTAAAGAGTTCACACAAAGAATAAGAAAAGAAAAGAATTGTTGTGTGTGTAGAGATGTGTGTGTGTAGAGAGGTGTGTGTAGAGAGGTGTCTAGAAGTTGTAGAAAACTTCTCTATTTATAGGCTTCAATATTCTCCAAATCTTCTAAGGAGTAGAATCCTTTTCCTTTAGCAATTCAATTTCTAATTCCAAGCTTTTCTCAACTCTTCCACCTTCTCTTTCCAAATTTGAGTCCAATTCCTAGCCCAAGTCTTCACACCCATGAGAGAAGTCCATAGAAAATTCTGGAATTTTTGCTCGCCGGAAAACTGGGATTGTGGCCGGAATTTGGCCGGAATTGTTGCCGCCGGTCGCCTGAAAGTCGTCGCCGTTGATGGAATATTCCGTCCAAGATTCTGTTACCGTTAGGTCAAACTAACAGTCAACCGTTAATCAATCGGGTCAAGGTCTAACGAGTCAGAACCGAGTCGTTCTTTGGAGTCGACTGGGCCGAAATGAGTTGGTCTCTAGGCCGGAGCCATTGCACAAACCGAGTTGTGTGGCACAATCATTGTGCTTGACCATGATGGTCAGCCTTCCTGCACTTCAGGTGCATAGCCCGTAATGCACCATTCTCGCTAATTCTGAAGCTCAAATCACAAGAACTTCACGGTTCCATTCCAACACAAGCTTCTACCCAATTCCCATTCACCGCCAAGCCAACACCGAACCATCCTCCTATTATCGACCTGCACCCTAACCACACTCAAGCACGATTGCACATACACAAATTTAAGCACCTGCAAAACCATCTTGCAACCTCCATTTGCCAGTCCCTTGTATCATGCCTGCACAACCAATTTCCTGCAGCTCAAACTACCTGCAACAGCATCAACACAAGCCCTTCCATTGCATCTCAATCAGGTTCTGAATACCAGCCCACTCTCACTTGCTTGCCAGTAGTCCATCTCTAAATCCATCACACATGTAGCTGCATTCGCCAGAACCCATTCCATTAGCTTCATTACCAGGCATCTCAATGCATAACCTGGCCTGCCCTGTAACCTTCCAACTCACTGCAACATTCTTGCACTCTCTCCCCTCGCAAAGACATCGCTCTCTCGGTTCAAAGACTCACGGGCTCGTCGCACTTTACACACAGAACTCCATTCATTTCTATGGCAAGAACAAGATCCATGAGCTCCACCAATTCAATCCAAATCTCCATTTCTCGCTCATCCCGAACTTCCCTGAATCACCTCTCAAACCCTCACACAATCCCAATTATTGTTTTATCATCTTCTCTCGGGTCTTGAGTCTTACAAAGACACACTGAGCTTCACAGATTCTTCATTGCCAACAATTGACAAAGAATTCTTTCAGTTCAAGCCATTCCCAGCTGCAACTTCAATCCTAGGCCAGCACCAACTCCTCACTAGCATCAACCATTCTATCCAATCAATACAAACTCAAATTGAGTTTTACCCATTCAATCACCACCACAACCAATTCTCACTATGTTCTTCTCTGTATTTTCAACTCCCCATCATCATCAACATCTCAGCAGATCCATTTCCTGTGATTCTCAAATTCCAGTTCCATAGCCATCTCTTATTTCATGTCAATTGATTGCAGCAGCAGACTCGTAACACCAAATCATCAACACCTTCATTCGATTTCTCAAATCGACAGCAATCTATCAATTGCAGAGACCAAATGTAACACCCCGTGTTTTTAGCATGACGCATGCTAAAAGATGCGCCATTTGCTTGTGATGAAGCTTCATCCAAAGTTTCCGCAGCGTGAAAAAGGTGGATTGGCTTAAGGCCAATACCGCGCCAAAAATGGCGCATTATGTTTGGCATTTGGCCAGGGCCAATGTTGCATCATCATGATGCATTAGGCCCGATTGGGTAGGTGGGCTCGATCTTACAAATAAATCATTGTGCAATAAATAAACAAATCGGAGAAGACCGGTGGTGCGCAATCATTGTACGCAATCGTTGTGTGTAATCATTGTGCAACGAGACAGAACAATTGGTGCACAATCATTATGCAAAATAGACGGAACGAGTGGTGCACAATCATTGTGCAATGAATCGGAGACTCGGCAATCATTGCGGTCATTCAGAATTCATGGCAAACGGCCATGAATAGTGAAGCATGTCAATATGCTCCCCTTTTCATACTTGTAGAAATTCCATTAAGACATATATAGGGAGGGGTAGTTGGTTGAAGGTGCATATGCGGATTATGTACCAAGTAAGCTTCGTAGCTTAGTTTTAAGGGTATAAATGATGCCTAAGGCTCATTTATAGTTGCGTAGCCTTTCAAAGAGGGTATTTGATGCGTTGGCATCGCTATGCCACAACGCGGACCCGATGATGCATAATCATTATGCATCTTGGCGGAATGGCCTATACGGACCGGGCCATTACCGTTTTACTAGGCCACAGCCTTGCAAACGAGTTGGTTTAAGTTTCCGTCCCTTCAAGGATGAACTACGGTCTCGTGCTTGATCCCTTTGGAGTAGGGAAGGGCACGTAGGCAGCCGCAATGAGTTGCGGCATTGCCGGTCCCAAAGACGTTGGCCCCTCATATCATCTAAGCTCGGTAGCTCGACGCGAGAGATGATTGTGGCCAGACTTGATGAGGCTTAGTTGCATGCCCGGTAAGTGGATGCTCATACTTCCTATCAAGTTATAAAGAGATGGTAAGCGAGGTAACGTGGGAAATGGCAAGGGCTTGGTGTGGCCTACGCTAAAGTCCAAGGCTTATGCCTGGACAAGATACGACAATGTGATTTGTTGCTCAGCTAGCTAGGAAATTCAATTATGAATTCCACACGTAAAGGTAAAGCCAGAGATGCATGAAAAATGCATTGGCACGGGCCTTATGGCCTTAAACCCTTTTGCGGGACGAGGGTAAGTTGGAACGGTGTGGAAGCTAAGTTAGCTGCGTCATGCTCCACGAGCACGCTTGCAAGGGCAATTGGACGTGCATTTGCCTAGCTTTGAGGCCCGGATCGTAGCTTCATCATGGCGCACCGGGAGTTACGGCTGTGGGCAACGCGCTAAAGGCGTAATTTTCCGGTCCGTCACGGATGGTATCGAGCAAGTTCCGAGAAAACTCTAGGGGGCTTGTGCGGAGTGGACTCATTGGCGAGTATTTTCCTTAACGGAAACACTTTAAGTCGGAGAGTAGGCCAACTTATGCGCGGAAAGAGTTGGTAATCGCTATGCCGCGATTACATTGCGAATCGAGTTGAGCTTGTATAAGTGTTGTGAGTTTGCCTGGCCTAAGTGGCACCCCACTTACGAGTGGATATCCTAAGACCGCCTGCCGGGACGGTGGGTAGACAATGGGACCGATCATCCCCACACGTTGGCACCGCCAAGGGTGTGCGTTGTCGGCCTGGCTAGCATCCTACTTACGAGTGGCAACTGGATGACCGCTCGTGACAGTGGGCAATCGGATACCGATCCACACAAGATTTGTGCTAAAATTTTGTCATTTTGATGACATCTTTCAACTTGTGAACCTTAGGGACTTCTGGAGTGCGTAGTATGGGATGCGCATTCAGGATACTCCGTCGAGATATCCTCTTGGCACCGGCCAATTGCGATTCTTGGTTTAGTTGTGGGCACTTTTGGATCCTCGGGCAGGTGGTATGGGACATGTGCTCGGAAGATCTAAATTGTTGTTCATGACAACTTGAAGAAACCCGTGATTTCTCGAGCATCCGGTATGGGACTTTTGCTCATGGAATCCAACTCAAGAGATTGTCCACAATAGCTTTGGTTTTGAATTTCGGGGACGAAATTCTTTGAAGGGTGTGATAATGT
Organism: Papaver armeniacum; assembly: GCA_023531295.1. Lineage (NCBI taxonomy): Eukaryota > Viridiplantae > Streptophyta > Magnoliopsida > Ranunculales > Papaveraceae > Papaver > Papaver armeniacum. Next base: position 63,905 of record JAJJWW010012861.1, on the reverse strand, counting down.
AACACCCCGTGTTTTTAGCATGACGCATGCTAAAAGATGCGCCATTTGCTTGTGATGAAGCTTCATCCAAAGTTTCCGCAGCGTGAAAAAGGTGGATTGGCTTAAGGCCAATACCGCGCCAAAATGGCGCATTATGTTTGGCATTTGGCCAAGGGCCAATGTTGCATCATCATGATGCATTAGGCCGATTGGGTAGGTGGGCTCGATCTTACAAATGAAATCATTGTGCAATAAATGAAGCGATCGGAAGACCGGGTGGTGTGCAATCATTGTACGCAATCGTTGTGTGTAATTATCATTGTGCAAATGCACAACAATTGGTGCACAATCATTATGCAGCAGACGGAACCAGTGGTGCACAATCATTGTGCAACAGAACGGAGACTCGGCAATCATTGCCGGTCATTCGTAAATTCATGGCAACGCCATGAATAGTGAAGCATGTCAATATGCTCCCCTTTTCATACTTGTAGAAATTCCATTAAGACATATATAGGGAGGGGTAGTTGGTTGAAGGTGCATATGCGGATTATGTACCAAGTAAGCTTCGTAGCTTAGCCGGAAGGGTATAAATGATGCCTAAGGCTCATTTATAGTTGCGTAGCCTTTCAAAGAGGGTATTTGATGCGTTGGCATCGCTATGCCACAAATAAGGACCCGATGATGCATAATCATTATGCATCTTGGCGGAATGGCCTATACGGACCAGGCCATTACCGTTTTTACTAGGCCACAGCCTTGCAAACGAGTTGGTTTAAGTTTCCGTCCCTTCAAGGATGAACTACGGTCTGTGCTTGATCCCTTTGGAGTAGGGAAGGGTACGTAGGCAGCCGCAATGAGTTGCAGGCATTCTTGCCGGTCCAAAGACGTTGGCCCTCATATCATCTAAGCTCGGTAGCTCGACGCGAGAGATGATTGTGGCCAGACTTGATGAGGCTTAGTTGCATGCCGGTAAGTGGATGCTCATACTTCCTATCAAGTTATAAAGAGATGGTAAGCGAGGTAACGTGGGAAATGGCAAGGGCTTGGTGTGGCCTACGCTAAAGTCCAAGGCTTATGCCTCGGACAAGATACGACAATGTGACGATTTGCTCGGCTAGCTAGGAAATTCAATTATGAATTCCACACGTAAAGGTAAAGCCAGAGATGCATGAAAAATGCATTGGCACTGGCCTTATGGCCTTAAACCCTTTTGCGGGACGAGGGTAAGTTGGAACGGTGTGGAAGCTAAGTTAGCTGCGTCATGCTCCACGAGCACGCTTGCAAGGGCAATTGGACGTGCATTTGCCTAGCTTTGAGGCCCGGATCGTAGCTTCATCATGGCGCACCGGGGGAGTTACGGCCTGCGGGGCAACGCGCCAAAGGCGTAATTTTCCGGTCCGTCACAGATGGTATCAGAGCAAGTTCCGAGAAAACTCTAGGGACTTGTGCGGAGTGGACTCATTGGCGAGTATTTTCCTTAACGGAAACACTTTAAGTCGGAGAGTAGGCCAACTTATGCGCGGAAAGAGTTGGTAACTGCTATGCCAGTTACATTGCGAATCGAGTTGAGCTTGTATAAGTGTTGTGAGTTTGCCTGGCCTAAGTGGCACCCCACTTACGAGTGGATATCCTAAGACCGTGCGGGACGGTGGGTAGACAATGGGACCGATCATCCCCACACGTTGGCACCGGCCAAGGGTGTGCGTTGTCGCCTGCTAGCATCCCACTTACGAGTGGCACACGGATGACCGTCGGGGACGGTGGGCAATCGGATACTCGATCCACACAAAGATCGTGCTAAAATTTTGTCATTTTGATGACATCTTTCAACTTGTGAACCTTAGGGACTTCGAGTGCGTAGTATGGGATGCGCATTCGGGATACCCGTCGAGATATCCTCTTGGCACTCGGCCAATTGCGATTCTTGGTTTAGTTGTGGGCACTTTTGGATCCCCGGGCAGGTGGTATGGGACATGTGCTCAGAAGATCTAAATTGTTGTTCATGACAACTTGAAGAAACCACGTGATTTACGAGCATCCGGTATGGGACTTTTGCTCGGGAATCCAACTCAAGAGATTGTCCACAATAGCTTTGGTTTTGAATTTCGGGGACGAAATTCTTTGAAGGGTGTGATAATGTAACACCCCAGTGTTTTTAGCATGACGCATGCTAAAAGATGCGCCATTTGCTTGTGATGAAGCTTCATCCAAAGTTTCCGCAGCGTGAAAAAGGTGGATTGGCTTAAGGCCAATACCGCGCCAAAAATGGCGCATTATGTTTGGAATTTGGCCAGGGCCAATGTTGCATCATCATGATGCATTAGGCCATTGGGTAGGTGGGCTCGATCTTACAAATAAATCATTGTGCAATAAACGAAACAAATCGGAAGACCGGTGGTGCGCAATCATTGTACGCAATCGTTGTGTGTAATCATTGTGCAACAGATGAAACAATTGGTGCACAATCATTATGCGTGACGGGAACGAGTGGTGCACAATCATTGTGCAACAGAACGGAGACTCGGCAATCATTGCCGGTCATTCGAAATTCATGGCAACGGCCATGAATAGTGAAGCATGTCAATATGCTCCCCTTTTCATACTTGTAGAAATTCCATTAAGACATATATAGGGAGGGGTAGTTGGTTGAAGGTGCATATGCGGATTATGTACCAAGTAAGCTTCGTAGCTTAGTTTAAGGGTATAAATGATGCCTAAGGCTCATTTATAGTTGCGTAGCCTTTCAAAGAGGGTATTTGATGCGTTGGCATCGCTATGCCACAGCGCGGAACCCGATGATGCATAATCATTATGCATCTTGGCGGAATGGCCTATACGGACCAGGCCATTACCGTTTTACTAGGCCACAAACCTTGCAAACGAGTTGGTTTAAGTTTCCGTCCCTTCAAGGATGAACTACGGTGCAGTGCTTGATCCCTTTGGAGTAGGGAAGGGTACGTGGCAGCCGCAATGAGTTGCAGCATTGCCGGTCCAGCACGTTGGCCCCTCATATCATCTAAGCTCGGTAGCTCGACGCGAGAGATGATTGTGGCCAGACTTGATGAGGCTTAGTTGCATGCCAGTAAGTGGATGCTCATACTTCCTATCAAGTTATAAAGAGATGGTAAGCGAGGTAACGTGGGAAATGGCAAGGGCTTGGTGTGGCCTACGCTAAAGTCCAAGGCTTATGCCTGGACAAGATACGACAATGTGACGGTTGCTCAGCTAGCTAGGAAATTCAATTATGAATTCCACACGTAAAGGTAAAGCCAGAGATGCATGAAAAATGCATTGGCACTGGCCTTATGGCCTTAAACCCTTTTGCGGGACGAGGGTAAGTTGGAACGGTGTGGAAGCTAAGTTAGCTGCGTCATGCTCCACGAGCACGCTTGCAAGGGCAATTGGACGTGCATTTGCCTAGCTTTGAGGCCCGGATCGTAGCTTCATCATGGCGCACCGGGGGAGTTACGGCCTGCGGGGCAACGCGCCAAAGGCGTAATTTTCCGGTCCGTCACACCAAATCACCATCAAACCCTGGTTTCTTCTCTGCGTTTCAATTCCACAATACTCAACCTTGCAACAAACTTTTCAATACCCGGTTTCATTCAATCTCATACCGATTCATCACAACCCATTCTGCAATTTCTTCTTCTCCATTACCCTGAATCGCCATGAATCCAACCTTCACCCACAGTCGATCTTCATCAATTCTTTTCTCGATCTGCTCTTCTTTTGCATCTCGATCTCTGCTTCTCTCGATTCAACAAAAATCACACAAACCCCATCTCAGTTTCACTCAGGAACATCGATTCCTTCTCAACCTCACAACGCTTCTCTTCCTTTTCTCGATTTCGAGATGCAAAATGATTGAGAAGATAAATCTTCTCGAATTTAGGGTAAGTTATAAATGGGTCGGAATATTGGTACTCGGGCTTGGATCCGGGTTCGGGCGTGGGTCAATGGGTTTGGGTTTCAACATCCATGAACATAACCCCACCCTTTTACCAATCGATAACGACCTTTGTTTTTACGGATAAGGGCTACCCGGGTTTGGCGACCCCTTAACTTGAATCGTCCTTTCTCTAGTGCTCCTCAAAGAGAGTAGCCCTTAACCTTGGCTGGTCTGTGTTTAACACTCCTCAAATTGGGTTGCCCCTTAACCTCAAATGGGCTCCATATATCAATCGCCTGTAAAATGACCTTTTTGCCCTTTTGGCTCAAATTGGGTGCTTTCTTCTTCTTTTCCTCCGTGCGACTCCAAAGTAGCTATAAAACTCAAAACAAGCGTAAAATACATAATTTACAAGAAAAATAGCAAAGAAAGCATAAACTACTAGATAGTAAATTAGGTGTATTCTACACCTATCAAATTCCCCCACACTTAGACTTTGCTAGTCCTCGAGCAAATCAAACTAAAAACTCACAACTTCAAAGCGTTCAAGCGTCACAAGCATCCAAAAAGTTATGAGGACATAGAGTTTACGCATGCTAGTAATAAGAAGTTAGAAATACTAAAGAACATATTCTCGTTCTTAATTGTTGAGTGAGAAATAACCACACCATAATGAGAGAACGCGTGTTTGAGAAACGATCAATAAGCATTTCGCCTCGACTTCGCCTCACCAAAAGGATTTTATGATAATTGCACTCAAAAGACGGCTTTTTTATGGTTCTCACATGTGTGCGGTAGGAATGAAGAGAGAATTCTCGCAACACGTTGAATGGTGGGAAGGACAACTTCCAAATATTTTTAACAACCCACATCTTTTAATATTTTGAAAACCATTTTTCCGACGATCTCTAAGAAAGGAAATCAACCATTATTATCGAGGATGAGATTACTTACTTACCTTCACATCCGATCGCCAATTATGATAACACCACTCTCACGGCATCCAATAGAAACGTCTTCCGCTCCTCGTCTTTAACTTCTTAGTCTTCGTCTTCGGTTTCAACTATTGATGATAAACCCTTGAATTTCATAAATCCTTAACAATTTGTAACTCTCTTTTTTTTTTTTTTACCTTAAAATCCTTGTCGCTTTAAACTTCCTTTTATTTTTTCCTTTCCCACGGCTTATTAACAAAAAAAATATTTCTCTTGTTTTTCTCTCTCTTTTTTTTCTTTTTTTTTTTTTCTTTCATCTTTTTTTTTTTTTTTTTTTTTAAACAAGAGAAATTAAATACAAAAAATAAACCATGGCCGTGGGAGAAGTATTTTACCGCTTGATTCTTCACAACTTGTATCGTCTTGAAATCATAAACTTCAAAAATTCTCATCTTTTAATTTTCTTCGTTTTCATAAATAAGTCTTCATACTTGAATAATAAATTACCTCGATTGTAGTGTAAGTCTTCAACATATTATGTAAAATCCGCTCTTTGTATGTTGCTTTTACTTGTATTTGAAATTTGCTCTTTTTCTCGTTGCTTGTAAACCTTAAACTTTTCCAACTTTCCTTGTAGATTTTGATGCCGCTCCTTGTTGATGATGAGAGTGTTTCTATGGATCCGTTGTTGTCGCGAGAGAGAAAATGGTGCTAACTGCAAATCGAACTACAAGAAGGAAGCTTTCATCCATGGACGTCACCCTCATGATTGACAAAATTAGCACTCAAGAGATCAAAGAGTAGTGCTTCTATTGGTGGGAGGTTGGGTAGCTCACCATTCTACCCGAATTTACTTACGGTGACACACACTCAAAAGACGCTCTTTAGTAGATGGAAAATTTCTGGTCGGTGCCTCACATGATATGAATACGGGTAGTCTCCACTAATGATTGATCAGAACTCTAATAATGCACTTCTCCTGCACCAAATTCCGCATCACCGCATGATTAAATCCATTATTTAACACTCAAACAAGCAAGAAATCCGAATGTAGTTCTATAACATTTCCAAGTTCAATTATGTCGGTCAAAATCTCTATGTAAACATACCTAGAAATATGCTAGGGACTCTAAAATCTTTAAAAATTGAAGGTTTTAAGTAAAAACTTTTTTTTTTTTTTTTTAATTTTTTAAATTTTTTTTTGTAATTTTTTGTTTTAAAAACATGCTTAACCACTCCCCCACACTTAAACCTTACATTGTCCTCAATGTAATTGAATCCTCCTAGTAAAGTCAAGGTGGGAAATTTTAACATGATAAGAAACAAGAAAAAGAAATAACAAAAAGCAAAAAGATAAGAAATACAAAACCTATGGGTTGCCTCCCATTAAGCGCTTGTTTTAAAGTCGACGGCCCGACTTGGCTCTTGTAAGATTCATTCCCCATATACTACAATCGGAAAATTTGAGGATCCACCCATAATACCTGTTTTGCAAAAAATAACTCCATACAAATATTAGCACAAGAAAACAATAGTGAAATTATCGCTCGATAGAAATTTCCCCCACACTTATTCTCGTCCACACTTGGAAGTGTATAAAGAACATAGAATTCGGGAATTTCCATGTATTCCTCTTGGCAAACCTGCATAGTGTTAGCATCAAGTGTTTCCAATGGTGGATATCTAGAAACAAAATCATCCAAAAATACTTTCGAAGCACATACATTCAAACCAATAAGAGGTGAAGGAGAAGAATCAATATGCAAAGGGTTAGACAAACCTCGCACAATCTCTTGTATTATAGAATCCTCTTCATCCTTAAAAAATTCGAGTGAATTACTTACCTCTTGTATATCGTGGTCCTCTATTAAACCTTGCAACCATTCTTCGTCGTTTTCTACCTTAACCAAAGTCTTGGCATCATTATAATCATTGGCAAGTTCAATTGGGTCTTCCACAAAATCAATGAATGTGGTTTCATCCTCTAGCATCATCTCTTCAACATTCTCATCATCGGAATCGGGCCATTCACTAAAATGATTTTCATCGGTATAGATTGTAAGATCTTCACGTGCGGGTGTTACTTCGTTTATAACAATCGGTAAGTCACACCAATCTCCTCCTTTTGAATAGGCGAAGGATCGTTATTATGATCCGGAGTTGGAATAACTTCCTCATCGTTGCAACGTTCATACACTTCCGCTGACTCCCATCTTTCCCTAAGAAATTTTTCCAAGCACTAAGTGCATCATCTTCAAGCTCTACCTTTTGAATAGGTTCTTGATCATTATTAAGATCAAGGCTCGAGTAAGCTACACTAGCGTCATCAAAAGTCTCCAAAGGTTGGTCCTTTTCAACACAATCATCTTCACTTTCGGACTCACCATAATAAGAATCGTCATCGGTTTCATTACCTTTATCTAGACGTCGTTTAAGTTCCATATGAATGGTCCTACTAATTTGCGACAAGCTCTTAGAGTCCCCATCATCCTCCAATTTGTATAATTTCTGTGCAAGTTTCTGACGTTCACACGCTTACCACTTTGTGATAGAGTTTCTAGATTTGTATCTCCTCTTTTGGAAAAAGTGAAGGAAAAACACGATGAAGAGGAGTATATTCCAAATTCTCTCCTCCGCACATTACTAGAAAACAAATTGTTAGATGCATAACAATCCTTCCATCCATGTGATTGTCCACTTACATACCCATCATAAGGTTGTTGATATGTATGAGAATATCCATAAGGTTCTGTAGAAAATTTATCATAGCCATAATATTGGTTTTGATTGTATCCTAAGGATGGTTGGAAGTTGTCATAATGTTGAGGTTGAAAACCGTATTGATTGTTGTAATATGCTTGCTCTTGTCCACCATACATGGAAAACCGATACCTGAAATAAGATTCAAAAACCAAGTTAGATATGGAATAGAATCCAACAAAGCAAGAATAAAGCAAAAAGAAAAATAAAAACAACTAAAATCATCCGTTGATCCCCGGCAACGGCGCCAAAATTTGATGCGTGTCGTAGGTGCAATCAAATTAATTCAATATTTCCACTCAATTAAAAATAATATAATGGAAGTCAAGTTCGTTCCCACGAGGAGCAAGAGATTCTAGTTGTAAAAATTGTCACAAAAGGGGGTGTAAAAGTAAAAGAAAATAAACAAAGCAATTAAAAGATAAAGTTGAAAGCAATAAGAGAGACAAGACCAAGGAATCCTTCTTCGTTTGCAAAACAATGAATCAAGTTATGTTCTATTCTACTTGTTATTAGTCACAAATTATCACCAACCGTAGGTAAAGCAGCTAGCTCGGTGCTAAACCCTAAATCCCTTGTATCACCGGACACGGAAGTTCTCGACTACAGGATTCTATTTACCAAACCACCTAGTAGTAGCTCACTCTAGATGTAATTTAAATAAACGCATTAAGATTTATGAACTTATTAGGTTAATATTAGTAGTTAGACTCTTAGATCAAGGTCTACTTGCTAACGTTGTTTCTACACACAATTGCTCCACGGAATCCCTCCGCAAGGTCTCGTGTTTGCTACTTATGTAAAGAGTCAAGAAACGATTACTTATCTCCTAACTTTCACTAGCTTTAGATCAAATTAACAAATCAATTTAGCGTGCACTCCAAACAATCTATCAATCAATCATGAATGTCTTTAAGATCACTCCTATTAGTAAAAACAAACGATAATTATGTGAAAAACTTCAAGATATAATTTGAAAACAAAAACTTAAATCATATGTTAAGAACTAGGAATTCATCCTCAATCAATAAAATTAGCTACTCATGTTAAAGAGTTCACACAAAGAATAAGAAAAGAAAAGAATTGTTGTGTGTGTAGAGATGTGTGTGTGTAGAGAGGTGTGTGTGTAGAGAGGTGTCTAGAAGTTGTAGAAAACTTCTCTATTTATAGGCTTCAATATTCTCCAAATCTTCTAAGGAGTAGAATCCTTTTCCTTTAGCAATTCAATTTCTAATTCCAAGCTTTTCTCAACTCTTCCACCTTCTCTTTCCAAATTTGAGTCCAATTCTCCATCCAATTCCTAGCCCAAGTCTTCACACCCATGAGAGAAGTCCATAGAAAATTCTGGAATTTTTGCTCGCGGAAAAGCTTGGGATTGTGGCGGAATTTGGCGGAATTGTTGCCGCCGGTCGCCTGAAAGTCGTCGCCGTTGATGGAATATTCCGTCCAAGATTCTGTTACCGTTAGGTCAAACTAACAGTCAACCGTTAATCAATCGGGTCAAGGTCTAACGAGTCAGAACCGAGTCAGTTGCTGAGTCGACTGACTGGGCTGAGTTGGTCTCTAGGCCAGAGTTGTTGCACAGCCTGAGTTGTGTGGCACAATCATTGTGCTTCAGCCATGATGGCTGCCTTCCCTGCAATTTCAGTGCATAGCCTGTAATGCACCATTCTGGCTAAATTCTGCAGCTCAAATCACAACAGCTTCACAGTTCCATTCCAACACAAGCTTCTACCTGCAATTCCCATTCACTGCCAAGCCAACACTGAACCATCCTCCTATTATCAGACCTGCACCCTAACCACACTCAAGCACAGTTGCACATACACAAATTTAAGCACCTGCAAAACCATCTTGCAACCTCCATTTTCCGAGTCCCTTGTATCATGCCCAGCACAACCAATTTCTGCAGCTCAAACTACCTGCAACAGCATCAACACAAGCCCTTCCATTGCATCTCAATCAGGTTCTGAATACCAGCCCACTCTCACTTGCTTGCCAGTAGTCCATCTCTAAATCCATCACACATGTAGCTGCATTCGCCAGAACCCATTCCATTAGCTTCATTACCAGGCATCTCAATGCATAACCTGGCCTGCCCTGTAACCTTCCAACTCACTGCAACATTCTTGCACTCTCTCCCTGCAGCATCTGCTCTCTCAGTTCAGCACTCACAGGCCTGCTGCACTTTACACACAGCAACTCCATTCATTTCTATGGCAGCAACAGCATCCATGAGCTCCACCAATTCAATCCAAATCTCCATTTCTGCTCATCTGAACTTCCCTGAATCACCTCTGAAACCCTCACACAATCCCAATTATTGTTTTATCATCTTCTCTGGGTCTTGAGTCTTACAGCACACACACACGAAGCTTCACAGATTCTTCATTGCCAACAATTGACAAACAATTCTTTCAGTTCAAGCCATTCCCAGCTGCAACTTCAATCCTAGGCCAGCACCAACTCCTCACTAGCATCAACCATTCTATCCAATCAATACAAACTCAAATTGAGTTTTACCCATTCAATCACCACCACAACCAATTCTCACTATGTTCTTCTCTGTATTTTCAACTCCCATCATCATCAACATCTCAGCAGATCCATTTCCTGTGATTCTCAAATTCGATTCCATAGCCATCTCTTATTTCATGTCAATTGATTGCGGCCAAGTGATTTCGTAACACCAAATCATCAACACCTTCATTCGATTTCTCAAATCGACAGCAATCTATCAATTGCAGAGACCAAATCACCATCAAACCCTGGTTTCTTCTCTGCGTTTCAATTCCACAATACTCAGCTACTGCAACAGCTTTTCAATACCCAGTTTCATTCAATCTCATACCGATTCATCACAACCCATTCTCGCAATTTCTTCTTCTCCATTACCACAATCGCCATGAATCCAACCTTCACCCACCAGGTCGATCTTCATCAATTCTTTTCTCGATCTGCTCTTCTTTTGCATCTCGATCTCTGCTTCTCTCGATTCAACAAAAATCACACAAACCCCATCTCAGTTTCACTCAGGAACATCGATTCCTTCTCAACCTCACAACGCTTCTCTTCCTTTTCTCGATTTCAGATGCAAAAATGATTGAGAAGATAAATCTTCTCGAATTTAGGGGTAAGTTATAAATGGGTGGAATATTGGTACTCGGGCTTGGATCCGGGTTCGGGCGTGGGTCAATGGGTTTGGGTTTCAACATCCATGAACATAACCCCACCCTTTTACCAACCGATAACAAAGATCTTTGTGTTTCTGGATAAGGGCTACCCAGTTTGGCAGCCCCTTAACTTGAACTGTCCTTTCTCTAGTGCTCCTCAAAGAGAGTAGCCCTTAACCTTGGCTGGTCTGTGTTTAACACTCCTCAAATTGGGTTGCCCCTTAACCTCAACTGGGCTCCATATATCAATCGCCTAATAAAATGACCTTTTTGCCCTTTTGGCTCAAATTGGGTTCTTTCTTCTTCTTTTCCTCCGTGCGACTCCAAAGTAGCTATAAAACTCAAAACAAGCGTAAAATACATAATTTACAAGAAAAATAGCAAAGAAAGCATAAACTACTAGATAGTAAATTAGGTGTATTCTACACCTATCAAATTCCCCCACACTTAGACTTTGCTAGTCCTTGAGCAAATCAAACTAAAAACTCACAACTTCAAAGCGTTCAAGCGTCACAAGCATCCAAAAGTTATGAGGACATAGAGTTTCGCATGCTAGTAATAAGAAGTTAGAAATACTAAAGAACATATTCTCGTTCTTAATTGTTGAGTGAGAAATAACCACACCATAATGAGAGAACGCGTGTTTGAGAAACGATCAATAAGCATTTCGCCTCGACTTCGCCTCACCAAAAAGGATTTTATGATAATTGCACTCAAAAAGACGGCTTTTTATGGTTCTCACATGTGTGCGGTAGGAATGAAGAGAGAATTCCTGCAACACGTTGAATGGTGGGAAGGACAACTTCCGAAATATTTTTTAACAACCCACATCTTTTAATATTTTGAAAAACCATTTTTTCTGACGATCTCTAAGAAAGGAAATCAACCATTATTATCGAGGATGAGATTACTTACTTACCTTCACATCCGATCGCCAATTATGATAACACCACTCTCACGGCATCCAATAGAAACGTCTTCCGCTCCTCGTCTTTAACTTCTTAGTCTTCGTCTTCGGTTTCAACTATTGATGATAAACCCTTGAATTTCATAAATCCTTAACAATTTGTAACTCTCTTTTTTTTTTTTACCTTAAAATCCTTGTCGCTTGAAACTTCCTTATAAATTTTCCTTTCCCACGGCTTATTAACAAAACAAATATTTCTCTTGTTTTTCTCTCTCTCTGTTTTTTTTTTCTTTTCTTTTTTTCTTTTATCTTTTTTTTTTTTTTTTTTTTTTTTTTTTTTAAACAAGAGAAATTAAATACAAAAAATAAACCATGGCCGTGGGAGAAGTATTTTACCGCTTGATTCTTCACAACTTGTATCGTCTTGAAATCATAAACTTCAAAAATTCTCATCTTTTAATTTTCTTCGTTTTCATAAATAAGTCTTCATACTTGAATAATAAATTACCTCAGTGTAGTGTAAGTCTTCAACATATATGTAAAATCCGCTCTTTGTATGTTGCTTTTACTTGTATTTGAAATTTGCTCTTTTTCTCGTTGCTTGTAAACCTTAAACTTTTCCAACTTTCCTTGTAGATTTTGATGCCGCTCCTTGTTGATGATGAGAGTGTTTCTATGGATCCGTTGTTGTCGCGAGAGAGAAAATGGTGCTAACTGCAAATCGAACTACAAGAAGGAAGCTTTCATCCATGGACGTCACCCTCATGATTGACAAAATTAGTACTCAAGAGATCAAAGAGTAGTGCTTCTATTGGTGGGAGGTTGGGTAGCTCACCATTCTACCCGGAATTTACTTACGGTGACACACACTCAAAAGACGCTCTTTAGTAGATGGAAAATTTCTGGTCGGTGCCTCACATGATATGAATACGGGTAGTCTCCACTAATGATTGATCAGCAACTCTAATAATGCACTTCTCCCTGCACCAAATTCGCATCACCGGCATGATTAAATCCATTATTTAACACTCAAACAAGCAAGAAATCCGAATGTAGTTCTATAACATTTCCAAGTTCAATTATGTCGGTCAAAATCTCTATGTAAACATACCTAGAAATATGCTAGGGACTCTAAAATCTTTAAAAATTGAAGGTTTTAAGTAAAAAACTTTTTTTTTTTTTTTAATTTTTTTAATTTTTTTTGTAATTTTTTGTTTTAAAAACATGCTTAACCACTCCCCCACACTTAAACCTTACATTGTCCTCAATGTAATTGAATCCTCCTAGTAAAGTCAAGGTGCGAAATTTTAACATGATAAGAAACAAGAAAAAGAAATAACAAAAAGCAAAAAGATAAGAAATACAAAACCTATGGGTTGCCTCCCATTAAGCGCTTGTTTTAAAGTCGACGGCCCGACTTGGCTCTTGTAAGATTCATTCCCCATATACTACAATCGGAAAATTTGAGGATCCACCCATAATACCTGTTTTGCAAAAAATAACTCCATACAAATATTAGCACAAGAAAACAATAGTGAAATTATCGCTCGATAGAAATTTCCCCCACACTTATTCTCGTCCACACTTGGAAGTGTATAAAGAACATAGAATTAGGAATTTCCATGTATTCCTCTTGGCAAACCTGCATAGTGTTAGAATCAAGTGTTTCCAATGGTGGATATCTAGAAACAAAATCATCCAAAAATACTTTCGAAGCACATACATTCAAACCAATAAGAGGTGAAGGAGAAGAATCAATATGCAAAGGGTTAGACAAACCTCGCACAATCTCTTGTATTATAGAATCCTCTTCATCCTTAAAAATTCGAGTGAATTACTTACCTCTTGTATATCGTGGTCCTCTATTAAACCTTGCAACCATTCTTCGTCGTTTTCTACCTTAACCAAAGTCTTGGCATCATTATAATCATTGGCAAGTTCAATTGGGTCTTCCACAAAATCAATGAATGTGGTTTCATCCTCTAGCATCATCTCTTCAACATTCTCATCATCGGAATCGGGCCATTCACTAAAATGATTTTCATCGGTATAGATTGTAAGATCTTCACGTGCGGGTGTTACTTCGTTTATAACAATCGGTAAGTCACACCCAATCTCCTCCTTTTGAATAGGCGAAGGATCGTTATTATGATCCGGAGTTGGAATAACTTCCTCATCGTTGCAACGTTCATACACTTCCGCTGACTCCCATCTTTCCCTAAGAAATTTTTTCCAAGCACTAAGTGCATCATCTTCAAGCTCTACCTTTTGAATAGGTTCTTGATCATTATTAAGATCAAGGCTCGAGTAAGCTACACTAGCGTCATCAAAAGTCTCCAAAGGTTGGTCCTTTTCAACACAATCATCTTCACTTTCGGACTCACCATAATAAGAATCGTCATCGGTTTCATTACCTTTATCTAGACGTCGTTTAAGTTCCATATGAATGGTCCTACTAATTTACTGCGACAAGCTCTTCCGAGTCCCCATCATCCTCCAATTTGTATAATTTACATGCAAGTTCCTGACGTTCACACGCTTACCACTGTTGATAGAGTTTCTAGACTGTATCTCCTCTTTTGGAAAAAGTGAAGGAAAAACACGATGAAGAGGAGTATATTCCAAATTCTCTGTCTGCACATTACTATAAAACAAATTGTTAGATGCATAACAATCCTTCCATCCATGTGATTGTCCACTTACATACCCGTCATAAGGTTGTTGATATGTATGAGAATATCCATAAGGTTCTGTAGAAAATTTATCATAGCCATAATATTGGTTTTGATTGTATCCTAAGGATGGTTGGAAGTTGTCATAATGTTGAGGTTGAAAACCGTATTGATTGTTGTAATATGCTTGCTCTTGTCCACCATACATGGAAAACCGATACCTGAAATAAGATTCAAAAACCAAGTTAGATATGGAATAGAATCCAACAAAGCAAGAATAAAGCAAAAAGAAAAATAAAAACAACTAAAATCATCCGTTGATCCCGGCAACAGCGCTTGAAAATTTGATGCGTGTCGAGGTGCAATCAAATTAATTCAATATTTCCACTCAATTAAAAATAATATAATGGAAGTCAAGTTCGTTTCCCACGAGGAGCAAGAGATTCTAGTTGTAAAAATTGTCACAAAAGGGGGTGTAAAAAGTAAAAGAAAATAAACAAAGCAATTAAAAGATAAAGTTGAAAGCAATAAGAGAGACAAGACCAAGGAATCCTTCTTCGTTTGCAAAACAATGAATCAAGTTATGTTCTATTCTACTTGTTATTAGTCACAAATTATCACCAACCGTAGGTAAAGCAGCTAGCTCAGTGCTAAACCCTAAATCCCTTGTATCACCGGGACACGGAAGTTCTCGACTACCGGATTCTATTTACCAAACCACCTAGTAGTAGCTCACTCTAGATGTAATTTAAATAAACGCATTAAGATTTATGAACTTATTAGGTTAATATTAGTAGTTAGACTCTTAGATCAAGGTCTACTTGCTAACGTTGTTTCTACACACAATTTCTCCACGGAATCCCTCCGCAAGGTCTCGTGTTTGCTACTTATGTAAAGAGTCAAGAAACGATTACTTATCTCCTAACTTTCACTAGCTTTAGATCAAATTAACAAATCAATTTAGCGTGCACTCCAAACAATCTATCAATCAATCATGAATGTCTTTAAGATCACTCCTATTAGTAAAAACAAAACTATAATTATGTGAAAAACTTCAAGATATAATTTGAAAACAAAAACTTAAATCATATGTTAAGAACTAGGAATTCATCCTCAATCAATAAAATTAGCTACTCATGTTAAAGAGTTCACACAAAGAATAAGAAAAGAAAATAATTATTGTGTGTGTAGAGATGTGTGTGTGTAGAGAGGTGTGTGTGTAGAGAGGTGTCTAGAAGTTGTAGAAAACTTCTCTATTTATAGGCTTCAATATTCTCCAAATCTTCTAAGGAGTAGAATCCTTTTCCTTTAGCAATTCAATTTCTAATTCCAAGCTTTTCTCAACTCTTCCACCTTCTCTTTCCAAATTTGAGCCCAAGTCTCCATCCAATTCCTAGCCCAAATTTGCTTTTCTCAGCAGCATCAGATTCATTTCAGTATCATCGTGGCCTCAAATCATTCCGTTCGGCTGACCTGGCAAACAGCAGCTTGCAATAACCTTCAGCAGCTTGAACTGAAACTGCAACTTAACTACTTCATCACAATCCAGCTCATTCCCATGTCTTGCTGCAATACCAGCTCTTGCATCCTTATCACAGCACCAGAAACATCATTTTCTTCTTTTATACTTCGATTTCAAGCAAAACAAATACAAGAACTCAATCTTTCTTTCTGCCAGACCCTTGAAATCAACAGCTCCAATCTTGAATTCAGGCTACCCATAAATTGAACCCATCTTCTCGACTTCATAGTAGCATCATCACCTTCGTTTTCATCTGAATCATCAAACCCTAACCAGTTCCATCAAAACCCATTATTTCAAACGGCACAGATCCCAAATCGAACTCAGCAACCATTTCCACAGCAGACCCAATCTTAATTTCCCACATGCTCTCCATTTTTCTCCGGCAGTTCACAATCAAACTCAAAATCAAACATAACCCATCTGCAATTTATCATTCTTGAGCTAATTCAAACACTAATTTCACCAGATCCCCTCTTCACAGCAAAATCGAATCCATTTTCTTCTCAATTTCTTCAGCCGTTCTTCATTTGAGCATTAACAGAGGCAATTACACGATTATCCATCTCCCTCTCCATTGAACTCTTACATAAGCCGCTCTCTTGTCTCTGAATTTGAGATGAAGTGTGTAATAAAATGAGAAACGCATCTTCGATTCGGGGGCTATGTACTTGGGTGAAGTTTATATTGGCACCCCCGCACGTTAGGATAAGGGGCACCCATATGGCGAGTCCCTTAACCTTAGCTATCCCGTCCGTAGTGCTCCTCCAAAAGAGTTGGCCCTTAACCTTGACTCGGGCTCCTGATAGTGTTCGCCCATGAAATGATAATTTTGCCATTTTTACTCCAATTGGGTGATTTCTCCATCTTTTCGTCCGTGCGACTCCAGAGTACCTAATAACTCAAAAACACGCGTAAAATACATAATTTACTAGAAAAATAGCAAAGAAAGCATAACCAATAGATAATAAATAGGGTGTATTCTACATCCTATCAAATTCCCCCCACACTTAGACTTTGCTAGTCCTCGAGCAAATCAACAAAACAATTTTAAAACATACATACAACTCCGTGTCGTCGAGGCTACGGTCACTTTTAGCATAAATAACAAGCCTTTAAACCCCTAGGTGTCCCTAGTGGACGAGTTATAGTCTCGTGAGGGTTTACTAGAGATATACCCACAAAACCTATTTTTCCAACTTACTAGTTCTCCGTAATGATAACATCCAACGCGCTAAGAAGACATAGAGATTCTCGCACACTAGGCATAAGAAGTTAGACACATAAATGAACACAATATCATCCTTAAAAGTTGAGAGAGAAATAACCATCCCTTCTCGAAAGAAATTCGGGTTCGGAGTGATCGAAAGTCTCGACTCTGCCTCACAAGAAAGGGTTTTATGAAGTTGCTCTCAATAATAAATGACTTTTTATGGGTCACACATGTGTCCGAGTAGGAATGAAGAGAGAATCTTGCGACACGTTGAATGGTAGGAAGGCAAAACCCTCCGAATCGTTTTAAAAACCCACATATTTTATTCATTTTTGAAAACCCATTTTTCTGACGATCTCTACGAAAGGAAATCAACCACTTAACGAAGGTGGGAATATGCTTACTTACCTCGTTATCTGTTCGGCGTGCAGCTAGCACCACTCTCACGGCATCCATAGAAACGTCTTCGGTCTTCAATCGGTGTCTTCATCTTCGTCTTCGGTCTTCAACTCTTGATGATAACTCTTGAACTTCGTAGAATCTTGACAATGTAATTTTTTTCTCTAATTCCTTATTGCTTGAAACTTCTTTGTAGATATTCCTTCTTCCATTGGCTTTATTGAAAGAATACAAAACTAAAAACGAACTATACAAACCCAAAATATAATATATATATATATATATATATATATTTTTAATAATAAAAATAAAACAAATACAAAATAAAGACGAAATAAAACAATAAAACTAGTAATGAACCTAAAGAAATTTTCTCTTGTCTCTTTTTTTTTTCATTTTTTATTATTATTATTATTTTTTATTTTATTTTTTGAGACAAGAGAAAGTAAAATACAAATAAAATAAAAAATGTAAGTACAAGGCCATGGTGTAAGTACTTTACCGCTTGATTCTTCACAACTTATATGTCTTGATATCATAAACTTCTCGAACTCTCATCCTTGATAATTTTCACTCTTGTACAATAGTCTTCAACTTATAAAAATTCTGCTCCTTGTTTTGTTGCTATACTTGAATCTGAAATCTGCTCATTTTTGTACCGTTGCTTGTAAACCTTGAACGTGTTCAACTTTCCTTCAAATTTGTGATGCTCCTCTTGTTGATGATGGTGTAGAGAGCTAAAGTGGATGGTGCTAACTGCGAACAAGATTACAAGTGGTATGTAAGTTAGCAATTCGATGTCACCATCATGGTTGATAAAAATAGCACTCAAGAGATCAAAATAGTGCTTCTATGATGGGAGGTTGGGCAGCTCACCATTCTGCCCGGAATTTACGTACGGTGACACACACTCTAAAAGCAAAAATTTAGACAGGTACAAAGAATTGAAGGTTGGTGCCTCACATTATATAACATGGGTTGTCTCCACTATAGGGGACCACTACTCTAATACCGAATTCAGTCTGCACCTTGTTTGCCACTGGCATGGTTAAATCCAACTTTAACTCTCATACAAGTAAGAAACCCGATCATGTTCTCTGTCATCTCTAAGTTCAGTCACTCTTATGAGAATCTCGATGTAATCTTAGCGACATGTATACTATGCGACTCTAAACTAACCATAAGTTGGAGTTTTCTTATTCACTAGTTTACACAAAATTTGAAAATTTCAAAAATTTACAACGCAAATGCTTAACACTCCCCCACACTTAAACTTTACATTGTCCTCAATGTAAATTGAATCGTCCAAAGAAAGTCAAGGTGGGAAACTTTATAACAATATGCGACAAGAAATCATAAAAAATAAAAACAAGACAAAAAAAACTAAAAGATAAGAGATACAAAACCTATGGGTTGCCTCCCATGTAGCGCTTGGTTTAAAGTCGTCAGCCCGACTATATCCTTGCAAGATTCATTCCCCATATACCAACAATCGGAAAATTTGGGGATCCTTCCATAGAACCTGTTTTGCAAACACTAGCTTCACACAAATATTAGTAATATAAAACAGAAATGAAGCTACGAACCGATAAAAGCTTCCCCCACACTTATTCTTGTCCACACTTGGAAGTGTATAAAGAATATAGAAGTCGTGTACTTCCACAGTTTCTTGTTCCAAAACCTGCATAGTATGAGAATCAAGTGTTTCTAATGGAGGATATCGAGAAACAAAGTCATTCAACAATATTCTCGAAGCACATATATTCAAACCAATAAGAGGTAAAGGAGAAGAAACAATAGGCAAAGGGTTAGACAAACCATGCACAATCTCTTGTATTACGGAATCCTCTTCATCCTTGAAAAACTCAAGTGAATTATTCACCTCTTGTATATCGTGGTCCTCTATCAAACCTTGCAACCATTCTTCGTCCGTTTCTGCCTTAACCAAAGTCTCGACATAAACATCATCATTACAATCATTCACAAGTTCAATTGGGTCTTCCACAATATTGGTCATATCGGTCACACTCTCAACATACTCCTCTTTATTAGACTCAAACATTGTTGCAAGGAAGTTTTGTAACACACTAGTTTCATCATACTCATGTACCTTTTGAATAGGTGTTTGATCATTATAAAGATCAAGAGTTGAGTCAACTACACTAATGTCATCAAATATTTCCAAAGGTTGGTCATTTTCAACAAAATCATCTTCGTTTTCATTTTCAGACTCACCATAACAAGAATCGTCGTTGGTTTCCCAACCCTTATCACGACGTCGTTTAAGTTCCATATGAATGGTCCTACTAATTTCATCGACAAGCTCTTCCGAGGGTCCATCATCTTCCAACTTGTATAATTTCTGCGCAAGTTTCTTGACGTTCACACGCTTACCACCATTGACTACAATATGTTCTCTTTCCCATGACTCTTCCATTTGAATGGGTGAATGATCATAACTACGATATGGAGTCGGGTAAGAAGAAATATTCCAAAAATCGGTTTGTGCGACGTTCTCTGTATCACGGTCAAGTTGGTCTAGCCTTTGTTGCATGTCTTGTAATCCATTCAAAATCTGTATACAACTCGAATAAAGCCAATTAGATGTAGAATTATCCCACCTAGGTGCTTGACTTACATACTCACTACAAGGTTGTTGTTGGTATGTATGAAAATCACCATAAGGTTCTCTAGGATATGCATCATAGCCAATAAATTGGTTTTGATTGCATCCCATAGATGGTGGGTAATTTTCGTAGTGTTGAGGAGGTTGATGATAGGTGTAGAATACACCGTATTTACTATCTAGAGTTTATGCTTTCTTTGCTATTTTTCGTGTGAATTATGTATCTTATGTTCGCTTTTGAGTTTTATAGGTGTTTTGGAGTCATTTGAGTAAAAGGAAGTGGAACTCGCTCAAATTAAAGATTTCTTCTCATCACCCTGGAGACAACGAAAAGATGAAGCCAATGGCGAAAGAACGGAGTCATTCTGAGTTCGTATGAAGAAGTTACGAGCAAAACAAGAATTTGAAGGCTAAAAGAGCAAAATGGTCAGACAAGTGCTATTGGCAACCCCACTCTAAGTTAAGGGGCAGTCACTCTGTTAAGGGCGAGACATTTCGGAGGAACCGCTAAAAGGAAGTCGGTCTATTGCTATGGGGAGTCACCGAGATTCGCTAAAGACAGATTATTCTTCGTTAAGGGGCACCTATCTTGGGGTGTATTTTATCCGGGGTGTCTTAATATCCCATTTCTATTATAATCTAATCGAGTTTTCTTATTTGAGTTCTTTCCCAAATATTATTCTGCAGCGAGATTGGATTTGAGAACTCGCTGCCATTGAAACCGAATCATAAGAAATGGGATAAGGAATTCGTCTGTTGTTGAAGCTCGTTGAATGGGTTAGAAGATGACGATGTGCTGCAATGAAGCCATGAACAGACAAGGAAGAAAACGATGGATTTGTCATAGATTTAAAATTGGTTTGAGAGATTCAGGTCAGGGAAGTGCTGCTGTGATGAGACGACGAAGATACAAGGGTTTTGGTTGAAGAACGGAGATAGGTTGGTCACGAATTGATGATTGAGACAAGTTTCACAGGGAATGAAGAATCATGTCGAGAACCTAAACTGCAGTTAGGGTTTTGGTTGTTCCTGAAATTAAAGAACAAGCGAAGAACAAATGAATCCGAGATCAAGGAATTGAAGGGGTTTCGCTAATTAGGGAGATGGGTCTACGAAATTGCTGTCGGAGCTTAAAATAGAAGATGGGTTTGCTATGTGATATGAGTTACAGGGAGATGGAATTGCAGGATGTTTGCTTGGCTGTAGCTAATGGGTTTAGATGAGAAGGTTGAACTGAGATGCTGAGAATGGAGATTGAGATGCCATGGCTCGATTGCAGGCAGTGATGCTTAAGAAGATGCAGAACTGGTACTGCTGCTCAGCTGGTCATGGCTCGAGGCAAAAGGGTATTGGACTGAGAAGTTGCAAGATGGTTGAGCTGAGTTGCAGGGAGTTGTTGGTGTCAGAATGCATGAAGCGAAGCTGCAAAGGTTGCTATGCAGGATGGATGTTACATCTGAAGAATTGCTGGTCTGGGATGCAGATCATGAAAATGGTGGAATTTGTAGAGCTATTTTGGGGATTTGAAGCAATTAATGGTGTTGTTGTGCTGTTGTAATGTATTTGATGCAGGAAATGGATGTGCAGCTGAGTAATGGGTCTTGAGACAGGTGGTTGAAGCAGCTGGGACTTAAGAAGTTGCATGGGAAGCTACAGAGAGGTTGAAGTTGAACTGAAGCAGCTAATTGGAGTTGTAGCCGAGTTAATTGGTGCTTGCAGGGTGACATGAATTCAAAGTTGGAATTACAGAGATGAATGGGATTTGATTGAGTTCGAGCAACATGGAGAAGAAGATGGAAGAAAGGTTGTTGAGGCACTGTGTTACTGCGATGGGATTTTTGGTACAAGGTTTATAAAGAATTGTGGTTGAGAGAAGGAATGGCAGAAGCAAGAGTCAGTTGCTGCTGTTATGAGATAAGCATGAACTGCAGTGGCTATGGTTGCAGGTGGTGGTGGTGGAAGTTGAGTTTGCAATGGCTAGTCAGTGAAGAGGTGGTTAAGCTGGAGCAAGGATGGAACTGGAAGTGAGTTGGGTTGATTAGATTGAGAAGATTCAGAGGAGATCTTTGCTATGTGAGCTGAGTTAGAAGATATGAGACTTGGATGATGTGTTGATGCTCATAGTGATATTCTGATGGTGATTGTGTGCTAATGGTACTACAGTTGCAGATTAAGCTGCTGTGCCAAGTGAGTTGAATGCCATGAAGTCGCAGCTGATGGAAGAAACGATGCTTTGCTGTGTGTTGTTTTTGAATGGTATTTGAATTTGAGGTGGATTGAGAAGGCAAGGATGGATTTAATGTTGGATGGCAGTGTGCAGAGTGCACAGCCATTACGGCTGGAGGTGTAAGGCTACAAAGACAAGGATTGTGCAACACAAAGACGGGCTGTCAATGGCTCGAGCCAAGGCCAAATCGGCTCGCTTAAGCCGAGTCGGTGCACGACTCACACCTTGACTCGGTCTGACTCTGAGTTAACTCGGCAGACTCAGTGATTTGACTGAGTTGACCCGTTGACCGGTGACCGGGCGGACTTTGCCGGTCACTGGAACCGGTTTCCGGCCACTTCTCCGGCCGATTTCCGGCCACAATACCAGTTTTCCGGCAACGACTTTTTGGACATATTTTCTACACGGGTTTCTCTCTCTTATGGGCTTGGTGGATTTTCATCTAATGGACTTTGAAGACTTGACCTAATTTTAGAAGTTGGAGAAAAGCTATAAAAACAAAAAGTCTTCTACAACTTGGAGATCTTTTATGATCTAATCTTTTTGCCTCTACTTTTGTTCTAGGGTTTAGAACCATGAAGTCTTTTCTCTTTCTTCTTGTTATGAACTCCATGAATATGAGCTAGAGTTTTATTATTGGTTATGGAATAAGTTGGATTTCCAAATATGGGTTTTAATTCAATAAATTAGTTTTGTCTCCATGTTATCGTTTATGATTCACCATTAATATTGTTACATGATTTGAATGCTTGTTTAGTCGAGTCGCGAATCGATTGAGTTTGCTTTCATCTTTATTGCTAGATTAGGGTTATTATACGCAAAAGTGATATTCCTGATTACAAGTAGCATAATTGTGATTATTGCTTGTAGTGATACATCCTAGTAGTCACATGTGAGTCATAACCTTTGTTAAATCGGATTAGTGCGCTTTCCACGTTCGATTGCTTTGATTGGCCTGATTTCATAGAACTTAATGCATCTAGGGAATTAAACTTGATTAGTGCTTTTACACGTTAGGTTGTTCCTTTAGGTAGAATTCATATTCGCATCTTTTAATGTGTTTGTTGATGACAAGAGGAGATTAGCGGGATATTCTTGCGATCAAGGTATTCTAGGGCCTTTGATAAAAGTTGAGTTTAAATATCAATTCTAGTTATTGCGTTGAAAACATGTTTGTGATTGAAGACGAAATCCATGACCAATACTTTCTTATCCTTGATTTGATTTGATTTGTTTACTTTTCTTGTTTTCTTTTATTTAGTTTATTATATAAAAATCACAAAACTACCGGTGTTATTTATAGGGAACCGAAACAATTTGACAACCTAGACCTCTCTGTGGGATCGATCCTTTCTTGCCCTTGCTTCATTATATATTTTGAGTAGTGAGAAAGTGTAATTATTTTTGACGGATTGACAGAAGATCAGTTGAAAGTCATATCCATTGCTCAAATATGCTCCTTCCATAATAGGTACCTGAAACAAGAGTTCTCAAAACTATGTCAAAACCAGAAAATAAAAAATAAAACTAAAAACAAAAAACAAAAATAAGAAACCAAAAACAAGTGACAACCGATGCCTCCCCGGCAGCGGCGCCAAAATTTGATCGCTGTCGTAGGCGTCAAAAATAAATTACACTTTCTTACTACTCAAAATATAAATATAGCAAGGGCAAGAAAGGATCGTTCCCACAGAGAAGTCTTGGGTTGTCAATATGTTTCGGTTTCCTATAAATAACACCGGGGGTTTTGTGGTTTTTATATAATAAACTAAATAAAAGCAAACAATAAAGGTAAACAAATCAAATCAAGGATGAGAAAGTATTGGTCATGGATTTTGTCTTCAATCACAAACATGTTTTCAACACAATAACTAGAATTGATATTTTAATCTCAACTTTTATCAAAGGCCCTAGAATACCTTGTTCGCAAGAATATCCCGCTAATCTCCTCTTGTCATCAACAAACACATTAAAAGATGCGAATATGAATTCTATCTAAAAGAACAACCTAACGTGTAAAAGCACTAATCAAGTTTAATTCCCTAGATGCATTAGGTTCTATGAAATCAGGCCAATCAAAGCAATCGAACGTGTAAAAGCACTAATCCGATTTAACAAAGGTTATGGTTCACATATGATCATAAGAATATATCACTACAAACTATAATCATATTTATGCTACTTCAAATCAGGAATTATCACTTTTGCGTATAATAACCCTAATCTAGCAAAAGACATGCATGTGAGTTCTACCAATTTGCAACTTGACAAAACAAACTTTCAATCATATGACAATATTAATGGTGAATCATAAACGATAATATGAGAGAAAACTAATTTATTGAACAAAAACTCATGTTTGGAAATCCAACTAATCCATAACCAAAAGAAAACTCTAGCTCATATTCATGGAGTTCATAACAAGAAGAAAGAGAAAAGGTATCATGGTTCTAAACCCTAGAACAAAAGTAGAGGCAAAGATATCCAAGGAGATATGATAAAGGTTTTCTTTTTATATCCCTTTTCTTTTCCACCAATTTCTGTATTCTAATCTCGGCCATCTGCCAAAAGCCAGCCTCCCCGGCAACCCATGAATCAAGCCCAGTCTATAACAGTTCAGGTCCATCTGAGCTAATTGCCTGGATCGGTGAGTCAGATCGCGATTCACTGAGTCGACTCGGTAGGATAAAAGTCCGACGAGTTCCCTCTGTTCTCGGGCAATTCCCAGCCAATTACGGCCAGCTTCCTTCCTCCCCGCACAACCTAAACATTCATCTATAAATTCAGTTCATTCATTACCAGCACATAAATGCTCATAACACAATCCTTGGAAATCAACACCTTCCCTGCAACTCCAACTTCAGTTGGCTTCACCAATTCAGTCAACACAATGCACCATTCATCTGTAAGACAGCCACTGCACCTGCGATTTCAATAGTAACTGCGGCATCCCAGGTGTCTCGATCGAACCACTGTAACTCAGCTAATTCCTTGTACTCAGCTGCAATTAATCATTCCCAGCTCTGTCATTCTCCTTGTGCATCATTCACATTCTTGTAGTTCCACTAGAACTGCACTTGCACCTGCACCTGCAACGGCCTTCTTTTCCTCAACAGAGTTTATCACCAGCACTCTCCAGACTGCTCTCCTCTTATTCATCAGCCAACTCTCGCTGCAAAACCCACTTCGAGCCTCAACAAACTGCATCACTACCATATCATCTTCAGTTCGAGCCCACCGCAACACAAAGCTCGATCAACACACCCATTTCATTCCTTGCTTCCATCTCATTAGTCACTCAAATCCCAGCTGTAATTCAAAATACCAGGGTGCATTGCAACATCAGTTCCAGCCAGAACCTTAACCACTGCCATCACTTCTCAACTTCTATTAACTCAGACCCCTTGCCATTAGCACTAGTTGCTCTTAAGCCTCCAAACTTGCATCGATGTAGGCGCATTCACCGAGTGATCCACAAGTCATTACACTGGCACTTTCTTGGCTCATTGCCACAATCGAACCCATTAACACAAAGACCACTTCACTTCCTTGTTGGCTGTTAACATAGCCAACTGCAATTTCTCTGACTGTCTAGCCACAGTTTCACAACTGCAACAACAACCCATCCCTGCAAGATAAGAACCACCAGCCTGCCATTTGATAACGCTGCACACTGCCATCACAGACCACCACCAACAACTCCATCATCTCATTCTCCTTCTCATTTCACAACGCCACCAATTCAACAGCAGCATCAGATTCATTTCAGTATCATCGTGGCCTCAAATCATTCCGTTCGGCTGACCTGGCAAACAGCAGCTTGCAATAACCTTCAGCAGCTTGAACTGAAACTGCAACTTAACTACTTCATCACAATCCAGCTCATTCCCATGTCTTGCTGCAATACCAGCTCTTGCATCCTTATCACAGCACCAGAAACATCATTTTCTTCTTCTATACTTCGATTTCAAGCAAAACAAGTACAAGAACTCAATCTTTCATTCTCGCGGATCCTTGAAATCAACGGACTCCAATCTTGAATTCAAAGCTACCCATAAATTGAACCCATCTTCTCGACTTCATAGTAACATCATCACCTTCGTTTTCATCCGAATCATCAAACCCTAACCGGTTCCATCAAAACCCATTATTTCAAACGGCGAGATCCTCAATCGAACTCAAAGAACCATTTCCACAAAGAGACCCAATCTTAATTTCCTACATGCTCTCCATTTTTCTCCTCTGCAGTTCACAATCAAACTCAAAATCAAACATAACCCATCTGCAATTTATCATTCTTGAGCTAATTCAAACCCTAATTTCACCAGATCCCCTCTTCACAGCAAAATTGAATCCATTTTCTTCTCAATTTCTTCAGCCGTTCTTCATTTGAGCATTAACAGAGGCAATTACATGATTATCCATCTCCTCTCCATTGAACTCTTACATAAGCCGCTCTCTTATCTCTCGAATTTGAGATGAAGTGTGTAATAAAATGAGAAACGCATCTTCGATTCGGGGCTATGTCTTGGGTGAAGTTTATATTGGCACCCCGCACGTTAGGATAAGGGGCACCCATATGGCAGTCCCCTTAACCTTAGCTATCCT
The DNA here is from genome assembly GCA_023531295.1 of Papaver armeniacum. NCBI lineage: Eukaryota > Viridiplantae > Streptophyta > Magnoliopsida > Ranunculales > Papaveraceae > Papaver > Papaver armeniacum. The sequence continues at coordinate 36,989 of JAJJWW010012861.1, read as the reverse complement.
GTCCGTAGTGCTCCTCCAAAAGAGTTGGCCCTTAACCTTGACTAGGCTCCGGATAGTGTTCGCCCATGAAATGATAATTTTGCCATTTTTACTCCAATTGGGTGATTTCTCCATCTTTTCGTCCGTGCGACTCCAGAGTACCTAATAACTCAAAAACACGCGTAAAATACATAATTTACTAGAAAAATAGCAAAGAAAGCATAACCAATAGATAGTAAATAGGGTGTATTCTACATCCTATCAAATTCCCCACACTTAGACTTTGCTAGTCCTCGAGCAAATCAACAAAACAATTTTAAAACATACATACAACTCCGTGTCGTCGAGGCTACGGTCACTTTTAGCATAAATAACAAGCCTTTAAACCCCTAGGTGTCCCTAGTGGACGAGTTATAGTCTCGTGAGGGTTTACTAGAGATATACCCACAAAACCTATTTTTCCAACTTACTAGTTCTCCGTAATGATAACATCCAACGCTAAGAAGACATAGAGATTCTGCACACTAGGCATAAGAAGTTAGACACATAAATGAACACAATATCATCCTTAAAAGTTGAGAGAGAAATAACCATCCCTTCTCGAAAGAAATTCGGGTTCGGAGTGATCGAAAGTCTCGACTCGCCTCACAAAGAAAGGGTTTTATGAAGTTGCTCTCAATAATAAACAGCTTTTTTATGGGTCACACATGTGTCCAGGTAGGAATGAAGAGAGAATCTTGCGACACGTTGAATGGTAGGAAGGCAAAACCCTCCGAATCATTTTAAAAACCCACATATTTTATTCATTTTTGAAAACCCATTTTTCTGACGATCTCTACGAAAGGAAATCAACCACTTAACGAAGGTGGGAATATGCTTACTTACCTCGTTATACATTCCAGCGTGCAGCTAGCACCACTCTCACGGCATCCATAGAAACGTCTTCGGTCTTCAATCGGTGTCTTCATCTTCGTCTTCGGTCTTCAACTCTTGATGATAACTCTTGAACTTCGTAGAATCTTGACAATGTAATTTTTTTCTCTAATTCCTTATTGCTTGAAACTTCTTTGTAGATATTCCTTCTTCCATTGGCTTTATTGAAAGAATACAAAACTAAAAACGAACTATACAAACCCAAAATATAATATATATATATATATATATATTTTTTTTTTTTTAATAATAAAAATAAAACAAATACAAAATAAAGACGAAATAAAGACAATAAAACTAGTAATGAACCTAAAGAAATTTTCTCTTGTCTCTTTTTTTTTTCATTTTTTATTATTATTATTATTATTATTATTTTTTATTTTATTTTTTGAGACAAGAGAAAGTAAAATACAAATAAAATAAAAAATGTAAGTACAAGGCCATGGTGTAAGTACTTTACCGCTTGATTCTTCACAACTTATATGTCTTGATATCATAAACTTCTCGAACTCTCATCCTTGATAATTTTCACTCTTGTACAATAGTCTTCAACTTATAAAAAAAGTCTGCTCCTTGTTTTGTTGCTATACTTGAATCTGAAATCTGCTCATTTTTGTACCGTTGCTTGTAAACCTTGAACGTGTTTAACTTTCCTTCAAATTTGTGATGCTCCTTTTGTTGATGATAATGGTGTTTCTATGGACCTGTTGGTGTAGAGAGATAAAGTGGATGGTGCTAACTGCGAACAAGATTACAAGTGGTATGTAAGTTAGCAATTCGATGTCACCATCATGGTTGATAAAAATAGCACTCAAGAGATCAAAATAGTGCTTCTATGGTGGGAGGTTGGGCAGCTCACCATTACGCCCGAATTTACGTACGGTGACACACACTCTAAAAGCACAAATTTAGACAGGTACAAAGAATTGAAGGTTGGTGCCTCACATTATGTAACATGGGTTGTCTCCACTATAGGGGACCACTACTCTAATACCGAATTCAATCTGCACCTTATTTGCCACTGGCATGGTTAAATCCAACTTTAGCTCTCATACAAGTAAGAAACCCGATCATGTTCTCTGTCATCTCTAAGTTCAGTCACTCTTATGAGAATCTCGATGTAATCTTAGCGACATGTATACTATGTGACTCTAAACTAACCATAAGTTGGAGTTTTCTTATTCACTAGTTTACACAAAATTTGAAAATTTCAAAAATTTACAACGCAAATGCTTAACACTCCCCCACACTTAAACTTTACATTGTCCTCAATGTAAATTGAATCGTCCAAAGAAAGTCAAGGTGGGAAATTTTATAACAATATGCGACAAGAAATCATAAAAAATAAAAACAAGACAAGAAAAACTAAAAGATAAGAGATACAAAACCTATGGGTTGCCTCCCATGTAGCGCTTGGTTTAAAGTCGTCAGCCCGACTATATCCTTGCAAGATTCATTCCCCATATACCAACAATCGGAAAAGTTGGGGATCCTTCCATAGAACCTGTTTTGCAAACACTAGCTTCACACAAATATTAGTAATATAAAACATAAATGAAGCTATGAACCGATAAAAAGCTTCCCCACAGTTATTCTTGTCCACACTTGGAAGTGTATAAAGAATATAGAAGTCGGGTACCTCCACAGTTTCTTGTTCCAAAACCTGCATAGTATGAGAATCAAGTGTTTCTAATGGAGGATATCGAGAAACAAAGTCATTCAACAATATTCTCGAAGCACATATATTCAAACCAATAAGAGGTAAAGGAGAAGAAACAATAGGCAAAGGTTTAGACAAACCATGCACAATCTCTTGTATTACGGAATCCTCTTCATCCTTGAAAAACTCAAGTGAATTATTCACCTCTTGTATATCGTGGTCCTCTATCAAACCTTGCAACCATTCTTCGGCTGTTTCTGCCTTAACCAAAGTCTCGACATAAACATCATCATTACAATCATTCACAAGTTCAATTGGGTCTTCCACAGTCATATCGGTCACACTCTCAACATACTCCTCTTCATTAGACTCAAACATTGTTGCAAGGAAGTTTTGTAACACACTAGTTTCATCATACTCATGTACCTTTTGAATAGGTGTTTGATCATTATAAAGATCAAGAGTTGAGTCAACTACACTAATGTCATCAAATATTTCCAAAGGTTGGTCATTTTCAACACAATCATCTTCGTCTTAATTTTCAGACTCACCATAACAAGAATCGTCGTTGGTTTCCCAACCCTTATCACGAAGTCGTTTAAGTTCCATATGAATGGTCCTACTAATTTCATCGACAAGCTCTTCCGAGACTCCATCATCTTCCAACTTGTATAATTTCTGCGCAAGTTTCTTGACGTTCACACGCTTACCACCATTGACTACAATATGTTCTCTTTCCCATGACTCTTCCCTTTGAATGGGTGAATGATCATAATTACGATCTGGAGTCGGGTAAGAAGAAATATTCCAAAAATTGGTTTGTGCGACGTTCTCTCTATCACGGTCAAGTTGGTCTAGCCTTTGTTGCATGTCTTGTAATCCATTCAAAATCTGTATACAACTCGAATAAAGCCAATTAGATGTAGAATTATCCCACCTAGGTCCTTGACTTACATACCCACTACAAGGTTGTTGTTGGTATGTATGAAAATCACCATAAGGTTCTCTAGGATATGCATCATAGCCAATAAATTGGTTTTGATTGCATCCCATAGATGGTGGGTAATTTTCGTAGTGTTGAGGAGGTTGAAAGTCATATCCATTGCTCCAATATGCTCCTTCCATAATAGGTACCTGAAACAAGAGTTCTCAAAACTATGTCAAAACCAGAAAATAAAAAAAAAAAAAAAAAAAAAAAAAAAAAAAAAAAAAAAAATAAGTGATAGGTGTAGAATACACCGTATTTTCTATATAGAGTTTATGCTTTCTTTGCTATTTTTCGTGTGAATTATGTATTTTATGTTTGCTTTTGAGTTTTATAGGTGCAATGGAGTCACCGAGAACAAAAGGAGAAGAAATCACTCATTTAAGTGGAAAAGGGCAAAAAGGCGAAGCTATCGGCGAAAGAACGAGGCCATTTCGGTTCCGTTTGAGACGGTTACGGGCAATATTAATGGTTAAGCTTGTCAGTTCCCTAGGACTGACAGTACACGAAGAATACTGGGTGCCCATATTAGTTTGTTGGGTGCTTATAGAGGTTTTGGTTATTACCAACACCTGGAATTGAGAGAACAATTTATCAATCATTCTTTCCCGAGCCCAGAGAGGTTATGTCGGCACCTGAGTATCACAGAACCAGATGGAGATGATGCTGTCTGAGATCCATAAAATGTGTTGGCTGATTGAAGAAAGGAAGTTGAATCCGTAACTTGACTGAAGAACAAGAAGAAATGGTACGTTGTTGATTCATGGCTCTATACATAGAATCGGGTGAAACTAGGGTTTGAAAATGGGTTTTTGCTGTGGGTTTTATTGAGAACCAAATGGAGAAGAAGATGATGTTAGTGAGCCACTGCTGCTGAAGAGAGAATCAGTGAGATGAAACGAGGAAGAGACCAATCGATTAACCCAGGTTTTATCTGGTGGTTGCAGAGTCATAGATGGTGATTAAAGGCAAAATTGAAGTGAAGAAGAGATTAGTTTCAGGTGGTACTAAAGCAGACATGGGTTACTAGATTCATAGATTGAGCAGAGATTGATTGGAGACGCTGGGTTTCTGATGAATTCGTTGGCGATTGAATATGGGACAGTGCTGTGCTGCCATGAGATTTCAGATCGAGAGCAACCTAGGTTTGCTCGTTCTGTAAAATCAGTTGAATGAAGATTCAAATAGAAAAGATGATGTTGGCTAAGTTGGTACTGTCAAGCAATGAGATGATGCCAGTGATGTTGTTGTTGTTCTCAGTAGCTGGTGTTGGAATTCAGAGCTGAAATGAAGTTGCTAGCTTAGGAGGAATGATTTACAGGGCTACAATGGAGATGCAAATGGCAGGTGTAGGTAACAGGCCTTGCAGGTGGATTGTGGCTACAAGTTAGAAGGCTGGTGCTTGAAGCTTGAGCAGAATGGAAGTGATGCAAATGGGTCAGGCTAGTAAAGGAGTTGATGCTTGAGAACTGAAGTGTGAGTCTGGCAGAGCTGTGACAGGTTGTTTGAGCTATTGTGGCTACAAGTTAGAAGGCTGGGGTAATGGAATGAGTTGCAGGCTAGGCAGAGAGGAATGGTAGGTGGAGCTGAAGGTTTGATGGCAGCTGAGTTAGAAGGTGGTGCTGGCCTGGGATTGTAAACAGTCTTTGGTCTTGTTGGGAATTGCAGTGTCCTGGGTTCTCACTTGATGCAAGTGAGGCACTGGTACTTGTGGAATTCATGGATGCAAATTGATGGGCTGAAGTGGCACGAGTTGTGTTGGTGGTGTCAAAGCTAAGATTGAGCAAAGCCTAAGCCGGGTACTCAAGTAGCAACTGGAGTTTAAGCAGTGGGAAGGCGGTGCGGGTGTTGGATGGTATTGAAATGAAACAAGAAGTTAACTGATGAACAATGGGTCAAGCAGGTGATGTTTGGCTCTGATGCTAAGTAAATGAGCTACAGACCATGAAGGTAATGATATAGCAGGTGGTAGTGTTGTTTATGTTACAGGGAATGAATTGTTGAAATTAGATGAATGCTAGGCAAGGATGGACTGTCAGGGTGGAACTTAAGCTGTGGTCGATGACGAGAACATTGTAGGTGGTTTTGTGAGCTGAAGTGTAGCAGATGAGCAATGGAGCCGAGTCGCAATGTGAATTGGCCAGTGTGAGTCGAATGAGCCGATATTGCGGTGAATTTGAAGTTGCGGGATTGCGAGCCGTAGTTTTATTGCTTAGCCATTATGGTCGGAAGACGGGATTATGGCCTGGCAAGATGGTAGTAGCCTTGACCACTCAGCCCGTTCAGCTGAGTAAGATGCCGACTCAGTCCGACTACGAGTTGAGTCATCCGATTTGACTCGATGATCTAGACCGATCCAACCCGTTGACCGACCGACTTGACCCGATCCAACCCGTTGACCGGTGGCCAAGGCGGACTTTTGCTTGGTCACCATTTTTCCGACTTTCCTGGCCGATTTTCGGCACACAATACCATACTTCCGGCGACCACTTTCGGGGCGTATTTTCTACACGGGTTTCTCACTCTTATGGGCTTGGTGGATTCTCACCTAATGGACTTTGAAGACTAGACCTAATTTTAGAAGTTGGAGAAAAGCTATAAAAGGGAAGGTCTTCTACAACTTATGATATATCATCTTTTCTTGGAATTCGGAGAGCCACTTTTGTTTACGCTTCTAGGGTTTGGTTTTGTTCTTCTTCTTCCTTGTTTTATTATTGAATATTGATGATGATGAACTCCATAGCTATGAGTAGCTAAACATCTTATTGGTTATGGGATAAAAGTTGATTTCTCAACATGCTTTTGATTCAATGAATTAGTTTTGTCTCGGTAATTATTGTTTGTGATTCACAATTAATAGTGTTATAAGATTTGAAAACTTGTTAGGTTGAGTCCGGAATCAATCCGATTTGTGTTCATCTCTAGAGCTATATTAGGGTTTTCAATACGAAAACGTTGTTTATCCCTGATTCTAAGTAGCATAATTGTGGTTAGAGCTTGTAGTGATATATCCTACTAGTCACAAGTGAATCATAACTTTTGTTAAAACGTTTAGTGCTTTTACACATTCGTTTGCATTGATGAGTCTTATTCCATAAATCTTAATGCTTTTAGGGAGTTAAACTTAATTGTGCTTTTACACTTTAGGTTGCTTTCGACGAAGAATTCACATATGCATCTTTTAATGTGGTTGTGATGAAAACAGGGAATTAAGATATCCTAGGACTTTTAATAAATACGAGATTAAAATACCAATTCTAATCATTGATGAAAATACATGTTTGTGAATGATACTATCCCGTGACCAATATCTTCTCCTTATTGATTTCTCGAATTACTTACTTTGCTTTTAATTACTTTTATTTGCTTAAATACAACAAACATACCCTGGGTTACTTAGAAACTAGAATTTTATAACAACGAAAGCCTCTCTGTGGATACGAACTCTTTCTTATCGAATACTATATTTATATTTAGTTGATTGAGAAAGTGAAATTATATTTGACGGATTGACAACCGACCAAATTTTGGCGCCGGATTCTTAGGGGGAGGCATACGGCTAGTTATTAAGTTTTTAGTTTCTTTTTACAATTTCTGCTTTTATCTTTGCTTTTCGGTTCTTGTCTTGTTTCTCACTTGTTTTGGAGAATTGTTTTCAGGTACCTAATCTCTGGCTTCTAAGGATTGGAATTATCCAAGGTGCGGGATAGCTACTCGACTCGGCACAATACTCCAACCAAGTCAAGACACAACGGACGAGCACGAGGAGGAAGTAGGAGAAGAGATTTTTCGACAACAAGAAGAAGCAATGGGTGATGCAAATCGTTCACTCAAGGACTTGGCTTCTCATAGGCTTGATACACAACAGGGGTGTATTCAAACGAACTCTACTTTTGAGATAAAGCCGGGGTTGCTTAGAGAATTACCAAAATTCCATGGCATGGTGAATGAAGATCCTAACAAACATCTTTTGGACTTCCACACCATTGTCACGGCTATGCTTCCAAAGAAATGTTGAGGCGGATGGTGCAATGTTGAAGGTTTTCCGTTTCTCTTTAATGGATAGTGTTAAGGATTGGTTGTACTATTTACCTCCCGGAAGTGTCACAACATGGAATGGGTTGAAGAAACTCTTTTTGGAGAGATATTTTCCTGCATCCAAGGCTACTCAAATTCGCAAAGAAATTTGTGGGATGAAGCAAAACGTGGGAGAATCCTTATATGAATGTTGGGAACGGTACAAGAGATTGGTTGCAAGCTGCCCTCACCACCAATTTAGTGACGCTATGATCATCCAATACTTCTATGAAGGACTCCAATCAAGTGATAGGAATCTTATTGACGCTGCGGGTGGTGGTGCACTAGTTAGCAAGACGGTGGCACAAGCTAGAGAGTTGATTGAAAACATTGCAGCGAACTCACAACAATTCTTAAGTCGTGGTTCGGATGTGATTTTAAGAAGGGTGAGTGAAGTGAGCGAGGTGGAGGAACTTCGTCAACAAATGGGTAACATGACAGCAATGTTGCAACAAGTTGCATCCGCGGTTATACCAACTTCTCCTCAATTTTATGAAGACGAGCAAGCTAATGCGATCTTTCCGAATCAACCAAGACGGTATGATCCCTACTCCAACACTTACAATCCGGGATGGAGAGATCACCCCAATTTTAGCTATGCCAACAAGCAAGGTGCCGTTCAACAACCTACTTTCAACCGTCCTAGTGGATTTCAACCACAACAACAACAATTTCAAAGAACCTCCAGCACAACAATCAATGCAAAATCAAGGTTCGGATATTGATTCAAAGCTTCAAACAATGATGCAAGGAATTTCCACCATGTTCAAAGAAAGTCAACAAGAGACTAAGAGTGCTATTAAGGAGTTGCAAACACAAATGGGCTCCATGGCTATTGAGTTGAACCAATTGAAGGTGCAAAATAGTGGGAAACTCCCTTCTCAACCTATTAACCCAAAAGAGGGTGTCAATGCTATTACGTTGAGAAGCGGTACACAACTTGTGCAACCCGAAGTTGCTGATTCGGGCAAGGTGGAGACACCCAAGGAACCTGTTTTGGAGGAGAAAAATGAGGATCCTCCCCAAACTTCTGAGGTACCTATTCCTAACTCTAAAACTCCGGTTTCTACTTATGTTCCTCCTCTACCTTTTCCTCGCAGATTTGCAAGTTCTAAGAAGGCGGAACTAGAAAAGGAGATTTTAGACGTTCTAAAAAAGATCCATGTGAACATACCACTCATTGATGCTATCAAGCAAGTTCCAAAGTATGCAAAGGTGTTGAAGGACTTGTGTACCAACAAACAAAGACTCAAAGGTAATGAAGTGCTTAGTGTGGGGGAGAATGCTTCGGCAATCTTACAACACAAACTCCCACTTAAGTGCAAGGATCCGGGTAGTTTTGACATTCCGTCACAATTGGTAACACAACTTTTAACAAAGCTATGTTGGACTTAGGTGCTTCCGTTAATGTTATGCCTGCGTCAATGTATAATTCACTTGATCTTGGTCCTCTTAAAAAGGCTGAAATTGTATTGCAATTAGCCGATCGCTCTAATGTCTACCCAATGGGTATTGTTGAGGATGTTCTTGTGCGGGTTAATCAACTTGTATTTCCAGGCGGACTTTTGTGTGTTAGAGATGGATGAAGGTGCACCGGACTCGTCTCTTCCATTGCTTCTTGGGCGTCCTTTCATGAAAACGGCGAAAACCATAATTGATGTGGATAAGGGAACGCTAACTATGGAGTTTGATGGAGAAATAATACGTTTCAACATTTTCGAGACGATGAGATATCCTAGCGATGCCCACTCTTGTTTCTCCATTGATGTGATGGATACATTGGCACAACAAATGTTTGAATTAAACGGTGATGATGCTTTGGAAATCGTGTTAACTACATCCATGGATAATGGTGTAGAGTGTGGTAATGAAGTCAAGGAAGCTCTTGGTGATCTTAATTCACTACAAGAATGCCCGAAAACTCATAATATCTCTTTTATTTCTTTACCATGCAGTGATGAAAAGCTTGTACCTTCAATTATTAAATCTCCGATTTTAGAATTGAAACCTCTTCCCGATCACCTTAAGTACTTGTACTTGGGTGATAATGAAGAGTTACCGGTGATTGTTTCTAACAAGCTTAGTGATTTACAGGAGCAAAAACTTCTAAGGGTGTTAAGGAAGTACAAGACGGCCATAGGATGGACAATTGCCGATATCAAGGGTATTAGCCCGCCGTTTGTATGCACAAAATTCGTTTGGAGGATGATGCAAAGCCTAAAAGGGACGCGCAACGTCGTTTGAATCCTCCCATGATGGAAGTTGTGAAAAGGAGATACTCAAGCTTTTGGAAGTGGGTGTTATCTACCCCATATCCGATAGCAAGTGGGTAAGCCCTGGTACAAGTAGTACCAAAGAAATCGGGTGTGACGGTGGTGGAGAATGATAAGAATGAACTTGTCCCAACTCGTGTGCAAACCGGGTGGAGGGTTTGTATTGATTATAGAAAATTGAATGCCACCACTAGAAAAGATCACTTTCCTTTACCTTTTATTGATCAAATGCTTGAACGTTTAGCTGGACACTCTTACTATTGCTTTCTTGATGGCTATTCGGGTTATAATCGGATTGTGATAGCGCCGGAGGACCAAGAGAAAACCACTTTCACTTGTCCTTTTGGTACTTTTGCTTATAGAAGGATGCCTTTTGGCTTATGCAATGCTCCGGCTACCTTTCAAAGGTGTATGGTAAGTATCTTTTCGAATATGTTGAAAACATAATCGAAGTGTTCATGGATGACTTTAGTGTCTTTGGTGATTCTTTTGACCTTTGCTTGAACAACTTGTCTCTAATCCTTGAACGATGTGTTGAAACAAATCTTGTGCTAAATTGGGAGAAGTGCCATTTCATGGTAACTCATGGCATAGTTTTAGGCCATATAATATCTTCTAAAGGTTTGGAAGTCGATAAATCTAAGATAGACCTTATTCGTGCTCTAACCCTCCCACTACGGTGAGGGAGATACGCTCTTTTCTTGGTCATGCAGGTTTTTATCGTAGGTTCATCAAGGACTTTTCCAAGATAGCATCACCACTTTGTAACTTATTGCAAAAAGATGTGGTTTTTAACTTTGATGAGAAATGTATGGCGGCATTCAATCGTTTGAAAGAACTTTTGATCTCAGCCCCTATCATTAAACCACCGGATTGGAGTAAGCCGTTTGAACTCATGTGTGATGCTAGTGATTATGCGGTTGGTGCGGTGCTTGGGCAACGTGTGGGGAAGCTTCCTCATGCTATCTATTATGCTTCTAGAACGTTAAATGAGGCTCAACAAAACTACACAACCACTGAAAAGGAGTTATTAGCCATTGTTTTTGCTTTAGAAAAGTTTCGCTCTTATCTAATCGGTACAAAAGTTGTTGTCTTTTCTGATCATGCATCACTTAGATACTTGCTTACAAATAAAGAGGCGAAACCGAGGCTCATACGATGGATTTTACTCTTGCAAGAGTTTGATATTGAAATCAAAGACAAGAAAGGAATTGAGAACACCGTTGCGGATCACTTGAGCCGACTTGTTGTGGACAAGGAGACTATCCCGTTGCGTGAAAGTTTCCCGGACGAGCAACTTTTCTCGATTGCCTTTGGAGAACCATGGTATGCCGATATTGTCAATTACTTAGTTTCTAAACAAATCCCAAAGAACTTGTCTCGTGCTGAGAGGGACAAACTTAAGAGGTTAGGGAACCAATACATATGGGATGATCCATACTTATGGAAACATGGTAGTGACCAAGTAATACGAAGGTGCGTGCCCGAATCCGAATTTAACTCTATCTTGTCTTTTTGTCACTCTTATGCTTATGAGGACATTTTGGGAGTAAGAGAACCGCGCACAAGGTACTTGAAAGTGGTTTTTATTGGCCAACTTTGTTTAAGGATGCACATATATTTTGTACAACTTGTGATAGGTGCCAAAGAACCGGCAATCTAGGTGCCCGAAATCAAATGCCACAAACTTATATTCAATTTATTGAAGTTTTTGATGTATGGGGTATTGATTTTATGGGGCCTTTTGTCAACTCCCATGGGAATTTTTATATCTTACTTGCGGTTGATTATGTCTCGAAATGGGTGGAAGCTAAGGCCACCCCTACTAATGATTCTAAAGTGGTTTCGATTTTGTGCAAGCTAATATTTTTGCAAGGTTTGGAATTCCAAGAGCCATAATTAGCGATGGGGGTTCTCACTTCAAAAACAGGATTTTACAAAGCTTGTTGTCGAAGTACAATGTGTCGCACAAGATTGCAACACTTTATCATCCCCAAACCAATGGACAAGCCGAGGTGTCTAACCGTGAGGTGAAATCAATTCTAGAAAAGACTATGAACCCAACAAGGAAGGATTGGAGCATGCGACTTAATGATGCTTTGTGGGCGTATAGAACCGCATATAAAACACCTATTGGAATGTCTCCTTTTAGGCTTGTGTATGGTAAACCTTGTCACTTACCCGTGGAAATTGAGCATAAGGCGTTTTGGGCTATTAAACAATGCAACATGGAGATGGATGGGGCTGGAAAGCAAAGGAAGTTACAACTTCAAGAGCTAGAGGAGCTTCGCAATGATGCATTTGAAAGCTCACGGATTTACAAAGAAAAGACGAAAGCATTCCATGATAACATGATTTCTAGAAAATAATTTTGCATTGGGCAGAAAGTGCTTTTGTTTAATTCTCGCTTGCAATTATTTCCGGGTAAACTAAGGTCACGATGGATCGGACCTTTTATTGTTACTAATGTGTTTTCTCATGGTGCAAAGTGGAAATTCGTAGCATAGCTACGGGAAAGAACTTAAAGTTAATGGGCACCTAGGTTGAAACCATATTATGAGAATTTCACTTCCGAAGTGGTGGAAGGAGTTAACTTTGTGGATGTGCTCCTCTGGAGGAGTCATAGAAAGCAAGGACATAGTCGGGCTGACGACTTTAAACCAAGCGCTAATTGGGAGGCAACCCAAAGGATGAGTATTTCTTGTCTTGTATTTATTTCTTTTCTTGTTTTTAGTTTTTCTTGTTTTGTTTTTACTTTGTTTTTTTTTTTTGCTGATTTCTTGCTAGGATTTCCCACCTTGACTTACTTTGGACGATTCTATTTACATTGAGGACAATGTAAAGTTTAAGTGTGGGGGAGTGGTTTATGTTGTAAGTTTTTGCAATTTTTCAACTTTTTTTGTGAACTAGTGAATAAGAAAACTCCAACTTGTAGTTAGTTTAGAGTCACATAGTATACATGTCGCTAAGATTACATCGAGAATCTCACAATAGTGACTGAACTTAGAGATGACATAGAACATGATCGGGTTTCTTAATTGTATGAGAGTTAAAGTTGGATTTAACCATGCCAGTGGAAAATAAGGTGCAGGGCGAATTCGGTATTAGAACAGGCACCAACGGTGATCCCCTATAGTGGAGACTACCCATGTTACATAATGTGAGGCACCAACCTTCAATTCTTTGTACTGTCTAAATTGTGCTTTTAGAGTGTGTGTCACCGTACGTAAATTCCAAAGGCAGAATGGTGAGCTGTCCAACTTCCCACCATAGAAGCACTATTTTGATCTCTTGAGTGCTATTTTTATCAACCATGTTGGTGACATCGAATTGCTAACTTACATACCACTTGTGATCTTGTTCGCAGTTAGCACCATCCACCTTATCTCTCTCTACACCAACAGGTCCATAGAAACACCATCATCATCAACAAGAGGAGCATCACAAATTCGAAGGAAAGTTGAACACGTTCGAGGTTTACAAGCAACGGTACAGAAATGGGCAGATTTCAGATTTGAGTAAAGCAACAAAAACAGGGGCAGAATTTTTATAAGTTGAAGACTATAATACAAGAGCGGAAATTATCAAGGATGAAAGTTCGAGAAGTTTATGATATCAAGACATATAAGTTGTGAAGATTCAAGCGGTAAAGTACTTATACCATGGCATTGTACTTACATTTTTATTTTTGTATTTTACTTTCTCTTGTCTCAATGAAAAAAAAAAAAAATGAAAAAAAAAAAAAAAAAAAAAAAAAGGAAAAAAAAAAAATTGAGTTTGTATAGTTTGTTTTTATTTTTGTATTCTTTCAATAAAGCCTATGGAAAGAAGGAATATCTATAATGAAGTTTCAAGCGACAAGGAATTTGAGGAAAGAATCATATTGTCGAGATTCTACGAAGACGAAGATGAAGACACCGATAGAAGACCGAAGACGTTTCTATGGATGCTGTAAGAGTGGTGCTAGCTGCACGCCGAACGGATTCACTGTAAGTAAGCATATTCCCACCTTCGTTAAATGGTTGATTTCCTTTCAAAGAGATCGTCAGAAAAATGGGTTTTCAAAAATATATAAAAGATGTGGGTTTTCAAAATATTTCGGAGGGTTTTGCCTTCCTACCATTCAACGTGTCTCAGGATTCTCTCTTCATTCCAACCTGGACACATGTGTGACCCATAAAGAGTTGTTTATTATTGAGTGCAATATCATAAAACCCTTTCTTGTGAGGCAGAGTCGAGACTTTTGATCACTCCGAACCCGAATTTTAGTCGAGAAGGGATGGTTATCTCTCTCTCAACTTTTAAGAATGAGATTGTGTTCATTTATGTGTCTATCTTCTTATGACTAGTGTGCAGAATCTCTATGTCTTCTTAGCGCGTTGGATACTATCATTACGGAGAACTAGTAAGTTGGAAAAATAGGTTTTGTGGGTATATCTCTAGTAAACCCTCACGAGACTATATCTCGTCCACTAGGGACACCTAGGGGTTTAAAGGCTTGTTATTTATGCTAAAAGTGACCGTAGCCTCGAAGACACGGAGTTGTTGTATTTTATTGTTTTGTTTGATTTGCTCGAGGACTAGCAAAGTCTAAGTGTGGGGGAATCTGATAGGTGTAGAATACACCGTATTTTCTATATAGAGTTTATGCTTTCTTTGCTATTTTTCGTGTGAATTATGTATTTTATGTTTGCTTTTGAGTTTTATAGGTGCAATGGAGTCACCGAGAACAAAAGGAGAAGAAATCACTCATTTAAGTGGAAAAGGGCAAAAAGGCGAAGCTATCGGCGAAAGAACGAGGCCATTCCGGTTCCGTTTGAGAAGGTTACGGGCAATATTAATGGTTAAGCTTGTCGGTTCCTAGACTGACGATGCGACACGAAGAATACTGGGTGCCCATATTGGTTTGTTGGGTGCTTATAGAGGTTTTGGTTATTACCAACACCTGGAATTGAGAGAACAATTTATCAATCATTCTTTCCCGAGCCCAGAGAGGTTATGTCGGCACCTGAGTATCACAGAACCAGATGGAGATGATGTTGTCTGAGATCCAGAAAATGTGTTGGCTGATTGAAGAAAGGAAGTTGAATCCGTAACTTGACTGAAGAACAAGAAGAAATGGTACGTTGTTGATTCATGGCTCTATACATAGAATCGGGTGAAACTAGGGTTTGAAAATGGGTTTTTGCTGTGGGTTTTATTGAGAACCAGATGGAGAAGAAGATGATGTTAGTGAGCCACTGCTGCTGAAGAGAGAATCAGTGAGATGAAACGAGGAAGAGACCAATCGATTAACCCAGGTTTTATCTGGTGGTTGCAGAGTCATAGATGGTGATTAAAGGCAAAATTGAAGTGAAGAAGAGATTAGTTTCAGGTGGTACTGAAGCAGACATGGGTTACTAGATTCATAGATTGAGCAGAGATTGATTGGAGACGTCGGGTTTGATGAATCGTTGGCGATTGAATATGGGGACAGTGTTGTGTCTTGCCATGAGATTTCGGATCGATAGCAACCTAGGTTTGCTAGTTACAGAAAATCGATTGAATGAAGATTCAAATAGAAAAGATGATCTTTGGCTAAGTTGAATGCTTGTCAAGCAATGAGATGATGCCCCGGTGATGTTGTTGTTGTTCTTAGTAGCTGGTGTTGGAATTCAGAGCTGAAATGAAGTTGCTAGCTTAGGAGGAATGATTTACAGGGCTACAATGGAGATGCAAATGGCAGGTGTAGGTAACAGGCCTTGCAGGTGGATTGTGGCTACAAGTTAGAAGGCTGGTGCTTGAAGCTTGAGCTGCGAGAATGGAAGTGATACAAATGGGTCGGAGCTAGTAAAGGAGTTGATGCTTGAGAATCGAAGTGTGAGTCTCGCAGTGACAGGTTGTTTGACAGGTTGTTTGAGCTATTGTGGCTACAAGTTAGAAGGCTGGGGTAATGGAATGAGTTGCAGGCTAGGCAGAGAGGAATGGTAGGTGGAGCTGAAGGTTTGATGGCAGTGAGTTGCGGTGGCCTGGTGTGCTTGGCTGGGATTATAAACGATCTTTTGGTCTTTGTTGGGAATTGCAGGTCTGGGTTCTGCTGATGCAAGTGAGGCAGCTGGTACTTGTGGAATTCATGGATGTAAATTGATGGGCTGAAGTGGCCTGAGTTGTGTTGGTGGTGTCAGGTGCTAAGATTGAGCAAAGCCTAAGCTGGTACTCAAGTAGCAGCTGGAGTTTAAGCAGTGGGAAGGCGGTGCGGTGTTGGATGGTATTGAAATGAAACAAGAAGTTAACTGATGAACAATGGGTCAAGCAGGTGATGTTTGGCTCTGATGCTAAGTAAATGAGCTACAGATCATGAAGGTAATGATATAGCAGGTGGTAGTGTTGTTTATGTTACAGGGAATGAATTGTTGAAATTATATGAATGCTAGGCAAGGATGGACTGGGCGGTTGGTGGAATGCTGGTCAGTGGTCGATGACGAGAACATTGTAGGTGGTTTTGTGAGCTGAAGTGTAGCAGATGAGCAATGGAGCCGAGTCGCAATGTGAATTGGCCAGTGTGAGTCGAATTGAGCTGATATTGCAGTGAATTTGAAGTTGCAGGATTGCAGGCCAGAGTTTTATTGCTTAGCCATTATGGCTGGAAGACAGGATTATGGCCTGGCAAGATGGTAGTAGCCTTGACCACTCAGCCCGTTCAGCTGAGTAAGATGCTAACTCAGGTCTGACTCTGAGTTGAGTCATCTGATTTGACTCAGTGATCTAGACTGATCCAACCCGTTGACCGACCGACTTGACCCGATCCAACCCGTTGATCGGTGACCGGGCGGACTTTGCCGGTCACCGGAGCTGTTTTCCGGCCGATTTCCGACCACAATACCATACTTCCGGCGACCACTTTCGGGGCGTATTTTCTACACGGGTTTCTCACTCTTATGGGCTTGGTGGATTCTCACCTAATGGACTTTGAAGACTAGACCTAATTTTAGAAGTTGGAGAAAAGCTATAAAAGGGAAGGTCTTCTACAACTTATGATATATCATCTTTTTCTTGGAATTTTGGAGAGCCACTTTTGTTTACGCTTCTAGGGTTTGGTTTTGTTCTTCTTCTTCCTTGTTTTATTATTGAATATTGATGATGATGAACTCCATAGCTATGAGTAGCTAAACATCTTATTGGTTATGAGATAAAAGTTGATTTCTCAACATGCTTTTGATTCAATGAATTAGTTTTGTCTCAGTAATTATTGTTTGTGATTCACAATTAATAGTGTTATAAGATTTGAAAACTTGTTAGGTTGAGTCCTA
Source organism: Papaver armeniacum (assembly GCA_023531295.1). NCBI lineage: Eukaryota > Viridiplantae > Streptophyta > Magnoliopsida > Ranunculales > Papaveraceae > Papaver > Papaver armeniacum. The sequence continues at coordinate 19,793 of JAJJWW010012861.1, read as the reverse complement.
ATCAATCCGATTTGTGTTCATCTCTAGAGCTATATTAGGGTTTTCAATACGAAAACGTTGTTTATCCCGATTCTAAGTAGCATAATTGTGGTTAGAGCTTGTAGTGATATATCCTACTAGTCACAAGTGAATCATAACTTTTGTTAAAACGTTTAGTGCTTTTACACATTCGTTTGCATTGATGAGTCTTATTCCATAAATCTTAATGCTTTTAGGGAGTTAAACTTAATTGTGCTTTTACACTTTAGGTTGCTTTCGACGAAGAATTCACATATGCATCTTTTAATGTGGTTGTGATGAAAACAGGGAATTAACGGGTTATACTTGCGATCAAGATATCCTAGGACTTTTAATAAATACGAGATTAAAATACCAATTCTAATCATTGATGAAAATACATGTTTGTGAATGATACTATCCCGTGACCAATATCTTCTCCTTATTGATTTCTCGAATTACTTACTTTGCTTTTAATTACTTTTATTTGCTTAAATACAACAAACATACCCTGGGTTACTTAGAAACTAGAATTTTATAACAACGAAAGCCTCTCTGTGGATACGAACTCTTTCTTATCGAATACTATATTTATATTTAGTTGATTGAGAAAGTGAAATTATATTTGACGGATTGACAACCGACCAATAAGAAACCAAAAACAAGTGACAACCGCTGCCTCCCCGGCAGCGGCGCCAAAATTTGATCGCTGTCGTAGGCGTCAAAATAAATTACACTTTCTTACTACTCAAAATATAAATATAGCAAGGGCAAGAAAGGATCGTTCCCACAGAGAAGTCTTGGGTTGTCAATATGTTTCGGTCTCCTATAAATAACACCGGGGGTTTTGTGGTTTTTATATAATAAACTAAATAAAAGCAAACAATAAAGGTAAACAAATCAAATCAAGGATGAGAAAGTATTGGTCATGGATTTTGTCTTCAATCACAAACATGTTTTCAAAACAATAACTAGAATTGATATTTTAATCTCAACTTTTATCAAAGGCCCTAGAATACCTTGTTCGCAAGAATATCCCGCTAATCTCCTCTTGTCATCAACAAACACATTAAAAGATGCGAATATGAATTCTATCTAAAAGAACAACCTAACGTGTAAAAGCACTAATCAAGTTTAATTCTCTAGATGCATTAAGTTCTATGAAATCAGGCCAATCAAAGCAATCGAACGTGTAAAAGCACTAATCCGATTTAACAAAGGTTATGGTTCATATATGATCATAAGAATATATCACTACAAACTATAATCATATTTATGCTACTTCAAATCAGGAATTATCACTTTTGCGTATAATAACCCTAATCTAACAAAAGACATGCATGTGAGTTCTACCAATTTGCAACTTGACAAGACAAACTTTCAATCATATGACAATATTAATGGTGAATCATAAACGATAATATGAGAGAAAACTAATTTATTGAACAAAAACTCATGTTTGGAAATCCAACTAATCCATAACCAAAAGAAAACTCTAGCTCATATTCATGGAGTTCATAACAAGAAGAAAGAGAAAAGGTATCATGGTTCTAAACCCTAGAACAAAAGTAGAGGCAAAGATATCCAAGGAGATATGATAAAGGTTTTCTTTTTATATCCCTTTTCTTTTCCACCAATTTCTGTATTCCAATCTCGGCCATCTGCCAAAAGCCAGCCTCCCCGGCAACCCATGAATCAAGCCCAGTCTATAACAGTCCAGGTCCATCTGAGCTAATTGCCTGGATCGGTGAGTCAGATTGCGATTCACTGAGTCGACTCGGTAGGATAAAAGTCTGACAGAGTTCCCTCTGTTCTCAGGCAATTCCCAGGCCAATTCTGGCCAGTTCCTTCCTCCCTGCACAACCTAAACATTCATCTATAAATTCAGTTCATTCATTACCATCACATAAATGCTCATAACACAATCCTTGGAAATCAACACCTTCCCTGCAACTCCAACTTCAGTTGGCTTCACCAATTCAGTCAACACAATGCACCATTCATCTGTAAGACAGCCACTGCACCTGCGATTTCAATAGTAACTGCGGCATCCCAGGTGTCTCGATCGAACCACTGTAACTCAGCTAATTCCTTGTACTCAGCTGCAATTAATCATTCCCAGCTCTGTCATTCTCCTTGTGCATCATTCACATTCTTGTAGTTCCACCCCACCGCACTTGCACCGCACACCGCAACGACCCACTTTTCCTCAGCAGAGTTTATCACCAAAGACTCTCCGTGCTCTCCTCTTATTCATCACCAACTCATCGCCGCAAAACCCACTCCGAGCCTCAACAAACCGCATCACTACCATATCATCTTCGATTCGAGCCCACGCAACACTGCTCGGTCCTTCACACCCATTTCATTCCTTGCTTCCATCTCATTAGCTGATCAAATCCCAGCTGTAATTCAAATACCAGGGTGCATTGCAACATCAGTTCCAGCCAGAACCTTAACCACTGCCATCACTTCTCAACTTCTATTAACTCAGACCCCTTGCCATTAGCACTAGTTGATCTTAAGCCTCCAAACTTGCATCGATGGTACAACAATTCACCGCAGTGATCCACAGTCATTACACAGCACTTTCTTGGCTCATTGCCACAATCGAACCCATTAACACAAACCACTTCACTTCCTTGTTGGATGTTAACATAGCCAACCGCAATTTCTCTGCCTGTCTAGCCACAGTTTCACAACTGCAACAGCAACCCATCCCTGCAAGATAAGAACCACTAGCCTGCCATTTGATAACGCTGCACACTGCCATCACAGACCACCACCAACAACTCCATCATCTCATTCTCATTCTCATTTCACAACGCCACCAATTCAACAAAGACATCGATTCATTTCGGTATCATCATGGCCTCAAATCATTCCGTTAAGTGACACTGGCAAGCAATGACTTGCAATAACCTTCAGCAGCTTGAACTAAAACTGCAACTTAACTACTTTATCACAATCCAGCTCATTCCCATGTCTTGCTGCAATACCAGCTCTTGCATCCTTATCACAGCACCAGAAACATCATTTTCTTCTTCTATACTTAGATTTCAAGCAAAACAAGTACAAGAACTCAATCTTTCATTCTGGCTGACCCTTGAAATCAACAGCTCCAATCTTGAATTCAGGCTACCCATAAATTAAACCCATCTTCTCGACTTCATAGTAGCATCATCACCTTCGTTTTCATCTGAATCATCAACCCCTAACCAGTTCCATCAAAACCCATTATTCAAACGGCAGCAGATCCCCAATCGAACTCAGCAACCATTTCCACGGCAGACCCAATCTTAATTTCCTACATGCTCTCCATTTTTCTCCTGCAGTTCACAATCGAACTCAAAATCAAACATAACCCATCTGTAATTTATCATTCTTGAGCTAATTCAAACCCTAATTTCACCAAATCCCTCTTCACAGCAAAATCGAATCCATTTTCTTCTCAATTTCTTCAGTCGTTCTTCATTTGAGCATCAACAGAGGTAATTACACGATTAGCCATCTCCCTCTCCATTGAACTCTTACAGAAGCCGCTCTTGATAGACGCATTTATGGGTCTATATTGATCTCAATTATGTATATTGTTAGTGCTCGATTTTGTACTTATTTGGTTATTTTATGTCTTTGTAGGTGTTTTTGGAGAAATAAGCTTTTGCGGCGAATTTGGCTCGAAAAGTGGTCCTGGGAGAAAATTACTAAAGGCACCCAGAAGACGCACTACAGGCACCCCGGAAGTATGCTGGAGACTCCCCAGAAAAGTCATAATTACACCTCAGAAGAATTGCTAAAGGGAACCCGACAATGGATGAGGGGTACCCAAATTACTAAGGGGCATCCATTTCCAAGGCAAGTACTATTGGCAGACCTGCACAGGATAGGGGGAGGTCATCTTCTACAGTTTGAATTTCCAAAATTGGCGGGAAAATGTGTTCTTCCCAGGGCAGATTAGGGTTTAGATTTTTGGAGGTATTGGACGAGATTCAATCGCCAAATAAGGTTGGGCTGGACTTCATTTAGCTAAACAGGGCTGGTATAATGGATTTAACGGATTAAAATGGGCTGTATTTTTGGTTTGGATCAAAACAGGGAGATAGATATTCACGGGAGTTTTGGATCGATTTTGAGAAGAGTTATAGCCGGATTTATATCGTGCTTTGGATTGGTAAAGGCCTGATTCGGTAAAACAGGGATGAGTGACGTGTTGGAACTAAAAGTAGAAAACAAATCTTCATATTATTAGATACAGGGAAGAAAAGGATACTCACGAAAACAGGGAATGTATCTCGACCCAGTTTTGAGTATATTTGGAAGTTGCGTGCTATTTCTCACCAGGATTTGTTTGTCGAAGAATAAAAGGATAGCTTGGATAATTCAGGAAGGAGGCAATGTGATAAAAGAAGGAATTATTCTCAACTTGGCAGCGAAGGAAAGTGAAGATTTTCTCGAGATTTTTTGGCTTGTGAAGTGTATAAAAGGGGATGTACGAGTTCTAGGAAGGAGGTCGGAGAGTTTGGGGTGAAGCAGAGGCGATAAATCACGCTGCAGGAGGAGTTGCAGCAGCAGCAGGTGAAGAGGAAGAAAAGAGTTGCATACGACACTTCAGAAGTGTCGTTCTGGAGAACACGAAGAAATGGACTCGCGACAGTGATCTTAAATTCAACGACAGTGTCAAACAACTATTGTTCTTCGACAGTCTTAAAAACTTGTAACAGTGACGCTTGTAACACCACTACAGCGTTACAAATCTCTGTTTAATACAATTTCTTCAATAAAACACCTTTTTGAGCTATGGATTATTATTTTGTGCGTGTTTTTGATATGAGGAGCTAAACCCCATCGTATGGGATGACGGAGGAAGCCAATTCTCATCACCGTGGTAACTTTATTTAATTCTTTTTTACGACTTTTGCATTAATATAATTTGAATTATGATTTTAAATTAATTAGTTGTGATTTAGTTTGATGGGTTATGCTTAGCTTAGGTGTTTTGATAATCCATGCTTACCATTTACAATTAATGTTTTATAAAATCTACCTTGGCAAAGATTTAGAGTCAATAGTTATTGTTTTTGGAGCTGTTATTGTCTAAGAATTAATAATTGAACCACAGAAAAAGAAGTTTGGTGGAATCCTAAGTCCCAGTATCTCTCAACATTGTTAAAATCTTTTCTTTGTTTCTAGTATTTTTGTTTATTAAGTCCTAAAATCAACAACTTCCCAAGTCCGAGAATCAAACCCTTACTTACCACTTCAAAACTACATCAGCTCTCTTGTCTCTGAATTTGAGATGAAGTGTGTAATAAAACGAGAAACGCATCTTCAGTTCGAAATTTGTGTCTTTGGTGAAGTTTATATTGGCACCATGCACGTTAGGATAAGGGGCACCCATATGGCGTCCCCTTAACCTTAGCTATCCTGTCCGTAGTGCTCCTCCAAAAGAGTTGGCCCTTAACCTTGACTGGGCTCCGGATAGTGTTCGCCCATGAAATGATAATTTTGCCCTTTTTACTCCAATTGGGTGATTTCTCCATCTTTTTTCGTCCGTGCGACTCCAGTACCTAATAACTCAAAAACACGCGTAAAATACATAATTTACTAGAAAAATAGCAAAGAAAGCATAACCAATAGATAATAAATAGGGTGTATTCTACACCCTATCACAATGCTTTAACAAATGGCACCTTATTTAACGTAAGTGTCTGCTTATATTTTATGGTCCTTGGGAGCATGGCATTGCCTCGTGAATCAATACTTCCGGAATAAAGGCTTACACTTCATGTGGTAAGGTTTTATTATGTAATTTTTATTTAGCACACGTATTTTGTTGATTATACGTGTTTTTTCTATTTTTTTTCGCATCAATCCAATGATATGTCTTTATTTTTATTTCAGACAAAACAAAAGTTGTAGATATCGACCTCTCTCCTAGATCTACAAAGAGATCTAGGGTTTTGAGCTCTGGTAATCTATCTCTCGAAACCACCATTCCAGTTGGTACTCATGAACCTAATTTTGGTCAAATCACTAAAAGCATCGGGCTTCAATTGAGAAAGGTGGTCCTAATGCGTAGGATTTTTTTCTCAATGTTGCCAGACCTGTAGATCTTACACCATTTGCTCATGTTTCTCTTTCTTTTGCTGGAGCTAGGTCTGTTTCGAGGGTAGCTACAATAATATTTTTTTTGTTTTTTTTAAATTAATCTTTGAACTAATTAACACACACGGCGACAACACCTTAAGGCCTGCTGACGTCCTTGTATATTGGGAAAATCGCAAAGATGTGTGATTTGATGTGACTGGTGTTTCACCTTTGACCAATAGTAGCACTCGCAATCACACCCCATGGCGTGGTATTTCCTTGGCAATTACCTGCAAACGCAAAAAGTATCTTGATAAGTGCACTTCTCATGGCTATTGGTTTGGTATCTTGGCTTTCACCACTTTAGGTGAGCTTAGTGAAGACACAATTGTATTCTTGAAAAGACTGAAGAATTGTTTAGCTAGCTATGATGCAAACGTTAAAATAAGCATTTTTGTCTTGTTATTCAAAAAGGTGTTGGAGCTCCGCTTATATCTAGGCTACCAACTACCTCATTGTAAGAACCTCCTTATTTTTTCTTTAACTAAAATCCCCCTGTGAGAATCCTTCGTAATAAAAGAAAATTAAATAAAACTATTATTACACATACTAATTTAAATACATATATTGGAATGAAAAATATGATTTATTATGATTAAAGTGTACCTAATAATTATTATTAATGCATGTTTATTTCCGTCATTAGCTATGTCACCAGAACTTTAACACAACAATTTACGAGACAAAATTTACGGTTTATTAGGTCCACGATAATTTTCATATTATAGTTTATCAAACGTATTGTTGTTTCATTTTCACTGCAAATCGCATTTCGACACAGTACAACATTTTTTTAACATTCGTAGTAATACCAAATTCGCCTTTACAACCATGACGGATTAATCTAAACAAAGATTTGAAAAACTATCATTTTTTATGAGAAAATGGTCGTTAAAATGGTCGCGCCTGTATAAATAACGTCGATAAATAGGAAAAAACGGCATTATTTAGACGTGTTATAACCGGTTTTACACATGTGATAATCGTTTTTTTTAAATTGGTTTTTACATTTTTTTCTTCTAAAATAACATTTTAATATATGTTCTATAGACCGTTTTTCCGTTTCACATTCGTTATATTATACTTGTTTTTTAGGGGGAAAATATAAAATTACCGGTTTTTATTTCTGAAATAAAAGACTAAAAAGTCCCCAAAAAAATCAAGATAAATAAATAAACAAATAAAATAAAATATGTAGTAACAACGTTATTTAGATCTGTTATAATCGTTTTCACGTATGTTAAAATTTTTAGATAGAAAATTCAAATCATAATTCATTTATTTTTTATTTGATCGATATTATACCCATTATTGAAGAAAAAACGTCAAAAAAAAACGAAAAATGGGTCATTTGTCCAAATATTTTTAAAACTTGGTTCAAATGGACGAGTAAAAATTAGCACGCGTGAAATGGACAAAAAAAAAAGCAAGGATGAAACTGGATTCATCCTAACTTAAACTTAAAAAATAGCAAGGATGAAACTAGATGCATCCTGATGTAAATTAAAACAAACAAAAAGTATTTGAAAATGGGCATGATGAAACTGTTTACATCCTGGCTATTTTTATATTTTTGTCCATTTAAACAGTATCAAAATCTAGATGTCTTTTTCACCCAAAATTTATTGATTTTGGTCTTTTTAACCAATTTTGTGAAAAAAAAATTGAGTTTTCCTTGAACAACACGTATTTTGTCCAAAACATGGTGGCATCCGTCAAAACACGTTATAAACGGTCACGGCGAGTGAGTGGCCCTTTTTTGATCTAAAGTTTCTAAACAGATAAGATGCAACCGCTGTCAGCACGGCACGTCAGAAAAGTATTATAAACGGATCCACATGGTGGTGTATCCTTCGGTGTCTCCTTTTCTGCCATCTTGCTTCCTCTCACCCAAACACACCCCTTATTTCTCTCCCCTTCTCCCTTTAAAAAGCTAATAATAAGTAATAACATCTGCTCCTAATTGGCAGTCAAACAGTCAAGTGGTCAACACCTTTTGGACGAGAAAATGATACCAATAAAATAAATGATGATTAAAAGAAAGAGGAGAGAGAACCGTTTTGCCATCCCATAAAAGGCTTCCACATCATCTGCTACCAGTTTCTTCTTCAATCTGATCGGGTACTCTCACGATTGTCTTATTATATTGCTTTCACGATGACTTATTTCAGTGTCTACCACAAATATATATTACTATATATACTCTCTTGCAGGGTCTGTTAAGATAACTGTTAACGCATTATCGGATAATAATTATATCATGATCTACATTTTGATGATGCTTTTTAACATCAAGGATTCAGTATCCCATATTATCATCATAATATTAGACCAAAGTTTATCTGATAAGATCATAAGACAATCGGTTAAACATTAATAGCATGATGACATGATCATCCAATTCCATCCAGTTGTCCTGGCAGGTCCCCACTGCCGCATATTACACACATGAATTTCCACGGTTCATTGGTCGTGGTTCGCGGTGTCGGTATTGGACTGGCCTCACAGATTCAGAAACTTATATACATTCAGAAACTATACGGTCACACCGGTTATACTGACCGAAATTAATTATTCCCTCTGTTTAAAAATGTTTATCCTCCGTACTATTTTCACCTGTTCCAAAATTATGTTCTACTTCTATTTATAGTCATAGTTTTTCAATAAATTCAATTTCAAGCATAACAGATAAGTTTGAGAAAAATTGATCGAACCATTAAATCCATAAAATGTTTCATTTCATGCGAATTATTGTACAAGATATGACTAACTATATTTTATTGTCTCCGTTGTATAATGTGAAAATATACTTCCCTAATATTTAAATAACAGGGGAAATTATTTCTAACCCAATTTTTCTTCTTTTTATTTGAGAAACCCACCATTTAAATTATCTATATTAACAACCCATAATTAATTAAAAACATGATTCAATTACAAGAGTAACCTTTTATCCAATTTTTGTTTGTTCTGTTTTATCTAAAAAAAAGGTTAATAAATTCTTTAAATCTCCCTAAAATAACTCCTTCAAATCTCCCTAAAATATCTCCCTAATTAGTTACGCGGTTCTCAAATTGTGATAATCCTAAACTAAGATAAATATTAATCCGGAAAATCCTCTTGAAATAATTCATCTTTTATGACTTTTGACTATGGAAATTTTAGTTTCCATATTTAATAAAAATTGCAATTTTAGGAAAATCTTAGTTATCACGTCTTAATTTTCCTTGTTATGTCAGTTATATTTTTCGTTGTTCACAATATATTTTTCCTTTTAGATAGTAGATGATACGACAAATGGAAATTTAACTGCATCACTAATGCGATAGATATAGTTATCACAGTTTATTGATGTGAAAAATCGATGTTTTTCTTTTTCATTTGGTGAAAATATAGTTATCCCTGTGAAAATATAAGTTATCACGAGTCGAGATAACTTCAATTATCACGTATTCCAGTATGCTATCAAGATAAATCCTAGCAAAAGAAAAAAAATAGGAAAGAAAAAAACAGGAATCGGTGATCAATACTTTGGGTTAAAAACAGGAAAGAAGGTAGTAGAGATAACTTTAATTATCACGTATCCAGTCAATAGCATCTCACTAGGTAGCGCTTACTGTTGTACATACCCTATTCAAACTAAGCCATGTTGTGGATTGGTCCTATAAAATTATTGCATCACCGGTGTTAAGGAGTTAATGGCGAGAAAGAAGCAAATTAAGATTGGGATACTCGGACTGGATAATGATGACATAACTACTTAACTTCATATGCAGAGAAGCATTTATTCTTATTAGGTTCCCTGTCTTTTTTAACACTTGGAGATGCAGAGTTTCTTTTTTCCAGTATGTCTAGTTGTGGGTTTGCTACGGGAGATGGAGAAAGAAGGATGACGGAGGACGATTTTTGGAAAGTCAAACGTGGAATTTACATCTGATAAATCAATCCATTAGCGAAGATAGTGCAAGCAATTAATCACCGTAAAATTTGGTAAATATTTTCTTTCGCTACCAAAAATACCGCCGACACCTAATTGACCGTGAATCAATGAAATTCTTAAAAAGAAATTATTAGTGATATATAAGGGAAGGTTAATTTAGTCTCACCAAAAATATGAAAACCTAACTTCAATCTAAAACTAGTAATCTCAACCGTACATCTTGTGGTTTGGGCTACAGATATATAGTATTTTAATGACGGGTTTCTAGAAGAGAGAGGAACCAAACATGGGTTCCTCAGAAATTTCCACTTTAAATAACTATCGGATGTTTGAATTTATTATTCTAGTTATTTCTTTTTTCTAGTTGATTTTTTTTTTTTTTTTGTAAATTACATTTCAATTCATTCAAACCTTTATAGTGATTACACGATTGCTTACAAGATAATCAAAAACGCCAATATACAAGATAATTAAAGAGTTATTTTGTAAAAGGGTCGCATGTTTAGCACCTAATTAAGATCTAGGACGTAAAACATGCAGTTGATGCATTAGGGTCGTAGACTAACCAAAGACCGTTAAATATTAAGCCAAATACCTTTGACCATTAGTTGACTAGCGTTGAACGGTTAAAAAGTATTAAAAACATGTTCTTATCTCGTCCTTTTCCGTCTCCTTTCATTTTTGATTGAATTCTTTCTTATACGTCTCCATTCTTCTTGTTCTCGAGTAAAATTTTTCTTCTCTCCCCATAAAGGGATCGCCATGTTGAAGTTATTTTCCTTGTGATTGTGAGGAAGAGCCTTTCTATCAAAAAGTGGAGATGATTATATCTTAATAATGAATGGAAACCCCGTGGATCCAGTAAAATAAATTCCTACCAGTTATCACAGATTCAATAATATGAATGTAGGAAATACCATTAGGTCCTAGGAATAATATATTAGAGAGGGTCTAGTCCTGTTGACCCAGTCATGTGTCTGTTTGGTCCTATTTGGGAATATATATTATAGTTTGGTCCTAGAAATTATGGTTTGGTCCTGGGATGACGTCATGGATGATGTAAATGTCATCTTGTGGTGGCAGAAATACCCTTTTGGGCATATATACTCAATTATCAAGAGAAAAGATATTATTCTCATATTTATTTTCTCTCACCTCAATATTTTTAGATCTACTTTTTCTTTCCTTTTTTCTTCTTCTTTTTTCTTCTTGCCCTAACAATGGCGTCTCCACGAGCAAACAAATGATGAAGACGATGATATTAGTTGTTGACGATGAATACGTTGTTGCTGTTAATGTTAAATATGTTTGTTGTTGCTCATGTTGCTGATGATAAAGATGATTTTTACGACGAACTCATGTTTCTTTGTTCTTTGTTGCGGTTGTTGATGATGAAGACGAACTCATCTGCTTCCGCCGTTGTTGAAGATCCATTTTGTCGAAGATTCATCTGCGCTGGGCGTTTTATATTCTTGATTGCACAAATTTGTCGGAGATTCATCTGCGCTTTTGTTGAACTCATGTTTTTAACTGCTTCTATTGCGGTTGTTAATGACGACGACGAGTTCATCTGCTGTTGTTGATGAAGAAGATCTCGAACATTATGCTGCTGCGAAAGAAGAAATGAATCGTGTTGAGATTAAGACGAAGATCTTGTTTCTTGATGTATAAGATCTTGATGTTTTTGAGTATCTAGAAATCGATTTATGTTGATGCTGGTGTTGAAGACGTCTAAGAAGATGTTGTTGTTGAAGATGAAGATGTTGATGTTTATATGGACTTCATTCCAGAAATGAAGTCTGTTTTTTAGGCTTTTTATATGCACTTCATTCCAGGAATGAAGTCTGTTTTTTTCATGTTTTTATATGGAATTCATTCCGAAAATGAAGTATGTTTGTATATGTTTTATATAGACTTCATTTCTGGAATGAAGTCTGTTTTTAGGCTTTTTATATGGACTTCATTCCAGAAATGAAGTATGTTTGTATATGTTTTATATAGACTTCATTTCTGGAATGAAGTCTGTTTTTTTAAGGTTTTTATATGTACTTCATTCCAGAAATGAAGTCTGTTTGTATATGTTTTATATGGACTTCATTCCCAGGAATGAAGTCTGCTTTATTAGCTTTTTGTATGGACTTCATTCCCGGGGAATGAAGTCTTGTTTTGGATTTTTGTATGGACTTCATTCACGGGAATGAAGTCTGCTTTTTTGAATTTTTGTATGGACTTCATTCCCGGGAATGAAGTCTGCTTTTTATTTGCACGAAAATTCTCTTACAAAAAAAAAAAAATTAACACGGAAGGGTATTTTTGTCTATTTAAATATTTTTAAATAATTATGGACCAAACAGTAAAGGCGTTTGACCAAAGGACCAAACAGACATGGGCCCACCTAAAAAAGGACCAAACGATATTTTTCCCTAATATGAATAGAGTATGTAGCATGGAGCTAGGTGGAAAACGAGATAGATGAAAATGTTTTCTTGGTTTGAAAAATCCGTAATTTTCAAGTAGGTCTGCATACACTTACTGTTATCATTCAAATGTTCCCGATTACTTGGTTGATACAACTGACATGCTCTTGAAACCTGCAAACAGGGAGAACAATGGTTGAACTTGAATTTAGTTCACTATACTTCATTAATTCTGTAATTTTGATTATGATTTCATGCACTTCCATATGAAACTTGAGGCATAAAACTTAGGAAGTTGTTCTCTTAGATCACAATGACGAGTATTATGATACTTAAGTTCAATGGAAAAAGAGTTCGAATATGCACTTGAGATGTTCGACCCAAAGGCCCCGAAGAAACCGATTGGTTTTCAACAATTGAACAGTCAACGACCCTAATGCATCAAGTGCATGTTCTACGACCCAGACCCTAATTAGGTGCTAAACATGCGACCCTTTTACAAAATATCTCATAATTAAAATCCAAATACAAATGACGACACCAATTGCAAATACATCGTCAAGAGCCATGAACCGCAAAGACATCCAATTTTTGTACATGTAGTAGTAATGAATGATTGTGTGATCCGGAATCAACTCCGACCATTTAAGATGATTATCTTCTTCTATAAGAGATGCTCCAAACAAAATGGAGTATTGTATCCAAAATCTTGTAGATCCATACAAATCTGGATATCCTAAATCCCTCTTGTTGAGGATGAATCTAAATCGACGCCTAGTAGAATCATTGATGTTCTTGATAATTCGAGAATAACAAGCCAAGAAACACCATGGAGATTTGAAAGGATCGCTATTAGAGTGAAGAGAAATATTCATAAAGACGACTAAAAGATCACCCAAATAGCGAGGAAATATATCCATAGACACCAAAAACAACAAAAGTAAAAACCTATAACCTAAAAACATAAAATTAAATTATTTTTATCCATAAAAACCTAAAAATTCTTGTTCAAAACGAGCCCCAAATGACTAAACATAAATTAAATTATTTCTAGCTGATTTCAGTTTGTAGAGGATATACGTTGAAATTAGATGAATTTTCATATGATTCTTTTCACCTTCCAGTGTATACGAGAAACACACAAATGTCAAAACCATAAGAGGTGTAGCAAATTTTACTATTTGTCTTTCCAACAAAAATAACAAATTTCTTTTCAAATTTGTATAAAAATAACATATGTTGTCGACAAATACGAGTCGAAATAACACAGATACGGGCCATACCAGCAGATACGCGTCAGATAATCTAGAATACAGATAAACAAAGGATAATTAGTGTCAACAAACACCAAATACGATACGAGTCTGCATCAGTGACCATCTGTGCAATCATCTATTTTTGTATCACTGGCACCAGGCTATATATATCCAACTAAATCATTTTATTATTGTATAGACTAATAGATGGCAACAACATATGGAAACGAGTATTGAAGCAACCTATCGTACTAAGATTAATTTAACCTGAAGATTAGGCCAAAAGAGTGACTATGTTTCTTCATGGTACCAAATCTAGTGTCGTGCAACTTCAGAATACACTAGTTCTAACGACCGGATGTCAAATTTTATTCCCTATAATCTTGGCTTCAATGGTTGGTTTATCCCTTGGTTCAATAAAAATATCAGTGAAAATGTTAGTAATCATGAATGGTCAAAAACTATGGAAACTTTTATATGGGAAATTTGGAAGTGCATAGGTGTAATTGGGTTTTCGATTGGAAATCATCAAATACACTTAGAACCACAAAATTGGTTATTACAATGATAAATAACAATAAGAATGAGAATTAAAACCTAGATAACGCCCATGAAGTAGTTTTTAGGAAAACAATAATGTCAATCAAGCCCAGCAGGTTAATTACTAAGATCCACATTGCTCTTACGAGTTCTAGGAACTCAAATTATGTTATTATTGATATAATCATTTCTAGCCATACGGGGCTTTTAGGAGAGGAGGTAATTTCTCAACAATAGCAATAAATTGGGAAAATATTAAAGATTAAGCGGCTTCTACTACAATCCTATGGTTGCGCCAATCATATCATCCAACTATGCAAATTGACGGTTACGTTCAAAAAATCTTGGAACCAGTTGCTTTTATAATATCGAATTACAAGAATCACAAAATAACAAAAAATCTTAGATTACGTGTTAATAGCTAGCATTTGCAATGCATTTACTTAATTCCGGAAGCTGAGAAAAATATAGCCCACATACTAGTAGCTCAACGCCTCAATCTGTCTAGTTTTTATAAACAAGATCTTTCAACCCAAAATTTTTAGTACCATCTTTCATGAGACTGGTTGGGAAAAACTTGATAGTCAAATGATCATCCTCTTCGTTTTGTAGTTAGCCTTCGGCCACGTTTTTTACTCGTATAATAAGAGCCGCCAGACCTAGTAATTTCATATACTCCTTTGACCACCAAAGTAAAAAAAAAAAGGAGGGGGGGGGGTTTAATTGGAGTTTGATACTTACATTTTGTTAAACTTTAGTGTTTCGTCTACCATTTTTCCAACTTAAGGATTGGTACTTGAAATTGACGTTGACTTGCATTGGCTCGGTTAAATCTTGACTTCCGTTTAGTCGATGATTAGATTGATGATGAAGGAGAAGGAAAAAAAAAAAGGTTTTGATCTAAGGGTAGTTGAGTAACTTTACACATATTAGACACCCTTAGCCCACTACCTTGGTTGGGAAAAAAATAAGTATACCCCAATTAATCTGGGTATACCCAAATTTGGCCTCCAAGTTAATCATCAGTCTCTTGATTATTAGGTTGATGACTAAAAGTCATAAGTTCTGACTTTTGTGCAACGTGTGTGTACTGTGGATATTATGTAGATACCTTTTTAGTATAAAAAGTTTAAAAACTGTTATCCTAATTTGAGGCATGCATATGTACAGAATAAAAGCCAATCGTTGTCATTAGAAATCGTAAAAATAACAATAAAAAATATGAGAAACAATGTAAATTCGTTTTTTTTTTCTTTGCTGGTCTGAAAACAACAACCACGGCAGGAAAAAAAAAACGAGAAAGAAACACAAATAGTCGACTAACATATTCACTGCCGACGCAGCTTCAATAAATTTGGGGGGAGACAGCAACCAAGTTTCAGAGATTTGGTTGGTTCAAGCATAGTTAGCTAGTTTATGGGCAACTTCATTTCCGTTTCCGTAGATGAACTTGAATTGAATAGTAGTAAAACCTTTTACAAGCCTACAAATCTCAGCAGTATACATACTCATCTTCCAATGTAAATCGATGAAGGAGAGTTGAGCCGATTCACTACAAAGATGAGCATTACCTTCTATAATGCATTTATCGAACCCTCTCTCGTTTGGCAAAGATTACCGCAGCGAGAAACCCATAAGCTTCGACATAAAGGGGAACTTTCATGCGGAAAGTAAGTTTGACAACCACAACACACGCGAAACATTCCTAGCAAGTATGCCTACAACACTGACATTGTCCTTTGTGCTAGCATCAACAATGATCTTAATCTCATCTTCAAGAGAAGGAAACCACTTGGATTTCTTATGTAGATCCTCTAGAGCTTTATGATTGGGTTATCCGTATCGTTGTATGTTGTAGCTTCCCGATAAAAGGTAAAGAGTAAAGAAGTATCTTTTAAGCATTTTAATGTATGGAGAAGGGAAATTTTGCATTGTATAGAGATAAATTCAAAACTTTCATGAATTTTTGCCTTCTACAATGCAAATTTACATTATTTTTCATATTTTTTATTATTGTTCACAATTTCCCATGTGCTGATTGACTCTAATCCTTTATTTAACTATTTCCATTAACGCTTAATTTATTCTTGAATATGCAGAAACATTAACAAAAAATTAATTTTTTGTAAGAACATCAACCAGGAATCATTCGATGTCCATGCCCACACAATTCTAGGAACTCAAATTATGTTATTATTGATATAATCATTTCTATCCATACAGGGCTTTTAGGAGAGGAGGAAATTTCTCAACAATAGCAATAAATTGGGAAAATATTAAAGATCAAGCGGCTTCTACTACAATCCTATGGTTGCGCCAATCATATCATCCAACTATGCAAATTGATGGTTACGTTGAAAAGATCTTGGAACCAGTTGCTTTTATAATATCGAATTACAAGAATAATAGAATCACAAAAAATCTTAGTGTTAGAGCATTGCTCGGTTTAACTCGCATGCGTTGCTATCTCAAGCATGTTTGTCAATGTTAGTGATCAAAACTATAAGTCTTGATTTCTAGCCTATTATAGCTAAAGGTCTCGGACTAGGATAGAAAGTGTAGTTGAGCTCAAGACTCCATGGCAATTATCATACAAGACGAAGGACTACTCAAGGAACTGGTGGAACTTCATCGAATAAAAGGTATGTGGAGACTTGAACTTATCTCGTCACTCAAAAGTCTATTTACTCTATCTCCTATTCTTGAGACAAAAGTCGTTTTGATATATAGACTTTCATTATACACATTTGCTATTTTTGTTTCCGAGTTTATCTCGCCTATCTATTTCTCGAAATATGTGTTGGTAAGCTTTTGCTTTAGCCAAATTCATCTTTACCTAGTGACAAATGTCATGTTATGTTTCAATCACTTTGAAAATTGCTCGATGAAAAATGGTCTCGTGAATAACAAACTATATAACGTTCTCGAGAATGTTTCAATAATTGAAATGAGAGTTTAGATTACATAACCATTGGTAGGATATAAGCATTGTTGTGGAAACACATATATGTATAAGTCCTTATTCCTTGAACCAAAGTTTGCGAACTTTGTTGATCAAGAGAAACGGAATGTGGCGTGAGCCAAGTCCGCGAACTGGCGGAAGTTCTCTGATAGACGCATTTATGTGTCTATATTAGTCCCAATTCTCTGTAATGTTAGCACTCGATTTTGTACTTATTTGGTTATTTTATGTCTTTGTTGGTGTTTTTGGAAAAATAAGCTTTTGCGGCGAAATTGGCTCGAAAAGTGGTATTTGCGCTCGTAGGAGAAAATTACTATACGGACCCCCATTTTGGATAAGGGGTACCTCAATTACTAAGGGGCAACCCATTTTCAGAGCATGTACTAACGGCACCCAGCAGCAGGATAAGTAGCATCATCTTCTACATTTGAATTTTGCTTTTTGGCGGGAAAATTAGTTGCAGACTAGGGTTCGAATTTTGAAGCTTCTACAGAGAGATTCAATCACGAAACTTTGTTGCATTTAACTACATTCGGATAAACATGGCTAGTGTAAGTGATTTAACGGATTAAATTTGGCTGATAATCAATTCTCGGCCAATGTGGAAAGATGAACTCGCGTACTTTTAAGCCGAGCTTTGGAGACTTTCTTCGGGAATAACTCCGACGTGTTTTGTGGGAGTTTTTAATTGGGTGGATTTGTTTGGGCCGGTAGTGACTTAACAGGTTTGGTAACGGGTTGAAGTTCGAAGGAAGAAAGAAAAATAAGATGCGAAACAGAGAACAAGATATTTCGAGATTTTGTAGCTCTGCTTTTGGAAGTACGTGGATCAAGGATACATACTAAGTATGATTTGGCTTTATCAGTGGCAAGTTGGAGTATAGAAGGAAACAGGGAAGACGCGAGAGAATAGAAGGAAATATTCTCGAGAAAGTTCGAGACTTTGTGTGAAAGAAAAGATAAATATTCTCGAGTTATCGTACCTGTTGGGTATAAAAAGAAGGGGAGGAGTCACATAAAGGGAGTCGAGAGTTTTGGGTACGCTTCTGGGAATGAGGAAAGGCTGCAGAGGAGTTGTAGCAGCAACAGGAAGAAGAAGAAGAGAAGGAGTTGCAGATGACACTATAGAAGTGTCGTTCTCAAGAACCCTAGAACACGAAGAACATAAGACGCTCAGGGAACTGTCGCAGATAACTATCGCTATTCAACAGCAGAACTAAAGTATTATTTAAAGGGCAGTCTTATTTTTTTAGAATAACATTTGTAACGCCTTTTCAGCGTTAAAACTGCCCGAGTTATTAGCTTTCTCTTGTTTTCACACTATTTGAGCTATGAACAACTATTTTGAGCACGTGAATAATATGAGGAGCTAAACCCCAACGCTGGGATGACGGAGGAAGCCATATTTCATGCGTGTGGTAATTATATTTAATTCTTTCATGACTTTTTTGCATGGATTGTTAATTGTTTTATGGTTTTTATTGAATGGTTGTGATTTCAATTGATGGGTTATACTTAGGTTAAGTCTTTTGATATCCCACGCTTTAGATATACACTCGTTGCTTTTCAAAAATCTACCTTGGCAAAGAAACAAAGTCAATATTTTATTTGAGCTATAATTGTTTGGAATAAATATATGAATCGCATGAATGAGTTTATGGTGGAATCCCGAGTCTTGGTATTTCTCGAAATTGTGACAAACCTTGTAAATATATTTTCTTTGTTTTTAGTATTTTCTTAAATCAAACCTTTACAAGTCTGAGTTGAACGAACTTTTACTACCACTTTCTACAACAATTTAAAACCACATCAATTTTTGGCGCCGCCGACGCGGACTTGTATTTAGATTTGTTTTAGGTTTATTTTTATTTATTTTTTGTTCTTTTTTACGCCTTTGATATTTTTTTTTTGATTCTTTTCAGATTTGGAGCAAAGTTATAAGGAAAGAAAAAGTGCTATAAAAAGAAAGCATCGCCAAATAAGGAAAGAAAAGAGGAGTCCAAGGAGTGAAGAAGAAGATTTTGTATATAATTATTTTGTTTTATTTTTAGAAACTGTAAATAGGGTTGTATTTTTGTAATTTTTATTTTTATTTTTGGACATTTTTTTGGACTTTATTTTTTTTTTGGACTGGACATTATTTTTAAAACCCTAAGGAAGGGTTAAAAATTAAATAAAATCTGACTTGGGGGAAGGACGATAGCGATTACGATCTTGTCTCGGCCCCTCGGGTTCGTACACCGACATCGGAGTCGGTGGGCCCGAGTCGACTTCAACGGTTCATCGCCCGTCTGGTACGGGAGGTAAGACTCTATCCACACACGAATCCCCTGTCAGTGGGTTTTATTTTGTGTGACAACTCACACCCCAAATAGAATGTCGAACCGGTATTACAATAGCCAATACAACGAATATCCGATCGAGTTTCAAAATGGACGTTACTACTTTGACCATAGTGTGAATAGTGGTTGGGAACATCGGCCTTTTCAAGGTTATGGCTCATACCATGATGAGCCCAATTACTATCCACACAC